>BLBF01000069.1:6985159-7030354 GCA_015471245.1 Laticauda colubrina
GGAAACGAACTGGGCGGGGAGAGGAGTAGCCTCATTTGCATTGGCTTACAACCGTGATGCTTTGCGAGGGGAAAGGACCCGGCGGCTCTCCCGTGGTGGAGGCAGCGTTTCGCTTCGTGCGAAAGTCCCGCTTCTGGAACCGGCGGGAATATTCGAAAAAGGGTTCTTGCTCACCCAGGAACACGTGTTTGTGCATGGTTGCAAGTGTGGCGCCATAACCTCAGTGTCTATTGCTGCCGTAGGGCCTTGTTGCCGATAGGGTTTAGTGGCATACTCTGGTTTCTCTTCAGATCGCATAAATCTTTCGCCTTTTACTAAAGATTTCCGTGGAGAGGAACATTTATGAGTTTCGATTAATTTTTTGAGGCCCTGCTTCGATTGGGCTACCTTTACCTGGTTCCAAAAATAGAGAAGGAAGTCTGTATATGGGCTCTAAAATTTAACGTCAGAATCCCACGTGACTGTAGAAATAAGCTTGAGACCCTTGAAGAAGTGCAAAGGAGAGACAGCCTGGATGATTAGGGGACTGGAGGCTAAACCATATGAAGAACATTTGCAGGGAATTGGGCGTGGCCAGTCTAGGATAGAGAAGGACCGGGGGCGAGACTTGATAGCATCTTCCAATAGGGGAGGGGAAGGGTCAAGCTACTCTCCAAAGCACCTGAAGGCCAGACAAGGAATAGTGGATGGAAACTGATCAAGAAGAGATTCAACCTGGAAATAAGGAGAAACTTTCTGACAGTGAGAACAATCAATCAATGGAACAGAAGTTGTGGGAGCCATCATCACTTGAGACTTTCAGGAAAGAGATTGGACTTCCATCTAGGGGCTGACATCGATGCAGGTACCACACCCTCCTCTGGTGCACAAACCCTGCCTGGTGCCCAAAAGGTTGAGGATCACTGCTGTAGCTGACCTGCAGTATTATAATCTTGGGATTGTCCTGCATCTTTTGCATTTGGCTGGATCCCAAAGGGGGTGGGAAGGGTCGGTTTCTCAATGGAACACCTGCTTAACTACCTCCAAATGGGTTTTCCTATTTTTTGAGGCCCTGCTTTGGTAGGGCTACTTTTACCTGTTTCTAAAAATAGAGGAATCATTTTCTGAATGGGCTGTAAAATTTCCTTTTTTGTGCAGTGCTTCCACGTTTCTTCATGGGTGCAATTTTTTTTTTTTTTTATCATAGCTTGTGGGTGCACAGCAAGTGTACTAATATCACTCGATAAAGCAGGGGTAGTTAACCTTTTTATACCTACTGCCCACTTTTGTATGTCTGTTAGTAGTAAAGTTTTCTCAAACCACCCACTGGTTCTACAGTAATGGTGATTTATAAAGTAGGGGACAAAACCCCACCACCCACCATGAAAGCTGGAACACAAGGGACTGCTGCTTTGGCCTGAGAATAGGGGGTCTCCAACCTTAGTAACTTTAAGGCTTGTGGACTTCAGCTGCCACAATTCCTCAGGCAATTTTGCCGGCTGAGGAATTCTGGGAGTTGAAGTCCCCAAGTCTTAAAGTTGCCAATGTTGGGGACCCCTGCCATGCTATATCCAATATTGGTCACAGCACTATAAAATTTTTTAACACTAAGAAGCGTGCAGAGAGTATGTCCTTCTCCTCCTCCCTAGTGTATTCTTGCAGGTGAAAGAACTGCTTTTCAGATCATTTAACACCACTGCATGATCAGCTGCATCTCCAGGGCACAGCACCATAGCATGCATACTGGAATTGGGTATGCCTATTTTGATGAAAAGGACCAGAAGTGACATGATAGCAGGGTTCCAATATCTGAGGGGCTGCCACAAGGAGGGAGTCAAGAGTGCCTGAAGGCAGGACAAGAAGCAATGGATGGAAACTATCCAAGGAGAGAAACAACGTGGAACTAAGAAGAGATTTCCTAACAATGAAAACAATTAACCAGTGGAACAGCTTGCCTAAAGATATTGTGAATGCTCCAACAGTAGAAGTTTTTAAGAAAATGGAAAGTGGATAACTATTTATCTCAAACTGTATGGGTATTACTGCCTAAGCAGAAAGTTTGGGCTAGAAGACATCCAAGGTTCCTTCCAACTCTTGTTATTCTATTCTGTATTCAAATGGTTCCACTGGTTAATTGTTCTCACTGTTAGCAAATTTCTCCTAATTTATAAGTTGGATCTCTCCTTGATTAATTTCCATCTCTTGCTTCTTGTCCTGCCTTTAGGTCAAGGGTCTTCAAACTTGGCAAATTTCAGACTTGTGAACTTCAACTCCCAGCATTCCTAAGCTAACATGACTAGGAGAAGAATGCTGGGAGTTCAAGTCCACAAGTCTTGAAGCTGTCAAATTTGAAGACCCCTGTTTTAGGTTCTTTGGGAAATAGGTTGACCCTCTCTTCCTTGGCCTCCCCTCAAATATTGGAAGACAGTTATCCTGTCACTCCTAATCCTTTTCTTTGTTAAGCTAGACATAACCTCTTTTAACCATTCATCATACAATTTATCCTGCAGACTCTCTAATCATCTTTCTTGCTCTTCTCAGCACTAGAATGTCAACATCATAGAATTCTTTTGTTAATTTAATTTAGTTTTTTATAACAATCTTCATAGAAATTTCATATCTTCCCATTTCATTTTTATTCCAATTATGTCTTTGTCAAGAATTATAAGGTACAACACTTAATGATAGTCATAGGGTACAAATAAGCAATCAAATCATACTAGGAAAAAAATATCAATAGAAATCGTAAGGATACAAGTGACAAAGTTACAGTCCTACAGTCACAAGTGGGAGGGGATGGGAGATGAGTGATAAGATCAATGGTAATAATAGTGCAGACTTAGTAAATAGTTGGACAGTGTTGAGGGAATTATTTGTTTAGCAGAGTGATGGCATTTGGGAAAAAAATGTTCTTGTGTCTAGTTCTGGTGTGCAGTGCTCTACAACGTCGTTTTGAGGGTAGGAGTTGAAACAGTTTATGTCGGATGCAAGGGGTCTGCAGATATTTTCACAGCCTTCTTTTTGACTCATGCAGTATTCAGGTCCTCGATGGAAGGCAGGTGGGTAGTAATGGTTTTTTCCTGCAGTCCTAATTGCTCTCTTAATTGCTACATTAATCCTTTTTACCTCATGGCAACCATGGATGCAGTATTCCAAGTATGGTCCTCCTGAGGCACTATAAAGTGGTACAAGCGCTTCATGGGATCATATGTTGATGCAACCTGAGAGCGCATTGGCTTTTTTGGCAGCTGCATCACACGGCTGGCTCATAAAGTGCTTCTCCTGTTAAATCCCACTCACAGTTGCTGCGGTTGAGCCAGCTAATTATCACCTAATTCTGGACTCCTGCACTGGGTTTATCTTGCCTAAATATTCTTTTTTCAGCACTGAGCAGTGCCCATTCCATGGAAATTCATAGATCCCCATTTGCTTTTATCAAATTATGAAACAGGTCCTTTACAAAGGGCCTCAGGGCAATGTCATCCAAAGGCCAGGTAGCCAGCCAGCCTCCATGGATGGGCTCTCTTGAACTTCTACTTCAAGAATTATCAAAACACAAATGACTAGCAAGAAAAATGGGATGTTGTGGGGATGAATGAATTTTGATGGATAGGAACTACTGAAGGAAGGAAGGACATTTAAAGAAAAAGAACGGCAAAAGTACCAGAATGATATGGTTGCCAATTTCTGCTCGATCCATTGTTAAGAATAAATGACTAGAATATCAAAAACTTGCAAAAATAAAACACATGGAAATTGCATAAGGGAAATTCGTAAGAAACCCTGGACATAACTCTCTGTCCAATACCTGCTTGAGGTTCCTTATGCACAGACTTGGATATCACCCAATGAATAATATTAAAATAAACATACTATAATAAGAGAAACAGAATGGAAAAATGTAACCTAGGCAGACAGAAATTTGCAAATTTTCCCCCTCTTCATTTTTGATTACATTTTAACATACAAGTAATCCTTAAAAATTCAGTTAACAATTGGGACCAGAATTTCCTTCGCTAAGCCAATGTGGCTTTTAACTGAGCCATCATGTGACTGCACCTTGTTCGATAATCTTTTTTGCTCTGGTTGTGAAGTGAATTCAGCTTTCCCCATTGACTTTTTCTTGTGGAAGGCTAGCTGGGTGATGTGATCCCAGGGCCCTGAGAAGCTTCAATCACCAAAGCAAGCATCCAAATTGCGTTCATGTCATTGCATGGACAATTGCAGTAGCTATAATTATATACCTTAAGGCAATACACTGTAATTATCGGTCAGCCCAGGGTTGGGATGCAAATTTTTTAAACTACTGGTTATGTGGGTGTGGCTAGGTGGGCATGGCCAAGTGGTCATGTGACTGGGTGGGTGTGGTTTTTGGGTTTTTTTTTTTGCCTACTCAGGGGAAGCCTCCCCGGAGCAAAAACGGGGCGGGAGAGTGCAGCTCTCTCCCTGCACCCCATTTTTGTCTCCTGGGCCTCAGGGAAGCCTCCTGGGTGAAGCAGGACAACAGCAAGGTGGGAGGATCAGCTGTGCCGCACAATTTAGATTAGCTAGAAAGCAAGAAATCCAATGATTCTGCTTTCTAGCTAATCTAAATTGTGCAGCATAGCTGATCTTGAGAAAACAGCTGATTGGGGAGGAGAGGAGGAAATGCCTTGATCTTCAGAGCGCACCGGTTCGCCCAAACCGGGCCAAATCGGTAGAATCCCACCCCTGGGTTAGCCCTTCCCAGGTAAACCAGACAAAAACATGGTAAGATGAACTGTTTCTACTTTCTTGTAAGGCGCTGTTTAAAGAATCTTACAAACTTCCTACCACCTCTTTTAAGTGCTTGATCCATTCCTAAGTTTCTTTTCCTGACTATTAAGCCACTGTGAGTGTCCTGCTTTCTCTTCTCTGGTTATTTCCTAGGCAGTCTATGACAGTGGTCCTTGACTTATGACCACAATGGAGCCCAAGATTTCTATTCCTAAGCAAGACACTTAAGTGTTGTCCTCTTTTACGACCTTTCTTGCCACTGTTGTTAAGTGAATCATTGCAGTTGTTAAGTTAGTAACTCGGTGGTTCAGTGAATCTGGCTTCCCCATTGGCTTTGATTGTCAGAAAGTTGCAAAAATGGATCACATGATCCCGAGACCCTAAAACCTTCATAGACATGAATCAGTTGCCAAAGCATCTGAATTTTGAATTCAGGGAATGCTACGACAGTCCTATCACTTTTTTCAGTGCTGTTATAATCTTGAACAGTCACTAAATGAACAGTTGTAAGTTGATGGCCCGTACATATTTTAATGATTATATGACATCGTGTACTGTATTTTTCAACCCCTGGCACCCTGGTGGCAAACTGTCACCCAGCACTGAATGCCATAGGGCAGTTGTCAGCAAGCCACAGGTTGTTTCATCTCTCTGATGCAGCCCCCTGTCAGGTGACCCTACCAGTGGCTGGCTCCGCACCTTCCCCTCCCCTCCAAAGGAGTATTTGAGGGCTGAACACCAAGAGGCACAGATTTTCTCCGCCTTCTGCATTCCCACCCCGCTTGCAAACTGCCAAGCAGGAGCACGGCTCCAACGGTTTGGCTCGCGCATCCCTCCCGGCCAGCACCATCACCGTGGCGGCAGGGAAGGTGTGCACCCTGCCTGCTCAGCTCTCACCAGCCAGAGGTGGGTGTGGGTGTGGGTGTGTCTCCCAGCCAGAGTGTTTGCTTGCTTGTATGCTGGTCACCTCTGAAAATGGAGCTGGCGTCAGGCCATCCAGGCCTCCACTACAGGGGGAGAGGGAAGGGGGGGTATCCATGACAGGATCCAGGTTGGAGTTGCCTTACTTTGGTGGATCTATTAACACTTGGCTTTGCCTGCCAGCCTCCACTTCCCCTCCACAGCCCAAGTGGTTGGATTCACATGTCACATGAAGCTGGGGAGGAGGAGAGAATGGACGGATGGATGGGATAGATACAGATGAGACAGACAGAGAAAGAAAAGGATAGAGAAGGAAAAGACTGAGAGAGAAAGAGTGTGAGAGGGGGAGAGAGAAATAGGCGGAGAGGGAGGGAAAGAGAGACAGAAAGAAAAATAAAGAGAAGGGAAAGACAGAAAGAGTGTGAGAGGGAGAAACAGGTAGAGAGAGGGAGAGAGGAAGGGAAGGAGAGACAGAAAGAAAAAGATAGAGAAGGGAAAGACAGAGAAAGAGTGAGTGGGGGGAAAGAGAAACAGGCAGAGAGAGGGGGGAGGGAGGGAGGAGGGAGGGAAAGGGGGCAAGAGAATGAGAGAGGGAGGGAAAGAAAAATATAAGAGGGAAAAGGAGAAAGAGGGGAGGAGGGAAAGAAATGATATTACAAAACTTTTTTATTGTTGCTATAAACGTATTTCAAAAGCAGGAAAAAAATGAAGGGCCATAAAAGTGCCTTTATCATGGTTTTTCTTAGAACAATTAGCTGAACTCTGACCTTCTTATCTTTATTTTACCTATTAAAATCGGATTAAATTGAAGTGAGGTTTGGGCACGCGATCTCTAAAAGGTTCACCCCACCCCCCCTTAGCAAGCTTTGGAGATCGATTTTCTCACGATTCAAACATTACTTCCAGATCCGTAGATAGTTCTCGACTTACAATCACATCCGAGCACAACGTTCCTTTTTTTTGCAAAGTGGGACATTTCTCGAGCTTGGCCCTTTCATGACCATCCTTGTCGCCTCTATTGAAGGCCCTGTCACACCGGCCGACGGATGCAAAACGTTTGTAAAAAGGACACAGCGGACGAGAAAAATGTTCCATCCGTTGTTGTCCACTCTCAAAAGGGGCAAAAATTAGCATAACCAGAGCGGACAACACGGAAAGGAACGGACGGGGGGAGGACGCAGGACAGATGGAAAGCGGATGCCTAGCGGAAGCCTAGCGGATGGAAGGGGATGGTGCATCCGCAAGGCTTCCGGGGGGCCGCAGCAAAGCGAGCGCGGAACGGAAAGCGGATGCAGAGCAGACGCCGAGCGGATGCCTAGCAGAAGCCCAGCGGATGCACAGCGTTCACTGCGCATGCGGGGAGGATGCATTGCGTCAGACCCGCGGAAATAAAAGGAAGCAGCTCGGAAGCAGGTCACCATTCAGAGGAAAGACCTGCTTCCAGACACTTCCTGCCAGCCTCCCTGCCAGCCTTGCTGTCTGCCTGCCTGCCTGCCAGCCTTACTGCCAGCCTTGCTGTCTGCCTGCCTGCCAGCCTTACTGCCAGCCTTGCTGTCTGCCTGCCTGCCTGCCAGCCTGCCTGCCTGCCTGCCAGCCAGCAACCCCACAACCATGGGGAAGAAGAGAAAGCCTCAGCCATCTGCTGCCAGCCCTGGCAAGAAGGACAGGGCCACCCTCCCACCCCCTGGCCCTCACTCTGCTTCTGCTGGGGCTTCTGTAGCACGGGCTCACTCTTCTGGGGCTGGGGCTTCTGCTGCTTCTGCTTCTGGAGGAGCTGCTGCTGCTGCTTATGGTGGTGGTGTTTCTGCTCATGCTTACTCTGCTGATGCTGCTTCTGGCGGTGGTGCTTCTGCTGGTGTTTGCTGATGCTGCTCCTGGCGGTGGTGCTTCTGCTGGTGCTTACTCTGCTGAAGCTGCTCTTCATCCTGCTGGTCCTGCTCGTGCTCCTGGTCTTGCTTGTTCTGCTCGTGCTCCTGGTCTTGCTCGTCTTGCTGGTCCTGCTCGTGCTCCTGCTCTTGTTGGTCCTGCTGGTGCTGCTGGCGCTGTTGCTGCTTACTCTGCTGCTGCTGATCCTGGTCCTGCTGGTACTGCTGGCGCTGCTGCTGCTGCTTACTCTGCTGATGATGATCCTGGTCCTGCTGGTGCTGGTGCTGCTGCTGCTGCTGCTGCTGCTGATCCTGGTCCTGCTGGTGCTGCTGCTGCTGGTGCTGCCTCTGCTGGTGGTATGGAGGAGCAGCCCCTACAACCTGGAAGCCCCTCTGATGAGGGCCCCTGTGTTCCTGCCAAAGGGAGGAAGAGGCATACGCGAGAACGGGAGAGGAGGCAATACTCCATCAAGGAGGAACATGAGGATGAGGTGCTGGAGTGGCTGAGAGAGAATGAGTTTCTATGGCGGAAGGGACACAGGCTCTACAGAGACACCAAAAAGAAGCAGGCTGCTTGGAGAGAGAAGGCAGAGAGTCTGGGCTACACTTCGGAGGTGCTCCTCGGCTGGTGGAAGTACATGCACACCTGGTACGGGAAGCTGCACCTCAAGAAATCTGGCCAGGCCGCGGTCAAGCTGACGGACAGAGAGACCTACGTCATGGCCAAGTGCAGCTTCCTGGAGGGTGAGATCCGCCACCGAGGAGAAGCCCCTCTCACAACCCTCTCTCTCCGGCAGCCTGCTGAGAGCCAGTCCTCTTCCGGCCGAGAGTCAGCTCCTGTCTCCAGGCAGGTTTCTGTGGAGCGTCCCACGACGGAGAACCCCCCGACAGCTGTTGTAGCCGTGGTGGAGCGCGTGGACACCCTGACGTGGTGGAAGAAAGGGGACGGCACTTCCACCACAGCCCAACCCACATCCACCCCCAGCTCCACCTCCACAGAAAGGCAGAGAGCCAGACAGGGACAGAGCCACACTGTCCTGCTGGAGATCAGGGACAGCATCAGGAGCAGCATAGATATCCTCTCTCAGCTGGTCCACACTGACTCCTCATCCTCCAATCGCAAGCCCTTCCTCACCTATGTGAACCAGACCCTCGTGGACATGGCGGAACCCCAGTACCAGGTGGTGAAGGACAAGATCACCGAGCTGCTTCACAACCCTCCAGATCCAGCTGAACCTGCTCCCATCCAGTCCAGGTCTGCTCCTCCACCCCAGGTGATGTTCCACCCCAGGTGATGTCCCTCCCCTTCCAAGGCTTTTCACAGGCCCTCACCTACCAGGGCTACGGCTACCAGGAGGTCCAGCAGCACAGGCAGCAGCCCTTCCCAGTCCAGGCACAGGCTCTTCGGACACCACTGTTGCCACCGGTTCCACCCATGCCACCCATGCCACCCATGCCACCGGTTCCACTGATGCCACCCACGCCACAAATGCCGACGCCAGTCCTCACCCAGCTGCAGACCAGACAGCCCCACTACACTGCTCCTTCCTCCACCCCACAGCCAAGCCCGGCCTCAGTACATCTGTCGTCGGTACTGGGGCTGACACCCCATGGCATGTAAGGAGCTTTCAACATCACGGGGCTGAGCCAGCTCTCTGAGAGCTTCCTCAACAAACCATCTCCTGTTGTCCTCTCGGGGCCAGGCACCCCAATGACGCCACAGACCAGCACTCCAGCAGCAGCCACCTCCACAGCACCTGGACCCTTTACCTCTCAGACTGGGCATACCTCTGAGTGACAGAGAAGAGTTCCAGAGACTGGGTTGACTTTATTTTTGCTTTGGACACTTGACTTGGGTCATTTTTCTTTTACAGCTTTTTATTAATAAATATTATCTTTGCTTCAAACACTTGCTTCATTTATTTTTGTAAATAAAGTCTTGGTGGAAAGTGGAAAGTTTTAGAAATGGTTTAAGCCTTTGCATGCTTGTGGGATGGGTTAAGATAGCAGTGGGATGGGCAGGGATACCTTTGGGATGGGTAATAGCTGTGGGATGGGTTAAGATAGCAGGGGGATGGGCAGGGATACCTTTGGGATGGGTCATAGCTGTGGGATAGATAAACCTCCAGTGCAAGCATAGTGGGACTGTATGGTCCACCTTCCCAGGTGCCACACCTATGGTCCTTCATTATCAATAATAATGTAAGCATTCATCCACACATGTCAACATAAACACAACTCTTTATTAAATGCCCTGTTCATTGTAGGCCCACCCAACATACATGGCCCAATCTCATCAGTGTGATGAGACAGGCTGAAGGAAGCATCCATTAATTATCTATCATCCTGTCTTGCTACTCCACTGCTCCAGCTGGGGAGTTGCACCAGCGTTTCAGGAGGTTGCGCTGCTTCTTCCCTTCACGTGAGGCTCTGTTGGGGCCTTGCACATCCTCAGTGTCTATCAGGTTTTGCTCTTGCCTCCATTCACCAGGCTCCATGTCCCCATTGCCTTGTTGGAGGTCCATGAGCCTATTCTGCAAGACTGGGTAGCGGGTGCGCATGAGATTGTGCAGGATGCAGCAAGCTTCCACGATCCTCCTGACGGTCTCTGGGCGATGCTGCATGGTGGTGAGAAGTACCTGGAACCTATTGGCCAGGATGCCAAAGGCATTCTCCACCACCCGCCTTGCCCTGGACAGCCTGTAGTTGTAGATCCTCTCTTCAAGGGTGAGGCATCTGGAGGTGTAGGGCTTCCTGAGGTAGGTTGTGAGGGAGAAGGCGTCATCCCCCACGATGAAGTAGGGCACAACTTGCGTGTCGTTGGGCAGGGGGTCTGGATCTGGGAAGCCCATGATGAGGTTGCGTTCCAGCCCCTCCTTGAGGTGACTGGCGTTGTATACCTGGGCATCTGAACATGACCCGTTGCCTGAAGCATCGATGTACATGAACTTGTAGTCAGCATCGACCATGGCGAAGAGGATGATGCTGAAGAAGCCCTTGTAGTTGTGATAAGTGGACCCCGACTTGGCTGGCGCTTTGCAGGCCACATGCTTCCCATCTATAGCTGTAACGGTGTGGGGGAAGTTCCAACTCTGATACCACTGCTGTCCAACTTTCTTCCATCCTTCTTCAGTGGAGGGGCACTGGAGGAGCTCCTCCAGGTATTCTTCGATGATGGCCTGCACCACTTCTCTGACCACAATGCTGATGGTGTTGTGTGGCACCCTCCAGCCGTACTGCATGTTCCTGTAGGTGGTCCCTGAGGCCAGGTGGCGCAGAGTCAGTGCCACCTTGAGCCAAGGTTCCAGGCTGGGCCGGAAGTTGGTGCTCTGCTTGGTCAACCTGGGTCTCAGCCGCTCCACAAGTTTGTCAAACATGGCTGGAGGCATCCTCATGAAGTTCTGGAATGCACGAGTGTCTTCATTCCTCAGCTCCACCATCAGCTTGTTGTACAGTCCATACTCTGGTCTTCTCCCGATCCATCTTCAGACCCAGACGCTTCTTGGCCGCCTCCTTTTCTTCCCGTAGAACAGTTCAAAGAGCCTGTAGATGGTTTCGCACTGTTGCAGAACGATGGTGGCTACCAAAAGGACTGTGTTACGATCCATGGTGGAGATGACTGGATGCTGTGCAAGAGCAAGAGCCAGATGAAGGCTGCAGAGGTCTGCACCGCAAGGCTGCTGGTCTGAAAGTGAGATCCAGGTGAGTTGCTCCCCCTTTTTATAGGCAATATAGGTTTTCCCCTAGGTGTCCTTTTGCATCCTCTTGGCATCCTCAATATCTGAGATAGGTCCCCTCTGTGAACGTTTTTTCCGTTTTAAATGCTTTCTTTGCGAGCTGCATCTGCTTTCATCCTTTCTCCGTCCGTGCTACTAACGCTGTGCGTCTGTTCTGCGTCCGTTTCGCTTCCTCCCTGTGTCCGCTTTCCGCTGGAGCGGATTTGAGTTGCGCGGATGCGCAGCGGATGCCTAGCGGATGTAGCGGAAGCGTAACAGATGATGACGGATGCAGAATGGATGTTCCCCGTATGCCTAGCGGATGCAGAATGGACGCGTTGGATACATTTTCTGCTCAAAAAGTTTTGAGCAGCTCAAAACTTTTTGAGCGGATGGAACCTCAGTCAACGGATGCTGGACGGATAGAGAGGAAGAAAAATGGACGCAGTGAGTACAGAACGGATGCATCGCGTTAACCAATGGATGGCAAGTGTTTCTCTCCCTTTTACATCCTCTTTCCATCTGTTGGTGCAGTGTGACAGGGGCTTTAGGTTTTACTATTTGGTTGTCATGTTTCAGCTAAGATGTATCTTTTGGAAGTCTTGTTGAGATTGTACAGTAAGTTCTTTTTAATTCTAGGCAGTCTCCTCCCTTCCAGATCCTGCCCTTTTATTCTTTTTCTCTCCTTTCCTGCTTTCAAAAGCTTTTAAGTTTCCAGAAATCTTTATTATAGCTTTGACATTTTATTTTCAGCTTAAATGCCTATTGATGTCAAAGTGGATTTTTTTTTCAATTTCTTCCTTAAGTCTCTTAGCTGTCAGTATAAGGAAAGGAAGAGAGGAAAAAAACCAAATCCTTTCCCTTTTCTCTCTCCTTCACTGCTTGAAAATCTTATTTGGGAACAGTGTTAATTTTTTTTATAGTTTCAATTCCAGGGTACCTTATTTGTTGCTTTTGCTGTTTGACCCGGTCAACCAAAACTTTCTCTTCTTATCTTCCTCCTGCACATTCTTTTCTCATCGAGTTCTTCTTTGGGGTGGCCATTTCTGACCACCACTGCAACCGCCTTCGGGAAAGGGAGTAATGGCCAGCTGAGGGGGAGAGATGTGGCTCTCCTCAACCCTGCAGGCAGTCTTCCCCTTCTTCACCACTTCTTCGGGGTGGCTTAGTCCCGAAACCAGCTGGCTCGGGGCGCTCCAGCGGTGAGCACGGATCGAAACCACGCAGAGTCACGGTTTTGGTCTGTCACCAAAGAAGCTCAAACCGGAAGTCCTAAACTGTCTACTATTGACCTCACCCCTTTCCTAAGAGGTCTGTAGAGGGCGTGCATAAGCACACCAACGTGCCTACCATCCCTGTCCTATTGTTTCTTTTATTTTCCTTATATGTACACATTTTATGTATTCATAACTATGTATACACTTATACCTCTTATCTTGTAAGTGATTGACAAATAAAAAAAAATAAAAAAAAATATCTTGACCCCCATTCCTGTGGCAGCCCCCCAAATATTGGAAGACTGCTATCATGTCTCCCGTGGTCCTTCTCTTCACTAGACTAGCCAGGCCCAGTTACTGTAACCATTCTTCATATGTTTTAGCCTCCAGTCCCCTCATCACCCTGGTTGCTCTTCTCTGCACTTTTTCTAGTCTCAACATCTTTTTTTATAGTGTGGTGACCAAAACTGGATGCAGTAATCTAGGTGTGGTCTTACTAAGGCTTTATAGAGTGATAGTTGTACCTCACTTGATCTCAATGGTATCCCTCTGTTAAAGCAACTTAGGATTGCATTGGCTTTTTGGGTGGCTGCCTCACACTGCTGGCTCATATTTAGCTGGTTGTCCACTAAGACTCCAAGATTCCTCTCACAGTTCCTGCTATTGAGCCTGGTTTCACCCAGTCTATATGTGTCCTTTGGGTATTTCTTGCCTAAGTGTAGGACTTTACTTTTCTCTACATTGAATTTCATTTTGTTAGCCCAGTATTCTAGGCTATCAAGATCCATCTGGATTTCTTACAGAAGAACAGGAAACACTATGATGGGGCCCAGAAGAGGTTATGAAACTTAGGCACTCTCAGCATCTCGACCCTTTTGTCCTTCACCCAACATCTTTGAAGCATGGGATTGCCCTTTTCACCCAGGATCTCCAAGTCATGAGGTCCGAATCACCATTAAAACCTTTCTAAGCAACTTCCGTGATTCCGGTGTTTTTTTTCCCCCACCTGGAACTGAACCCAGAAGGATATTTTTCCCAACAATCCTTTCAAGTACATTTTACATGTTTATACTTGTGTGGTATTCATTGAACAGAATTGTTGATGAATAAAAACTTTGCAGCACCTGTTGTGTCAGGCAAAAAATCTGCCTAGCCATGAGATTTTATGGGTGGCAGTGGGACAAAAAAGAATCAAAGTGGAAGATTTTATTATTATTTTAAAAAAACTCAGTTTTACAATTGTGTTCTAACAGCATGATTCACTTCTCACAGCTATATTCACAGTATTGAGTTTGGCTAGGTCCTAGGATTAACTTGGATTGATATCTGAAGCAGAGTCATGCATATCTAGCCTGCTAATTCAATTTAAGGAGAAAGGGTTGTCCAAACCTAGAAAAGGAATTTATTCGATAACCAATAAACCAGGTTTATTGTGTTAACAAGAATGCAGCTTAAGATGTACCATATATAATCCAACTGGCCCTGGGAATATTTATTTCCAGTCATCAATGTTTCACTTGGCAAATCTACCCAACTGTAGCGCAACTTCTGTGTTTGGGTGATGGTGTCCATTAATCCTGTTGTGTTCACGAAGAATGAGACTCAAGACCAGCGTAACTTCAGCTCTTTTATTAGTTGCTGGATTCCGTCTGAACCAGGAGCCGCGGCAGCCCTTTTTGTAGAGAGGCTGCTCGCGGCCAATGACGGCTCCTTGATTCTCCCACCGCTGAGGCGGCCAATCATAGGATAGTTATTTTTGACCAATCAACATCGAGTAGAGCAGGAGTCCCCAACCACCGGTCCCTGGACCGGTACCAGTCCGTGGATCATTTTGTACCGGGCTGCAAAGCTTGGGCGCTGCCATCTTGTTTCGACAGTGCTTCTGGATTTTCGGTTGCTTCCGGGTTTTCGGTTGGAAAGTGGCGTTTGGGTGCTGAAGAAATCCTCGCGCCTTAGTTTCATCAAAGGGGGGGGGCAGCTTCGAACGAAGAGCCGTCCCGATGATGGTGGAGTGTCGCGTTACTCAGGTACTGGTCCATGGAAGAATGAATAATCGTGAAACCGGTCCCTTGTACAAAAAAGGTTGGGGACCACTGGAGTAGAACACCAATCAGATTTGAGTATTTGTGGACCAATGGTAAAAGAGTATTTGGAGTATGCTAATATGCAACACCCCTCCCCTCTTGGTTTGGTCCTATATTACGTAGTCACGTAAGTAGGCGGGGCTTTTATCTTGTCTAGTTGACCTGCGCAGTTTAGTTGTGCTGTTCTCTTTGGTGGGTTTGGACGGGATCGCTGTTTCTCCCGTCCTTCTCTGTGGAACCTCCTGGAAGGTAGAGTCAGCCATGCCGCTCCCACCTGGCCTACCCGGGCTGGTAGAGTCGGCTCGGCTGCTCCCTTCTGGAGTGGCTTCTTGGTATTCTTGTGCCTCCTGTTCCTCTTCACCGAAGTCTTCTTCAAGTAAGTAGTTGTTTCTTTCTGGGTTTATTTGAGAATTTGGTTTGTAGGTTGTTTTTTGATTTTGCGGTGTTTCTTGTTCTGCCGGAGGGTCTCCCCCTCCCCTCTTATTTGTGTTTGAGGGGTCTCCCCCCTCTCTTGTTTGATTATTATTGTTTTTGTTTAATGGTTGTTGTGGTACTGGAGTATGTTGTTCTTCGTGCCTGGATGTGTCAGTGGTTCGTTCCAATGTTCTTGATCTTAATTGATCTATGTGTCTCCTCCAGCTTCTTCCATCGTCCGTTTCTAATCTGTACAACCGGGGTCCTGTTACTTGTGTTATTTTTGCTGATACCCACAGTGGGTACCCCATGAGATTTTTAGCATAGACTAGGTCTCCTGATTCAAATGTGTGGTGTTTGCTGGAGGAGTCTGTTGGTTTTTCAGGGCTGTATGTTGGATGTAATCTATCAAAATATGATCTTAATTTTCTGCCCATTAGTAATTCTGCTGGGCTTTTATTTGTAGTGGAGTTAGGTGTGATGTGCTGTATGGTGAGCATTTTGTAAATTTTCTCTTGTATGTCTCCCGTGTCTAATTTTTCTATGGTTTCTTTTCTACTGGACCATGCATTCTGCCCGCCCGTTTGTAGCTGGGCGGCCCAGCGCTGTCAAGGCATGCCTTATGCCGTGTTCGGCGAGGAACTTTTCAAATGTCAATGCTGTGAACTGTGGCCCGTTATCTGAAACTAATAAGTCCGGTAATCCATGTGTGGCAAAAAGCTTCCTCAGTTGTTTGATAACTGCTTCTGTGGTTGTTGAGTTCATGACGCTTACTTCCAGCCAATTTGAGAAAGCGTCTACTATAATTAAAAATATGTGTCCTTTTGTAGGCCCAGCAAAATCTATGTGCATTCTTGACCAGGTCCCCCTCGGTGTTTCCCAGTTGAGTATAAGTGCCGCAGGGGGTGCAGGTCGGGATCTTTGGCATTTAGTGCAGGTTTCTACCCATCTCCCAATATCCTTATCCATCCCTGGCCACCATACATAACTCCTGGCCAGGGATTTCATTCGTATGATATCCGGGTGTCCTTCCTGTAAGATATTCAGTACTTGCTCTTGTAATACTTCCGGTATGACCACCCGATCCCCCCATAGAATACAACCTTTTAACAATGATAGTTCAGTCTGCCTGTTCTTGAATTGTTTAAAAATCACGTCTGTCTCGTTTTCCGGCTACCCTTTTCCTACCCAGTTTAAAACCTGTGACAATTTTTTGTCTCTTGTGGTTTCTTTCGCAATGTCTGCTGCGGTTATGGGTAGGTTTGGTAGTGCCTCAATCTGTAGGGTGGATTTGGTTGGTGCCGAGTCATTCCCTAGTTCAGGTAGGGGAGTACGGCTCAGCACATCGGCGTGTGAAATGTCCTTACCTGGTCGGTGAATTAATTTGTAATTGTATGCGGCAAGGAACTCAGACCATCTTGTCATTCATGGGGAGAGTATGTTTGGGGTGGCACTGTTCCCTGCTAGTATTCCCAATAGGGGCTTGTGGTCTTTAATGAGTGTAAAGGTCCTACCGTAGAGGTATTCATGGAACCGTTTGATCCCAGATATTGCTGCTAACACCTCTCTGTCCAACTGGCTGTAGTTCCTTTCAGCTTTGGACAGTGTTTTGAAGTAGAATGCGATCGGCGCTTCTCTCCCATTTGGCAGCGTGTGGCTCAGTATGACTCCAATGCCAAACGGTGATGCTTCGCAGGTGACTGTCAGTAGTGTCTCGCTGTATTGTATTAATACAGATTTGGATGTCATTAAATCTTTTATTTTCTGGAATGCTGTCTTGTCTCGTCGTCCCCAGGTCCAGGTGGCTGCCTTGCCCAGTAATCTATGTAATGGTTCCGCCGTCATTGCCTTCTGTGGCGAAAAACATTACAAAAATTGATAAGTCCCAAGAATGCTTGTAAATCTGTTTTGTTTTTTGGTCTGGGCGCTTCTTTGATTGCTTTGTTTTTTTTATCTGTGGGGTGGATGCCATCTTTATTGATTAGATACCCCAGGAATTTGACTTTCGAGGTGGCTAGCTGACATTTTTCTTTTTTGACCTTGAGTCCCACCTTTTGGAATCTTTGCAATACTATTCTGAGATGGGCTTCTAGTTGTTTCTTGTCAGTGGCTGACACTAGCACATCATCAAAGTATGGGACTACCCCTTTTATGCCTTGTAACAACCGCTCCATCAGGCTTTGGAACACCCCTGGGGCCACACTAACTCCAAATTGCAGTCTTTTGCATTTGAATGCTCCCCTATGAGTCACGATCGTTTGTGCCTCTGCTGTTTCGTAGTCGACTGGCAATTGTTGGTATGCTTGTGCAAGGTCGAGCTTTGCTAAAACCTTGCCTCTTCCCAATGAGTGTAACAGGTGTTGCACTACTGGAACAGGATATGCGCTTTGCTGTAGTGCAAGGTTTAGGGTGGCCTTGTAGTCACCACAGATTCTCACGGACCCATCTGGCTTAATTGGGGTTAGGATTGGGGTTTCTCATTTAGTGTGGTCAATTGGTTCCAATATTCCTTGTGCTATGAGTTTATTTAATTCCTCATTGATCTTCGGTTTTAATGCGAAGGGAACTCGCCTCGCTTTTAACTTAATAGGAGCTATTGTTGGATTTAAAGTAAATGATATGGGGGACCCTTGGTACTTGCCTAGTTTCTCATCGAAGACGTCCTGGAACTCCCTCATTAGGTTCTCCTCCCTGTCTGTCTCGGTGACGCTGTTGATTCCGGTTACTCCAATTCCCAGGGGTTCGAACCACTCGAGTCCCAGCAGGCTTGGGCGGTTCCGGTATACGATGGTTAAAGGCAGAATTTTTGTGTGTTTTTTGAATGTGACTTGGAAGTGTCCAAGTCCGACTATGGGGATCCTGTTTCCTTGGTAGTCTTTTAGTATCAGTGTTTGGTTTTCCAATTCCGTTCTGCGTATATGCGGTATTAGTCTTTTAATGGTATTCCATGATACCATGGATAGGTATGAGCTGGAGTTCACCTCCATCTCACATTTTTGGCCTTCGATGCTGACTGCCACATGTACCTTCTGGCCATTGATTGCGTTTGAATGGTTGATGGTTATAGTTTGGTGTGTTTCTTCTTTTCTGTAGCTTTCGTTTAGCCTTTTGCCTCTGGTTTCTCGACTCTCACGGCCCAATGTCTGTCTTTCTTTTATTCTTGGTGGGGTGTTGTCTCTACGTCGGGGGCTATAGCTTTTCCAGTTTCTGCAGACCTTTGCTATGTGTCCCCGTCTCTCGCAGTACCTACAAATGGCATCTAGGAAATGGCACTCGGAACGGGAGTGGTCTCCTCCGCATCCGGCGCACTGGAACCCCGACTTACGTCCTTTCCTCTCCCATCTATTTCATTCCAACTGGAGTCTGTGGATTTCTTCCTCTTCATCGTCGGTCTTGGACAATGATTCACTGTCCTCGTGGTGCACAATGGTCTTGTGTGTGTTCTCTGACTTCTTCTGTGGAATTTGGCTTGGTTCTGCCGGTGTTTTTTGGTTGTCGCATTCATTTGTTGCATTTTGGTTGCTGATTTTTTAGCGGCTTCAGCTGCCGTGGCCTCAGTGATAGCCTCAGTGACCGTAATTTTTGGTCGGGTTAGCAGTCAGCTTTGCAAAGTGAGATTTCTTAGACCAAGGACCACGTGATCCCTCATGGCTTCATCCATGTTGAGGAACTCGCATGCTCCTCCAATTTCCCTGAGAGCCGCTACGAAGTCTGTGATACTCTCACCTTCTCTCTGGTCCCGTTTGTAGAACTCATGTCTCCAAATAAGGCTGGAGACGGTCGGTGCGTAATGAGTCTTCAGCAATTTTTCCAAATCTGGCCAGGCCATCTGCTTTACATTCTCTGGTTTGGCCAATGCCTTGGCCATCTTGAACACTGTGGGCCCATAGTGCGTCAGGAACACGGCTCTCTTTCTGTTATCGGAGATTCCTTGCAAGTCATTGCTCTCGAGGAATATGAGGAATCTGTCGATGTATGATTCCCAGTCCTCTGTCGCTGGATTGAATGGTGCGGGTGGCGAGTTGGTCCCGGCCATTTCGTCTTCTCGGTTCTCGTTGCCACGTGCTCAACTGGTCTCCTTGTCTCAGAATCCCATCCTCATCGCCAGTGTGTTTGCGAAGAATGAGACTCGAGACCAGCGTAACTTTTATTAGTTGCTCTTTTATTAGTTGCTGGATTCTGTCTGAACCAGGAGCCGTGGCAGCCCTTTTTATAGAGAGGCTGCTCGCAGCTCGGGGCCAATGACGGCTCCTTGATTCTCCCGCCGCTGAGGTGGCCAAACATAGGCTAGTTATTTTTGACCAATCACTGTCGAGTAGAACACCAATCAGATTCGAGTATTTGTGGACCAATGGGAATAGAATATTTGGAGTATGCTAATATGTATCAAATCATATTTTAATACAGGCACAGAGAGTCCTTTAGTTAAGATCACTCATTCAGTGACAGTTCAAAGTTACAATGGTATGGAACGAGTGGAATTTACAACCAGTCCATAAAATTGCAGCATTTACAATGGTCTCACTGGTCAGATAATTGTGATCCGGGGACTTGGTGCCTGCTTAATTATTACAATTTTTCCACAATTTGCATTCATGTGATCACAATTTCCAATGTTTCCTGCAAGCTTCCGCAAACAAAATCAATGGGAAAGCCAGCAGGAAGTCAGAAGTTGCTCCTAATCAACTTTTTTCACCCAGTAGTGATCCAAAGCAACTGCTGTCAGAATCCCCTTACTCCAGTGTGGAACCTCTTCACCTGTCCATGTTCTAAAGCCACCTGCCTATGGCACCTGTGCACCAATCAGTGAGCTTACCTGGGGTTCCCACCCAGGAGTGGTATTCAAATTTTGTAAGACAGTTCTGTGGGTGTGGCTAGGTGGATGTGGCCATGTGACTGGGTGGGCATGGCTTCTTTTTTGCAGCAACCCCCTTCTCCCCCATTTTGGGGCCTTCTGGGCCTTAGGGAAGCCTCCTAGGGGGTGCATTTTTGCTCCCAGAAGGTTTCTCTGAGGCCTAGGAATGAAAAAAAAAAGGAGCCTTGAGGGGGGCATGCAGCAAACCCCGCCCCATACTCCATTTTGGGGCCTCCTGGAGGGATCTTTGCTCCCACAAGGCTTTCCTCAGGCACAGGAAGGAAAAAAAACTGAATGGGGGGTTGCACAGCACCCCCCCTATGCTCCATTTTGGGGTCTTCTGGGGAAGTGTTTTTGCTCCCAGGAAGCTTCCCTCGGGCTCAGGAAGGCAAAAAATGGAGGGGAGGAGCTGCGCCCCCCCTCCATTTTTTGCCTTCCTGGGCCTCAGGATAGCCTCTTGGGGAAAGCAGTAAGACAGCGAGGGGGATCCCAGCACAGCTGATTGTGAGAACAGCTGATCGTTGGGGGTGGGGGGGGGAAATAATTTAAGGAGTTGACTGGGCAGGGAAGAATGCAGTCAACTGGGTGGAGAGGGGCAGGGCCACGATTTGCCAGTTCTCTGAACTTCACAGAATCATAACAACCAGTTCTATAGCACTGGTCCGAACCAGTGGAGTCCCACTCCTGCTCCCACCTACCTCTTTCTGCTTCATGACTTGTGTGGCCCTGGAGTTACGACAGCAACTGGAACTGTGGGATTGCTGTCGCTAAACGATGTGGTCACATGATATGACCACAAACACTTAGTGATGAAGATTGGGATATCAGAAATTGCCTTTATAACCCAAAGACTATCTGTAGTCACTTAGTGACTGTCTTGTTTAGCGACAGTTTGCAGTTAGCAGTGAAAAAGTAACTTTGCAACCAGTCTATTCTTTTACGACCTTTGCAGGTCTGTAAAAGAATAAAGCTGAAAAAAAAAAGATCAGAAACTCATTTTACTTAATAGGTGCTTTGTTTAATGACCAAATTGCTGGTCCCAACTGCGGTCACTAAATGAGGACTTCCTACACTATCCTACCAGCTTACTAAGTTCTTTGTGCTTCCTCTGAAATGTTTTCAGGATCCCACTTTACAAAACAGAACACATGATAATAGAGTAGTAAGGGACCTTGCAGGTCTCCTAGCCCAACCTCTGTCCAGGCAGGACACTTTATATGCTATTTCAGAAAATGGTTGTCCAATCTCTCCTTAAAAACTTCTAGTGTTGCGGCATTCACAACTTCTGGAGGCAAGTTATTCCACTTGTTAATTGTTCTGTCAGGAAATTTCTCCTTAGTTCTAGGTTGCTTCTCTCCTTGATTAGTTTCCACCCATTGTTACTTGTTTTTCCTTTTAGTGTTTTGGAGAATAGGTTGACTCCCCCACTTCTTTGTGGCAGCCCCTCAAATCCTGGAAGACTGCTATCTTGTCATTCCCTAGGCCTTCTTTTCTCTAGAGTCTGGACTAATCATACCCAAATCTTGCAACTGTTCTTCCTATGTTTTAGTCTCCAAACCCTTACCCAGTGGTGGGATTCCATTTTTTTTTTACTACCGGTTCTGTGAGTGTGGCTCAGTGGGTGTGGCAGGGGAAGGATACAGGGGATTCAATCGGTGTTACTACCGGTTCGGTACTTATGCTGTGTGTGCGTGAAATATAAAGAAAGTTTTTTTATTTTTTATTTATTTATTTTGATTTGTCAATTGCTTTCAAGATAATAGATATAAGTATATACATAGTTATGAATACATGAAATAGGTACATATAAGAAAAATAAAAGAAACAATAGGACAGGGACGGTAGGCGCGTTGGTGTGCTTATGCACGCCCCCTACAGACCTCTCAGGAAAGGGGTGAGGTCAATAATAGAAAGTCTAAAGTTAAAGTTTTTGGGGTTTGGGGAAGAAACCACAGAGTCAGGTAGAGTATTCCAGACACTGACCACTCTGTTGCTGAAGTCGTATTTCCTGCAATCAAGTTGGGTCTGGTTAACCTTGAGTTTGTATCTATTGTGTGCTCTTGCATTGTTATGGTTGAAGCTGACATTCATTGACAGGCAGGACGTTGCAATGTATGATTTTAAGCCCATGTCCTACTGCACCAACGGATGCAAGGAGGATATAAAACGGACAAAAAAGCTTGCCATCCATTGGAAAACACGATGCATCCATTGTGTACTCACTGCGTACGTGTTTCATACACTCTATCCGTCAAACATCCGTCTACTGCTATTTCATCCGCTCAAAAAGTTTTGAGCTGCGCAAAACTTTTTGAGTGGATGAACTTTCCACCGCGTATGATCTACCTCCGTGACACATACGGGCAACAAACGTTCTACGTCCGTTGTCATCCGTTACACGTCCGCTGTATCCTCTCGGCATCCTCTGGGCATCCCTGCAACTCACATCCACTGCAGCTGAAAGCGGAAAGAGGGAGGAAGAGAAAGGGACACGGAACGTCCACACAGCGTTAGTAGCACGGAAATAGAAAGGATGTAAGTGGGTGCATCTCGTATATAAAATATTAAAACGGACAAAACGTTCATATATGGGACATATCTCAGAAATTTAGGATGTCTGGAGTATGCCTAGAGTATGTGGAATGACACCTAGCAGGAAACCGACATTTCCTATAAAAAGGGAGGAAATCACCTGGATCTCACTATCAGTCCAGCAGCCTTGGTGTATAGACCTCTTCACCCTTGCTCTTGCTCTTCCACATCATCCATTGATCTCCACCATGGATCATCACACACTCCTTATGGTAGCTGTCATCATTCAACACCAGAACCAAGCCCTCTTCAGACTGTTTCACCTTTTCTACGCAGGAGAAGAAGGAGACGTCCAAGAGCTGTCTGGGTCCGATGATGGATCGGAAGAAGAGTGGAGTTTGGACTCTGTGACAAGCTGATGGTGGAGCTGAGGAATGAAGATACTCATGCATTCCAGCACTTCATGAGGATGCCACCAGCCATGTTTGACGAAATTGTGGAGCGTCTGAGACCCAGGTTGACCAAGCCAAGCACCATCATCCATCCCAGCCTGGACCCTGGACTGAAGGTGGCACTG
The DNA here is from genome assembly GCA_015471245.1 of Laticauda colubrina. Taxonomy (NCBI): domain Eukaryota; kingdom Metazoa; phylum Chordata; class Lepidosauria; order Squamata; family Elapidae; genus Laticauda; species Laticauda colubrina. The sequence continues at coordinate 7,008,075 of BLBF01000069.1, forward strand.
ACTCTGCGCCACCTGGCCTCTGGAACCATGTACAGAAACATGCAGTATGCCTGGAGGGTGCCACACAACACCATCAGCAAAGTGGTCAGAGAAGTAGTGCAGGCCATCATCGAATAATACGTGGAGGAGCTCCTCCAGTGCCCCACCACTGAAGAAGGCTGGAGGAAACTTGCAGAACAGTGGTATCAGAGGTGGAAATTTCCCCACACCGTTGGAGCCATAGATGGGAAGCACGTGGCCTGCAAAGCTCCACCCAACTCAGGGTCCTCTTATCACAACTACAAGGGCTTCTTCAGTATCATCCTCTTTGCCATGGTTGATGCTGACTACAAGTTCATGTACATCGATGCTTCAGCCAATGGGTCTGCTTCAAATAGCCAGGTATACATAGCCAGTGACCTCAAGGATGGGCTGGAACGCAACCTCATCATGGGTTTTCCAGATCCAGACTCCCTACCCAACGACAAACAAGATGTTCCCTACTTCATCATTGGTGATGACGCCTTCTCCCTCAGAACCTACCTCATGAAGCCCGACAGTTCCAGATACCTCACCCGTGAAGAGAGGATCTTCAACTACAGGCTGTCCAGGGCAAGACGGGTGGTGGAGAACGCCTTTGGCATCCTGGCCAACAGGTTCCAGGTACTTCTCACCACCATGCAGCATCACCCAGGGACTGTGAGGAACATCGTGGAAGCTTGCTACTTCCTGCACAATCTCATGCGCACCCGCTACCCAGTGTTGCAGAACAGGCTTGTGGACCTCCAACAAGGCAATGGGGACATGGAGCCTGGTGAATGGAGGCAAGGGCAAAACCTGACAGACACTGTGGATGTACAAGGCCCCAACAGAGCTTCACGTGAAGGGAAGAAGCAGCGCAACGTCCTGAAACACTTGTGCAACTCCCCAGCTAGAGCAGTGGAGTGGCAAGACAGAATGATAGATGCTTAATGGATGCTTCCTTGAGCCTGCCTCATAACACTGATGAGATTGTGCCATGTATGTTGAGTGGTCCTACAATGAATAGGGCATTAATAAAGAGTTTTGTTTATTTTGAAATGTGTTGATCAATGAATAAATTGTTATTGATAAAAAAGGGCCATATGTGTGGCAGCTGGGAGGATGGACCATACAGTCCCACTATGCTTGCACTGGAGGTTTATCTATCCCACAGCTATCCTTACCCATCCCACAACTATCCTTACCCATCCCACAACTATCCTTACCCATCCCACAGCTATCCTTAGCAATCCCACAGCTATCCTTACCCATCCCACAGCTATCCTTACCTATCCCACAAGCATGCAAAGGCTTAACCCTTTTTTCAAAGTTTTCACCAACACTTTATTAAGTAAATAAAATGAAACAAGTATGTGAAGCAAAGATAACCTTTATTAATAACTGTCTTAAGTAAACTGTATGACTTTATTAAAAAAGCAAAATGAATCAAGTAAAGTGTCTTTAAGCAAAGATAAGGTGAACAGGTAACAACTCAGTCTCTGGCACTATTCTCAGTCACTCTGAGGCATGTCCATGGTCTCAGCTGTTGAGCGGCCAGGGACTGTGGAGGTGGCTGTTGCTGGAGTGCTGGTCTGAGGCGCCATTGGGGTGCCTGGCCCCGAGAGTACAACAGGGGATGGTGTGTTCAGGAAGCTCTCAGAGAGCTGACTCAGTCCCATGAGGTTGAGAGGCCCTTCCTCAAGGACCTGGGATGTCAGGCACAGTACTGAAGACAGATTTTCTGTTGAGGGGCTTGGCTGTGGGGTGGAGGAAGGAGGAGTGTAATGGGGCTGTTTGGTCTGCAGCTGGGTCAGGTGAGGCATCTGTGGTGTGCGATTTACCTGGGCCTGGACTGGGAAGGGATGTCTCTGGTGTGGGAAGTCCTGGTACTCGTAGCCTTGGTAGGTGAAAGCCGTGGAAGGGCTGGGACATCGCCTGGGGTGGAGGAGCAGACCTGGACTGGTTCGGAGCAGGTTCAGCTGGGCCCGGAGGGTAGTGCAGCAGTGCTGTGATTTTCTCCTTCATCACCTGGTACTGGGCCTCGGTCAGGTCCATGAGGGTCTGGCTCACGTACGTGATGAAGGGCTTGCGGTTAGAGGATGGCATATCGCTGTGGACCAGCTGAGAGAGAAGATCTGTGCTGGTCTTGATCGTGTCCCTGATCTCCAGCAGGACAGTGTGGCTCTGGCCCTCCAGTCTGCCTCTCTGCCTGCTTTCTGTGGAGGTGGAGCTGGGGGTGGGGGTGGGTTGGTCTTTGGCTGCTGCTGCTTCTTGCTCCATTTGAGACAGGGGATCCTCCACATCCTCTGGCATGGGGAGTGCAGCTGTCGGGGGGGGGGGGTTCTGCTGTGGGGCCCTCCAAAGACACCTGCCTGGACATGGTAGCTGTTTCCTGGCTGGAAGAGGAGTGGCTCTCTGTGGGCTGTCTGAGGGAGAGGGTTGACAGAGAGGCTGCTCCTCAGTGGCGGATCTCACCCTCCAGGAAGCTGCAACTGGCCATGACGTACATCTCCCGGTCAGTGATCTTGATAGCAGCTTGGCCAGATTTCTTGAGGTGCAGCTTGCCATACCAGGCGTGCATGTGCTTCCACTATCCCAGGAGTACGTCTGAAGTGTAGCCCAGGCTCTCTGCCTTGTCTCTCCACGCTGCCTGCTTCCTCTTGGGGTCGCGATAGAGCCTGTGGCCCTTTCTCCACAGGTACTCGTTCTCCCTCAGCCATTCCAGCACCTCCTCCTCATGGTCTTCGGAAATGGAGTACTGTTTCCTCTCTCCCTTCTCCTTGCCTCTTCCTCCCTCTGGCAGGGGCTTCAGGGCCTTCAGCAGCAGGGCTTTGAGGGCCTTGGGGCTGGTCCATCACAGCAGCAGCAGCACCAGCAGGAGAAGCACCAGCAGCAGCAGCTGCAGCAGCAGGAGAAGTACCAGCAGCAGCAACACCAGGAGCAGCAGCAGCAGAAGCACCAGCAGCTTCAGAGTCAGCGCCAGGGGGTCGTATGGTGGTTCTGTCCTTCTTGCCAGGGCTGGCAGGAGTACGCACAGGCTTTCTCTTCTTCCCTGACTGTCGAACCATGGTGTTCTTTCAGGATGTCTCTGGCAGCAGGTCTTTCCTCTGAATGGTGACTGCTTGTGAGCTGCATCCTTTTATATCTGCGGAGCTCATGTAATTCATCCTCCCTGCATGCGCATTGAACGCTTTGCATCTGCTACGCATCCGCTATGCATCCTCTAGGCGTCTGTGATGCCATGTTTTCTTATATGGATATAAAAATATAATTAATAAAACACAGCTGTCTGTTTACTGTAATGTATAACAACACAAACTCTCACTTTTTACATAAATCTGTTTAACCTCGTTAAACTGACTTTGCAGCCTCTGGGCCCATAACCAGTGTTAAGCCTGGGTTCCCCAACCAGGGTTAGGTAGACAAGCTAAACAGAATGTGCAACGTTAGTCAGATACCGGTTCTCCAGAACTGGTCAGAACCTGCTGAATACCACCTCTGCCCTTAGCCGTCTTAGTTGGTCCTCTCTGCACTCTTTCCAGAGTCTCAACATCTTTTTTATAATGTGGTGACCAAAACTGGATGCAGTATTTCAAATGTGATCTTACTAAGTTTGTTATAAAGCAATGCTAATTCTTCATATGATCTTGACGCTATCCCTCTGTTTGTGCAACCAAGGATTGCATTAGGATTCCACTTCACTTCTGTGGTGCCATGTACTGTATGCCTCCAGAAAGAAAACAGATCAAATTGTAAATGACTCATTAATTTTGGGAAGAAATACAGCTGGATACAGATGAGTTTTCAGCTCACATTTTCCTTGTTCTGAAATAAGAACCTTGGATGCAAAAATCCATTTCAGGCCTGCCAGACAAATCCATGGCCTTATAGATTTGGAAGTTTTCTCCCTGCTCAGTATGGAATCTACTGCAGTGTTTCTTAACCTTGGCAACTTTAAAATCTGTGGACTTCAGCTCCCAGAATTCTCCATGCTGCCTGGAGAATTCTGGAGGCTGAAGTCCACAGATTTTAAAGTTGCCAAGGGACAAACAATATCCTAGTGTTGTCGTCCTGCTCTTTCCCTCTTTTACAAGTGCTCCTCCAGTTAGACAGAAAGTATGTGTTTTAAAAAATGCCTAGGCCTGAAATTCCCTACTTATTTAAAAAAAAAAAAAACACTTCCAAAGGCTTTGCAATCTCATGTTGTTGCATGAGGAAATGCAGAAGGAATTCTTCTCTTTCTAATATGTGGTGAGATTCATTTTGCATTTACCTGCAGGCGATTCCTGCTTCCATTTAAGACGTCTCAGTGGTGCTGACTTTTATTTCTATCAAGAATTTTTATAAACCCTTTTGGCTCTAACTCACAGGTGCTTGGAGTGCCAAGTTAAAATAGACACCCAGATCGTAGGATGGCATGCACAATCATACTGCATGGATTGAAATTTGTTCATCTGTCAAGAATGCCTGAAAAAGCTCTAGATATTATAGCACCAGAGCTGTGTGTAATCAATGAAAGTGGGTTTTGGGCACTGTGTGCCTTAGGCAGTGATGGCAAACCTTTTTGTTGTGGTGTGCCAAAAGCACATGCACATGTGCCAGCACCCACACTGCAATATGCCCCGACCCCTGCACATGCGTGCGCAATACCCCCGCCCCGACCCCTTACCTGCACTGTGCATGCACGAGCCTCCCAGCTGATTTTCGGCCTGTATGAGGCTGTTTTCACCCTCCTGGAGGCTTGAGGGAATCCTCTGCATCCTCGGGAGGCCAAAAAAGAGACCTTCCGGAAATACCAGAAGTGCCTGTTTTCAGCCTCTGGAGGGCCCCTGGAGCCTGGGGGGAGGCCGTTTTCACCTTCCTAGAGGCTCAAGGGAACTCTCTGCAGCCTCGGGAGGCTGAAAAATGCGCCCATTTCGGCACTTCTGGTATTTCTAGAATGCCCGTTTTTTAGCCTCCTGAGGCTTCAGAGGCCTCCTTGACTCTCTGGGAGGGCAAAAATGGCCTCAAACAGGGAGGCACGCGCAATGCAATTAAGTTTGGCTGGGACTCATGTGCCCACACAAATGGCTCTGCGTCCCACCTGTGGCACGCGTGCCATAGGTTTGCCATCATGGCCTTAGGGGAATAAGACAGAGGTGTGCAATTGTTAGCTGAGCTTCTTAGCTCAGCATGACCTACAGACCTACCAAAAAGTCAATTATCATGATGATCCGGGGCGGGGCAGGGAGCCAAGGATGCTCGGCGGGATGGACTAACCTCTTTTCTCATTTTTTCCAGGGATTTGCGTTTCAACCGCATCAAAAACATCGAGCCAGGTGTCTTCAGGAATCTGAAGAATCTTGACACACTGTAAGTTCTCGTATGCTCCCTGCTCATTTCTCCCCACCTTACCTAAAATGGACTGGTGGAAACCCACAAGCTGGTTTTTTGTTTTTTTTTTGCCTTACCTCACAAGAATAACCCCGCTGAGCTATGAATGATTTTGATTTTCTTGGCCGGGGCACGATGCTTAAAGTTAGGTCACGGTCTGCTGGATGAGTTTCAAGGTAGCTTGATTTGTTGGCTCAGGCTGGGCAAGCAGAACTACCTGCTTTCTTTTGTTTGAAAAGGCATATGTTTTACTGCATTCCAGAAGGTCATAGCTCATGAGTTGGGCTTCGGGAACTCAGAGGTGCCTTCCAACTTTCTATTCTAAAACATAGGATTCTAGGAAGCCTTGTTTTATGTAGAACAGAGGACTGTTCTAGAAGGCCAAACTGGGACTGTTCTAGGGGGCCAAATCAAGAAAGGCCCTTGGTGCCCTCTGAGCTTGGTTGTTTTCTTGCAGACATTTCATTCCTCAAACTAGGTTGCATCATCAATGCTAGAAGAGAGTGGGGTTTTCAGGGAGGAGGAGAAGAAAGACTAAGAAGACTGGGGTCCTTGGTACTCTCTGAGCTCAGTTATTTTCTTACAGATGTTTTATTACCCAACCAGGTTAATATCATCAAGTTACAAGAGAGTGGGGCTTGCAGGGAGGAGGAGGAAAAGGAGGAGGAGGAGAAAGACTGGGGTCGTTGGTGCCCTCTGAGCTTATTGTTTTCTTGCAGGCATTTTATTACTCAACTAGGAACATCATCAATGCTAGAAGAGAGTGGGATTTTCAGAGAGGAGGAGAAGGAGGAAGAGGACTGTGCGGTCCTTGGTGCTCTCTGAACTTAGTTGTTTTCTTGCAGACGTTTCATTACCCAAACTAGATAACATCATCAGTGCTAACAAAAGGATCTGTCATCTCAATCCTGAACTACAAATATTTTCCTTTATTAGAACCAATAGGGCTATGAAGGTGCATAGGCACGATACATATGTAAATTGAAACAAAAAACACTAGTCACCTTCATCCTTGGACAATAAAAATGACTAACAAGTAAGCATTGGAGCATACAGCACCCGATACTCACTGGGAAGGCAAAATCACGAAACTGTGTCTCACTTTCTTTGGCTGTATCAAATCTACTGGAGAAAGCAATTTGTGTTTGGAAGAGTTCGTAGAAAAAGGAAACTACGTCAACAAAGAACGTGGTAGATAGACACTATCAAAGCTGACATCAATCCAAACATAGAACAGCTCAAAGAAACAGCAATATGTGCTACATTGCCAGCACCAAAAGAAGTGAACTTCTGTTTCGAGCAAAAAAAACACTCATTGCAGCCAATGGATTTGTTTAACAAGTCCCATGCTCGCTTAATGACCATTACAAAAATGCTGTAAAAACAAGTTTGTTTTGAGGGTGCCTCGCTTATTGCCGTCATGACATAGGATGGAAATTCCAGGTCCCTTTTCCTACTGATGCGCCGATATGATTTTTTCTGAAGCAGCAAAATACAGCCAAACAATTTATTTTTTACAAAAAGAAAAAGGAGCAGATTCCAACCCTAGGATCCAAGCCTGATTACAACTGAGGAAAGTGAGAAGGGGAAAAAAACCTGGATTGGTTCAAGAAAATCCAGGCCAAAATGTTTAGCCAAGAAGCTTATCACCAACTCTGCTTTGCAAACATTGGCGATGTCGTCAGATGCTGCTAGTTGCAAATCCTTCCGTGGAAACAGACCACAGCTTGTTCTCTCCAGAGCCAAAATACAGACAGCCAAATCTTTTGGCCGCTTGTCCAGATGTGTTTGACCGGTGCTGTTTATGGAGACCATGGCAACCATCAGCAGATGTTTCAACTCTCATGAAGGAGCTGCTGATCCAGTCCTACAGAGGAATTATTGAGTCTGTTATCTGCACCGCCATAACTGTCTGGTTTGGTTCTGCAGCCCAACAGGACAGACACAGACTTCAGAGAGCAATTAGGACTGCAGAAAAAACAATTACTACCAACCTCCCTTTCATTGAGGATCTGTATCCTGCATGAGTCAAAAAGAGGGGTGTGAAAATATTTACAGACCCCTCGCATCCCGGACATAAACTGTTCAAACTCCTACCCTCAAAACAACGCCCTGCACACCAGAACAACTGGACACAAGGACAGTTTTCCCCCGAACGCCATCACTCTGCTAAACAGATAATTCCTTCAACACTGTCCAACAATTTACAAAGTCTGCACAACTATCACTATTAATCTTCTCATCCCTCCTTATCACCCATCCCCTCCCATTTGCTTTTTTTTTTACAGTATGACTGTAACTTTGTTGCTTGCATTCTTACGATCTATATTAACTGTTTCCTAGTATGATTTGATTGCTCATTGTACCTTATGACTATCATTAAGTATTATACTTTATGATTCTTGACTCTTGATGAATGTATCTTTTCTTTTATGTACACTGAGAGCATTTGCACCAAGACAAATTCCTTGTGTGTCCAATCACACTTGGCCAATAAAGAATTCTATTTCTATTCTATTCTATTTTATTCTATTCTATTCTTTTGTACCCCAATGTCTATCATTAAATGATGAATATATCTTTTCTTTCATGTACTGAGAGCATTTGTACCAAGACAAATTCCTTGTATGTCAAGTCACACTTGGCCAATAAAGAATTCCATTTTATTCTAAAAGTTGCAGATTGTGGAAACTTCAGCTCCAGCCTCTCCTTTCCTGATTTGTTATGAATCATTGGGATAGAGCTGGATAACCGCTCTTTCGCCATCTGGAAACATCGTTCAAAATACAGGTAGTCCTTGACTAGCGACCACAGTAGAGCCCCAAATTTCCATTCCTAAACGAGACAGCTGTTTTACATCCTTTCTTGCCACCATTGTTAAGGGAATCACTGCCGTTGTTTAGTAGCAGGGTTGCTAAGCGAATCTGGCTTCCTCACTGACTTTGCTTGTCCAAAGGTCACAAAAGGGTGATCGGGACGCTGCAACCATTATAAATGCGAATCAGTTGCCAAGCATCTGAATTCATCATGACCATGGGGAGGCTGCAATGTTTGTAAGTGTGAAACATGGTCATAAGTCACTTTTTTTCCCAGTGCTGTAGTAACTTTGCACAGTCACTAAATCAGCTGTTGTAAGTCGAGGACTATCTGCACAGGAAGCCAACATATCCCTTGAAGATCGCCACTAGAAGAGAACTTCCTTTGTCTGGAGCCGGAGACTTCTTCATGTCCCAGCCACAGAGGGGGAAGAAGGCTTTTGCATCAAATGTTCAGTCTTCCTGAAAAAATATGTTTGCCTCTCCAGACAAAAGACGCATCACTCCAAAGCAGCTAGAAGAGAATTTCTGTAGCTCAGAGTTGACCAGGAATTGGGGCTCTCTGAGCTTGGTTGTTTTTTGCAGACACTTCCTTACCCAATAAGTGTCATCATCACTGAAGAGGAGGAGGAGGAGGAAGAAGGAGGACTGTGTGATCCTTGGCTGTCTCGGAGCTTGGTTGTTTTCTTGCAGACATTACAATACCCAAATGGGTAACATCATCAATGCTGAAAGTTAGTGAGATTGTGGAGAGGAGGAGGAAGGGATGGAGGGAGGGAGGGAGGGAGGACTGTATGATCCTTGGCTGTCTCGGAGCTTGGTTATTGTCTTGCAGACATTACATTACCCAAATGGGTAACATCATCAGTGCTGAAAGCTAGTGGGATTGTGGAGAGGAAGAGGAGGAGGAAGGAGGGCTGTGGGGCTCTTGGTGCTCTCTGAGCTTGGTTGTTTTTTTACAGACATTTCCTTACCCAAATATGTAACATCATCACAGAGAAGGAGAAGGATTGTGTGATCCTTGGCTGTCTCTTAGCTTGTTGTTTTTTTGCAGACATTACATTACCCAAATGGGCAACATCATCTGTGCTAGAAGAGAGTGGGGTTTGCAGGGAGGAGGAGAAGGAAAACTTAAGAAGACTGTGGGGTCCTGGGTGCTCTCAGTTATTTTCTTACAGACATTTTATTCAGGGGTGGGATTCAAATTTTTAAACAACCAGTTCTGTGGGTGTAGCTTAGGTGGTGGACATGGCTTGGTGGGCATGTTATTGACTGGGTGTGGCCAACTCAATATCACATCGAGGCATGCATCTCCTCACATGGCCTCTCATGACTGTGGGGATGCTGCAACAGTCATAAGTGTGAAAAATGGTCATAAGTCACTTTTTTCAGTGTCACTGTAACTTTGAATGGTCAGTCCACACAAGCAAAGTACCAGCAAAGGAGGGGAAAAAAACTCCAGAGAAGTCTAGTCCTGCCAAGAATGTAATAAGGGTTAACGGAGAGGCAGTTTCTGTAAGCAACACCAGAATGTTTCCTTCCTGCCTTTACAGGATTAGGCCAATAATTTCTTCTAACAACCGGTTCTCCGAACTGCTTAGAATGTTAACAACTGGTTCTAGCAAATAGGTGCAAACTGATAGAATCCCACACCAGGTTTTATTACCCAATTAGGAACATCATCAATGTTAGAAGAGAGACCTTCCATTAACCAAATGGGTAACATTGTCAGTGCTGGAAGCTAGTGGGATTGTGGCAGGGGTGGGATTCAAATTTTGAAACAACCAGTTCTGTGCGCGTGGCTAGGTGGGCATGGCCATGTGACTGGGTGGGTGGTCCTTTTTTTGCACCCCCCTTTTTTTAGGCCTTCTGGGCCTCAGGGAAGCCTCCTGGGTGAAGCAGTATGTAAGTGAGGGGAATCCCGTCAGAACAGCTGATTGTCAGGAAGGGAAAAAAAGAAATACCGTAAGATATTATTCCCTAGGCAGGGAAGAACTCCGTCAGCGATGTCCGGCATGTGCGCAATGTTGCGCATGCACGATAAGGACTGACTGGGTGGGGAGGGGGCCACGATTTGCCGGTTCTCCAAACTGCGCAGAATAACAACCAGTTCTATGGAACCGGTCCGAACCGGTAGAATCCCACCCCTGGATTGTGGGGAGGATGATGATGATGGGGTGCTGCTCTCTGAGCTTGTCTTTTGAGCAGACATTTCATCACCCAAGCTAGGTAACAGCATCAGTGCCTGAAGGGAATGAAGTTTCTTCCCTGTTTGTATGCAGCAACTTGCCGTGGCATTCTTGGTTAAGGCTGTGGCTTTCTCCTTGGTGTTCCTTGACTCTAGGGTATTGTTTTCTGCTCAATTCTTTGTCTGAGGTTAATCCCTGCTCATCTGGGTGTTGGCTGGCGGAAAGGATGTGTAAAACTACTAAAGAGCAAACCCCACTCCCTTCTAGCACCGATGGATGACGTTACCTAGTTGGGTAATAGAATGTCTGAGTGCAACCAAGCTCAGAGGCCACCAAGGACTCCACAGATCACATCACTGCCAGGTGGCCTAGAGCTATGCTGCCTGATGGGTGGAGTTAATTCCAGACTTAACTGCGGTGGTTTTGTTAAGATTTATGTTCTGTTTTTCCTCCAGGAGGTAAAGAGATTTTCACAAACCTCTTCATTTTTTTGCTTCTATTCCCAGTAAGTTGGGAGGGGGGTGTTTGGGATGTGAGACTCACCTTTTATTCATCAATCTGCTGGGTTCTCATAGTTGATTGTGTTACTTCTGAAGTCTTCAAATAATCCTTGGACGAGCAATGGATAATAATCAGTTCACAAGGAAAACATCAGAACTCAGCCGGAAATTTCCAGATAATGTATTCATCCATTGCTTTAATCTATCTCTTTTGCCCCCCTCCAGACTTTTGAACAACAACTTACTGAAGCACATAGCACAAAACTCCTTTGAAGGGCTTAAGAAGTTGAAATACCTGTGAGTATTGACCTTTCCACAGCTTTTGATACTCTCTAAGCCACTGTTTCTCAAACGTGGTAGCTTTAAGATGGGTGGACCAAGTCCCAGAATTCCCCAGCCAACTGGGCCATTCACCAGGAGATGGTGCATTCTATTCAAGCCTTAGGCGTGGACATTGGTTGAGTGATTTTGGAATAATCATCAAGAGATGGGGAGTTCTAATCCCACATTAGGCATGAAACTTGGCTGGGTGACTTTGAGCCAGCCACCAGGAGACTGTGAGTTCTAGTTCCACCTGAGACATGAAAACCACCTGGGTGACTTTGAGTCAGTCACTAGGAGATTGTGAGTTCTAGTTCTGCCTTAGGCAAGAAAGGCAGGTGGGTGACTTTGAGCCAGCGACCAGACTGTGAGTTCTAGTTCCACCTGAGACATGGAAGCTGGCTGGGTGACTTTGGGCCAAACCCCAAGTGATGGTGAGTATTAGTTCCACCTTAGGCAGGAAAGCGAGCTGAGTGACTTTGGACCAGTTACTCTCACTCAGCCCAACCCACCTCACAGGGTTGTTGTTGGGGGGGAAATAGAAGGAGGAAGGAGTATTAATACTGTTTGCCGCCCTGAGTTATTTATAAAGTTGGGATAAAAATAAATAAACAAACTGGTCTAGGCAGTCAGGAGTCAAGACTAACTCAAAGGCTCAAAATATACATTCTAGCACAGCATGTTTGTTCAACCTAACCTTCACGCCCAAATGCATTATTAAAGCATACTCCATATGTATTAAATTGCACTGTAGTACTGTATTAAATACAGTAATATATACAAATATGTATGTACAGTATAAGTATCATAAATATTTAATATAGTAGAACATTTCCTGCCTTTGAAACATTCCTGCAATGGGACATAGAATGGCTAAATGAGTTTATAATCTTATGTATATAAGAGTGCAGGAATGTTGCCACAGAAAATTTATAGAAGAGGTAAAATGGCTACAACCATTTGTATTTTATTAGAACTATTGGTTACTTCTGCATAGAGATAGTCCTCAACTTACAGCAGTTTGTTTAATGATTATTCGAAGTTATAACGACCGTTTTAGCACTCCCATGGTCACCTGAACAAAATCCAGACACTTGGCAATTGTCTCGTATTTATGATGGCTGCAGTGTCCTGGGCTCATATGGTCCTCGTTTGCGACCTTCTGACAAGCAAAGTCCATGAGGCAGCCAGATTCACTTGAGAACCGTGTTGCTAACTTAATAACTGCAGCAATTCACTTAACAACTGTGGCAAAATAGTCATAAAATGAGGCAAAATTCACTTAGCAAAGGTCTCACTTAGTAATGGGAAATTTGGGCTCAAGCTGAGGATTACCTGTACTTGAGTCTTAGCTGGTCCAGGAAAAGTGTTGCTGTTAGATTCATTACAAACTTGTTATCTATTAGGAGCCATGGTGGCACAGTGGTTAGAGTGCAGTACTGCAGGCTCCTTCTGCTGACTGCCAGCTGCCTACAATTTGGCAGTTCAAATCCCACCAGGCTCAAAGTTGACTCAAACTTCCATCCTTCCAAGGTGGCTCAAATGAGGGCCCAGATTGTTGGGGGACATAGGCTGACTCTGTAAATTGCTTAGAGAGGGCTGTAAAGCACTGTGAAGCAGTATATAAGTCTAAGTACTGTTGCTATTGCTATCTGAAATGCTGTAGTCCTTGTCTTATGACTCTTATGGAGCCTGCCATCACAGTTGTAAGTTGTGACAGCAGTAAAGTGGATCACACATACATAGGACCGACCCTTTTTTTCTCAATGGTCATTAAGCAAAGACTGCAGTGGTTTGCTATAGGCTGGTGGTTTTGCTGAAAACAGGAAGTATGTGCCAATTTTTGGCAGTCATAAAACAGCCACGTGACTGCCAATGGCTGTAGGAACATCAAACGTTTGCTAAGCTATTGGTCAAAAGTCGAGAATTACATGTATAATGGCACATGAGCTTTGAGTTATTTTGCTTGTTGGTAAAAGGCTTGCATACACCCAGACAATGTTGTTTACACCGCCAAAGATTTCCCCATCCTAATTCTTCCTAATTTTTCTCTTTCTCTCTCTTTTTTCCAAGTTACCTTTACAAGAATGAAATCCAAAGCATCCAGAGCCAGGCTTTCAAGGGGCTGCATTCTCTGGAACAGCTGTAAGTTGGGGCCAAACTTTTAGTTAGAAATTGCACAGAGACCGATGGAATTTCCTCTCTGGATTTTTAGCCATGCAAAAACCCCACCTCTCCTCCCTCCCTCCCTCCCAAAAATTTCAAATGCAAGTTGTTCTAAAAAAACCTGTTTGGCTTGCCAAGATGACCGTGTGCGTCTTGGCAAGAGTTAGTTGCGAGAAGATAAAACAGATTACAGATAATCAGAGTTGGAAGGGATCTTGTAAGTCATCTAGTCCAACCCCCCGCCCAAGCGGGACACCCTACACCATTTCTGACAAACGGCTGTCCAATCTCTTCTTGAAAGTCTCCAGTGATGGCGCTCCCACAACTTCTGAAGGCAACTTCTGTTCCATGGATTGATTGTTCTCACTGTCAGAAAGTTTCTCCTTATTTCCAAGTTGAATCTCTCCTTGTTCAGTTTCCATCCATTATTCCTTGTCTGGCCTTCAGGAGCTTTGGAAAATAGCTTGACCACCTTCCTCCTCTCTGGGGCAGCCCCTCAAATATTGGAAGACTACTCTCCTGTCTCCCCTGGTTCTTCTCTTGACTAGACTAGCCAAGCCCAATTCCTGCAACTGTTCATTGTAATTAACATTCTGTGCAGTTTGGAGAACCCCCCAAATCCCACTCATGGCTGGCTCCGCCTATCCCGCCCCTCCCAGGAGTCCCCACACAGCCCGTTTTGGATGCAGAGAAGTGCAGGATGCATGCGGAGGCTCAGGGAGGGCGAAAAAGAGGCCTCCTGGAAGTTTGGCAAGGCTGGAAATAGGCCCGTTTCCAGCTTCCAGAGCACCTCCGGAGCCTGGGGAGGCCATTTTCACCCTCCCAGAGGCGCAAGGAAAGCCTTTGGAGCCTGGGGAGGGCAAAAGTACCCTCCCCCACCATGGTGCAGGAGGCTGACTAGTCCATGCCCACCCAGCCACCATGCAGAGAACTCTTTGCCAAAATTTTTGAAGCCCACCCTGGTTTAGATGTACTTATAAACATCTACAGGTAGTTCTCATCTTACAACCATTTAGCGACTGTTAAATTCATTTAGCAACTGTTCAAAGTTATGCCGCACTGAAAAAAGGGACTTAGGACCGTTTTTCACACTTATGACCGTTGCAGCATCCCCCTGGTCATGTGATCAAAATTTGGATGCTTGGCAACTGGCTTATATTTATGATGGTTGCAGTGTCCTGGAGTGATGTAATCCCCTATTGCGACTTTCAGTGAGTCAGTGGGAAAGCTGGATTCCCTTAACAACTGAAGTGCCTTCCAACTCTCTTATTCTATTCTGTTATTTTGGGTTTCGGTTGTAGGAACAGCTTTTGATTCCTAAAAGCTTTTTTTGGATCTTAAAAAGATTCTCCTTCCCTTTGCTTAAATCCATCTTGTAAAAACTGAGCCACTTAATGGGAGCCTCAAATATCTTTTTGGACTATGATCAGATTCTGGAAAAATGCTTGCACCAATCTCGCTGCTTTCCCTAAATCCCTCCACCCTTTTGTGAGTCGGGCTCTGCAGCTCTCTTATCACTTATCCAGGGGTGGGCTGCTACAGGTTCATGTAAACCGGATGCTAATTTTACATCTGGTTCACTGAGCTGGTAGTTACAACAACTGGCTGGGCCGCTGACCCTGCCCCGCCACTCCATGCGGCCTGTTTTGGTTCCCATGAGAGTGCAGGGCCTGTGCAGAGGCTCGAGGAGTGAGAAAAATGGGCCTTCTGGAAGGCCGGAAAGGGGCCCGTTTCGGGCCTCCAGAGAGCCTCCAGAGTCTGAGGAGAGTGAGGAAATGGGCCTCCTGGAAGTTTGTGAAGGCCAGAAATGGATCCATTTCGGGCCTCCATGGGGCCTCTGGAGCCTGGGGAGGCCATTTTCGCTCTCCCAGAGGCTCAAAGAAAGCCTCCGGAGCCTGGGAAGGGCAACAAAGCCCCCCACCCAGCCGCCATGGTGCAGGAGGCCAACTAGGCCACACCCACCCAGCAACTGGGCAGAGAAATGGTTGCTAAATTTTTTTAAAGCTCGCCCCTGCACATATCCAATTCAACCTGCAATGAATTTGGTCATTCTACTTGGTCTCATCCCATTTAAAATACTTTACCACATGTCAAAATGCATCGGGAGGGTTGAGAAAACTCCAGAGTGCTGGATGTGTTACATTCCTGGCTAGACAAACTAAACAATTGGGTTGGAATCTGAAGCGTCTGTCCAGGATAATCTAGCAACAGGGAAGGAGAGAAAGAATAATAGATGACAGTCTGTACTTGTTATTGCAGGCTGGATAACAACTGTTGTTTTTTTTTCCAGCGTCTGTAGTAGCAACGTGATGGAGAAGTTGTTTTGAGGAAGTGATTCTTACAAATAGAGAAAACTTTGAATTTCTTACTCTCTTGTTGCCAACTAAGTTTCCAACCCACCATATAAAAGTAGTCCTTGACTTACAACCATAGCTGAGCCCAAAATTACCATTGCTAAGTGAGATAACTATTAAGTGAATTTTGCCCCATTTTACGACCTTTCTTGCCACAGTTGTTAAGCGAATTATTCAGTTAGTAGCACTGTTGTTAAGTGAATGTGGCTTCTCCATTGACTTTGCTTATCATAAGGTCACAAAACGGGATCAGTTGACCCTGGGACATTGCAACCGTTGTAAAGAGGAGCCAGTTGCCAAATGGCTGAATTTTGTTCACGGGACTGTGGGGATGCTGCAATAATTTTTAAAAAGTGTGAAAACGGTCATACATTTACAAGGCTGTTGCAACTTCGAATGGTCACTAAATGAACTGTTGTAACTCAAGACTATTTATATATTGTACACCACTCCAGATCCCCACACCAAGCGAGAGGGGTGGTTAAGAAAGATAAAATGTAAATAAATAAATAACTTGTGGTTTAATTAGCAGCCTAACTTTGGAAATGACTTACCTCTTTTGATTCTTTGTTTTTATCCCTTTTCATACCAGCTACCTGCATTTTAACAACCTTGAAAGTTTGGAAGTGGGAACTTTTAATAACCTCCCCAAGCTGGAAAGATTGTAAGTCGTGAGGTGATGAACATCAAATTGGTAGCAACTTTTGCTCATCTATATTTCATGTAGACTCCAAAGGGATTCTGATTTTCAACAAGGCAGCCAGTGGCACTGGTTCACCAGGTGCCCTGAAATCTAGATTATGAATAATGATTTATACAGTAAAGCCCAACCAACTGGATTGGAATAATATTTTACAACAGGAAGCTTTAGTTTCATATAACCCACAGTGCCAAAAATGGAATAAACCACAGTGTGGTTCTTATTTTACAACCATGTATGTAAGGGACTTTCTGTTAATGGTGGTGGTACCACTTCAGGATCACCCATGAGCCCAGGATCTTTCATAGCCCTTCTGCAGCTGAGACCATTTTTGGGTCAGCTTGGAACAGGAGCAACTTTTCTTTTTCCTCATCCTCTTCTTCCTCTTATTTCTCCTCTTATCCCTCCTCCTACATTTCTTTTTCCTTCTTCTCTTCCTGTTTCTTTTCTTCTCCTTCCTCCTCCTCCTCCTGTTCCTTCTACCTTTCTTTTCCCTTCTCTTCCTCTTTCTCCTTTTCTTCCTCCTCTTCTTTTTCTTCCTCCTGTTCCTTCTTCCTTCCTGTTTTTTGTTCCTTCTCCTCCTCCTCTTCTTCTTCTCCCCCCCCCCCTTCCTCCTGTTGAGGGAGATACAGAATTCTGGTTTGTGCTCTTCTGGCAGCCTCAACCATTGTTAATTGATGTTGCTATGGTGTGTCTTTTGATGTTGTCTTTCCCTCTTTTTCTGGGTGTGCCTGGTGTTCTTTGACCTTCTCTTTTGGAGGAGCTTGGAATCCCAAGACAACCTCTCCACTTCATTTGTTATTTTTGTATGTAGGAGCCACTATTGTGAGAACGTTTTGCAGCATTAATGTCAGAGCTCCGTATATAGTTTGAAATCATGGTTAGAGAAGACCAGGAGTGGGATTCAATTTTTTTAACAACCAGTTCTGTGGGTGTGGCTTAGTTGGTGGGCATAGCTTGGTGGTAATGTGACTGGCTGGGCGTGGCCAACTCAACATCATTCACATCAAGGCACGCATCTCCTCGCCTGGCCTCTCATGACTGTGGGGATGCTGCAACAGTCAGAAGTGTGAAAAATGGCCATAAGTCACTTTTTTCAGTGCCATTGTAACTTTGAATGGTCACTCCACACAAAGTACCAGCAAAAGAGGGGAAAACAACTCCAGAGATGTTCCTGAGACAGGAAGTCTAGTCCTGCCAAGAATGTAATAAGGGTTAACGGAGAGGCAGTTTCTGTAAGCAACACCAGAATGTTTCCTTCCTGCCTTCCTTACAGGACTAGGCCAGCAATTTCTTCTAACAACCAGTTCTCTAAACTAGTTAGAATGTTAACAACCAGTTCTAGTGAATAGGTGTGAACCTGTAGAATCCCACCTCTGGAGAAGACCCACCAATGGTAAACACTCACCTACATTGGCCTACCTTCAATTCCCAAGTCTTTGATGGTCACTCAAGCACATTCTCTTTGTTGTCTCCACCACAGATTTTTGAACAACAACCGAATTTCACAGATCCAGCCAGGAGCTATGGCCCAACTCGAATCTCTCAAACGCCTGTAAGTAGACAGCATGCATTATAGGTAGTCTTCCACTTACGACAAAATTTCTATCCTCAAGCAAGGAAGTGGTGATGTGAGTTTTACCCCATTTCATTCCCTTTCTTGGCCACAGTGAATGCTTCAGTTAGTAACATGGTTGTTAAGTGAATCTGGCTTCCCTATTGACTTTGATTGTCAGAGAGTCGCAAAAGGTGATCACATGGTCCCGGGACGATGTAACCATCATAAATACGAGTCAGTTATCAAGCATCTGAATTTTGAGCATGTGACCATTGGGGATGCTGCAATAGTCATACGTGTGAAATGGGGTCACGTTTTTTTCCAGTGCTGTTCAAACAGTTGCTAAATGATTGGCTGTAAGTCGAGGACTACCTATACAGGAAATCCTGTTTTTTTCTAATCTAAGGACCAGGACAAATTCTTCTTCAAGAATCCAGTGGTTTGGTCCTCAATAAATATGACTGGCCATTCACCTCCCAAAAAACCAGGTCATTGGGTACTCCCTGTCTTTTTCCAACAAACCTTTCTTAAGAGTTCTCACCCCCTGATCTGAGTTGGACAGTTGGAAAATAACATTATTTTATTCAGGAGAAGTTCCCATTTGAGGCTGCGGGATTTTGCTCCTTGAGGTTATAAGAAAGTCACAATGAGCCCCATATTTTTAACTCAGTGCATAATAGAGGCAAGAAAAATCTCTGTTTCTCTATCTTGGCAACTTTAATCAGAATCAGAATACAGCTGGAAGGGATATTGGAGGTCTTCTAGTCCAGTCCACTGCTCAGACAGGAGACCCTATATCATTTCAGTCAAGTGACAGTCCAGTGTCTTAAAAACCTCCAAGGTTAGAGCACCTACAACTTCTGAAGGCAACTTGTTCCACCAGTGAATTGTCCTCACTGTTAGGAAGTTTCGCCTCAATGCCAGGTTGCTTCTCTCCTTAATTAATTTCCATCCATTGCTTCTACTTTTGCCTTCTTGTGCTTTGGAAGATAAACTGACCCCTTCTTCTTCGGGGCAGCCCCTAAAATACTGGAATTCTGCTACTATCATGTCTTCAGTGAAGTCCACACATGTGAACCTGTGTGGACTTCAACTCCCAGAATTCCCCAGACTGAAACTGAACTCACACACCCCTAATGATTGTCCAACAAATATGAAATATGAATGATTAAGTTATAATAGTCCTGACTTAGTCCTCACCAGTCATTAATGACCGTTCAAAGGTACAATGGACCCCCCCCCAAAAAAAGATACTTATATGACCCAATTCCGGAGTTCCAATGACAGTACCTGTCCCCATGGTCACATGACCATATTTTGGTTGCTTGGCAACCAGCTCATCTTGATGGCCGGTTGCAGCATTCTGCGGTCGCATGACAGGATTTGCAATGTTTTTTTGCTGGAAACTGGCCATTTTTTCTACCACCCCCCTTGGCATGCACTGATTTATTTAATGACCACCATATTCGCTTTACGACTGTGCTTTTTGCTTCAAAACTGCCACAAAAAAATCATAAAACTAAGTCAAACATGTGGCTGCCTCAGCTTATGACCATCATGACTTAGGATGGACATTGTGGACTCTATTTCAGTCATAAATCGAGGACTATCTGTAAGCCTCACATTAGGAAGCATATAAAACGTGATCTTGTGTCAGATCCTTCAGCTGTTCAAAAGGACATTCCTCCTTATTTGTTTACATGAACCAGCTTGATCCGTGAAGCAATCTATATAAACTCTGATGTGGAAACACGTTGCTGATTGAGCTATGTGGCTGCTTAGCCAAATCCTCTTTGAAACTCTTTTTGGATTTGGAAAAGAATTGTGTTTTAATAAAAAAAGAGCAGAAAATGGCATGTTTGCCTCAGAGGATTGTTTAAAAATAAATATTTGTGCAGGCAACGTCCTAAGAGACTAATTGCAGAGAAACATTGACTATCTCAAGCAATCTGATCCAGCCATTGATCAGACGACTAGTGCTGTGCCAATTTTGTCCTTTCCCCCCCACAGCTATTTGTTTTGATTTCATGAAGAAAGATATGGAAATTTGGAATGCTTTTTTCCCCCAAGGAGAAAAACATACTGGGGAAACAAACGAATGATGAACCGTTACAGGAACAGGGCATGGCTAGTCTAGTGAAGAGAATTCATAAAACAACAGAGTTGGAAGTGACTCTTCTCTGAGCTGTGTTTTCTTGTAGACGTTTCATAACCCATCTTCATAACTTCATCAGTGCTAGTAGGAAGTGGGGTTTGCTCTCATTTTACTAGTAGTGTACTAATAGTGGCTTGCCCTAACAGTGTTGGTGGGAATGGCCTTGGTGTTTCCCTGATTGGCCTGTAGTTTACTCTTAGCTTGTCTGGCAGACAACATTCCTGTATCTGTGGTTAAACAGGAAGGACTGTTAAACTCATAAAGTCAACTCTTTTTCTTCCCCACCTGGTTCCTCCCAGCCGGCTGGATTCCAATGCTTTGCTCTGTGACTGTGACCTAATGTGGCTGGCAGAGCTGCTGAGGAAATACACCATACAGGGCAACACGCAAGCAGCTGCCACTTGTGAGAGCCCACCTGAGTTGTTCGGTCGTTCGGTCATCACCTTGACCACCCGAGAATTCAACTGTGGTGAGTGATACCATCCAATCCATTATCTATTTTATTCACTTATTTTTCCAGACTGATAAGATAACAGATAATCAGAGTTGGAAGGGATCTTGTAGGTCATCTAGTCCAACCCGCCGCCCATGCGGGAGACCCTACACCATTTCTGACAAATGGCAGTCCAATCACTTCTTGAAAGTCTCAAGTGATGACGCTCCCACCACTTCTGTGAGGTGAGCTGTTCCATTGGTTGATTGTTCTCACTGTCAGAAAGTTTCTCCTTATTTCCAGGTTAAATCTCTCCTTGTTCAGTTTCCATCCATTGTTCCTTGTCTGGCCTTTAGGTGCTTTAGAAAATAGCTTGACCCCCTCCTCCTCTCAGTGGCAGCCCCTCAGATATTGGAAGACTGCTCTCCTGTCTCCTCTGATTCTTCTTTTCACTAGACTAGCCAAGCCCAGTTCCTACAACCGTTCTTCATATGTTTGAGCCTCCAGTCCCCTAATCATCCTGGTTGTTCTTCTCTGTACTTTTTCTAGAGTCTCAACATCTTTTTTATAATGTGGTGACCAAAACTGGATGCAATACTCTAGGTGTGGTCTTACTAAAGCTTTATAGAGTGGTATTAGTACCTCACTTGATCTTGATTGTATCCCTCCGACTGTACAGATAACTGCACTCCTTACTAGCACTGATGTTGTTACCTAGTTTGGTAATGAAAGTTCTGCAAGAAAAAAAGCATGTTCAGAGAGAGAGAGCCAAGGACCCCACAGTCCTCCTCCTCCTTTTCCTTTTAGCACTGATGACGTTACCTATTTGAGTAATGAAAGGTCTGCAAGAAAACAACCCAGCTCAGAGAGCACCAAGGACCCCACAGATAATTGATTTACACATTCAGTTCATGACAGTTCAGAGTGACAATAGCTGTGAAAAATATGACTTATGATTGACCTTCACACTTAATAACCACTCCAGCATTCCCATAATCACCTGGTCAAAATTCAGACATTTGGCAAGTGGCATGTATTTATAATGATTGCAACGTCCTGGGGTTATGTGATCATCAGATGTGACCTTCCCAGCCAGCTTCTGGCAGGCCAAGTCCATGCGGGATGCTGGATTCACATGACTATGTGATTTGCTTAACAATTGCAGTATTTCTCTGAACAACCATGGCAAAAAAGGATGTAAAGTAGGGTGTGACTTACTTAACAACCATCTTGCTTTGTAACATGAATTCTGATCCTAATTGTGGTCATAAGTCAAGGACTACCTGTCTCGATTCATGTCTCAACAATCTCTGGAAGCCGTTAAGCAAATCAGCAAAGATATTGACCTCGGTTTCTGGGCTGGGTTCAGACACTTGGCTGACTCTGATCCTTAATTAGCACTTTCTGGGCTCACATAGGCTCCTCTTATTGAATGGCTGACTTGGGAACAAGTGAGAGTAGAATAATTGTTGGGAAACAATGCCATCTAGAGAACAGTTATGGTTTTTACAAGACTGATGTCAGCTACACAAGGTAGATAAGATGGGGGAAATCAATTGCCTAGGAAGCCAAAACTAACTTTTATTGAGATTGGCTACAATAACAGAATCTTGCAAGTTAAGGGAATGGAATGGAATAGAATAGAATAAAATAGAAAATATGGAATGGGAATAGAATAGAATAGAATAGAATAGAATAGAATAGAATAGAATAGA
>BLBF01000069.1:7030364-7090245 GCA_015471245.1 Laticauda colubrina
AATAGAATAGAATAGAATAGAATAGAATAGAATAGAATAGAATAGAAATATGGAAAACTAGAGGTCTTCTAGTCCAGCCCCCCTCCTCAAGCAGGAGACCCTGTAGCATTTTAGATAATTGGTAGTCCAGTCTCTTTGAAGTACCCACAATTTCTAAAAGCAAGCTGTTCCACTGGTTCATTCTTCTCACTGTTAGGCAATGGAACAGCTTGCCTTCAGAAATGAACAAATGCCTGCCCTCTACCTCCTCCTTATATTTATATAAGTGAATTAGGGGGCTGTCGGTCTATGGAATGGGACAACTCACCCTGGCCATCACACCATGGCCAAATCACCTCAGACAATTCACCCCAGGAAAATTCACCATAACCAACTTGCTACAGGACAATTCAATCCAGGATAATTCAAGAAAAGGACAAGCAGAATTGCAGCTCACCCCAGCCTTGAGGGCTTCTAACTTGAGAAGTTCAAACCTAAAGCAAAATCTTTCTTACCGTAGTTGTTAAGTGAATCACTACAGTTGTTAAAATTAATAACACGGTCGTTAAAAGAATCTGGCTTCCCCATTTACTGGGCTTGTTAGAAGCTAAAAAAATCACTTTTTTCAAAGCTAATGTAACTTCAGTCACTAAAAATGATGGTAAGTCAAGGACCACCTGTAACACAAAAACATATCCGGAATACAGCCCAAACCTCTGACCTTGTGAACTTGTCAATTTTTTTCTTGAGCAATCCTGTCAAATCATGCATCCATTTTATTTACTCATAAATGTCACAGTTCTTATTCCTTTGAATCCCTTTTCATTCTTGTGAAATGTTATTCTTTATAATGCCTTAGTAAGACCACATTTGGAATATTTGTATCCAGTGTTTGTTGCCAGGTTATAATAAAAGATGCTGAGACTCTAGAAAGAGTGCAGAGAAGAGCAAGAAAGATGATTAGGGAGCTGGAGGCTAAAACATATGAAGAACGGTTGCAGGAAGTGGGTATGTCTAGTCTAGTCTAATGAGACATTGTTACAGCAAATCTTGCTTCCAAATCAGGACACAAGACCACGAAAGGTTGGAGAGTACAGGTTTTATTTGTGCACAAAGGTTCAGAGCATGAGCATGGCAAATTCTGAACCCCTGGCTCTTCCTGAGGCGTCACTTTTATACATTTCATAACCTCAACCTAGCCTGGGGCATTTCTTATGTTAAACTGTACCAAAAAGGAGAAGTACATTTCTGTTATTTTCCAGACCCATCCTTATTCACTGAAACATGCTTACTTCCAGTTCCTTAAGGCCCTGTCACATTGGCCGACGGATGCAAAACGTTTGTAAAAAGGACACAGCGGATGAGAAAAATGTTCCATCTGTTGTTATCCTCTCTCAAAAGGGGCAAAAATTTGCGTAACCAGAGCGGACAACACGGAAAGGAACGGATGGGGGGAGGACGTAGGGCGGATGGAAAGCGGATGCGGAACGGAAGCCTAGCGGATGGAAGCAGATGGGAGTGGATGGCACATCCGCAAGGCTTCTGGGGGAGTGCAGCAAAGTGGACGCGGAACGGAAAGAGCAGATGCAGAGCGGACGCCAAGCGGATGAAGCGGATGCAGAGCGGAAGCCTAGCGGATGCCTAGCAGATGCCTAGCGTTCACTGTGCATGCAGGGAGGATGCATTGCGTCAGCCCCGTGGATATAAAGGGAAGCAGCTCCCAAGCGGGTCACAATTCAGAGGAAAGATCTGCTTCCAGACACAGCTTGCCAGCCAGCCAGCCAGCCAGCCAGCCAGCCAGCCAGCCAGCCAGCAACCCAACAACCATGGGGAAGAAACGGAAGCATCTGCCATCTGCTGCCAGCCCTGGCAAGAGGGACAGGGCCACCCTCCCACCTCCTGGCCCTGGCTCTGCTTCTGCTGGGGCTTCTGCTGCCCGGGCTCGATCTTCTGGTGCTGGGGCTTCTGCTAATGCTGCTTCTGGTGGTGGTGCTTCTGCTGGTGCTTACTCTGCTGGCACTGCTCCTGGTGCTGGTGCTTCTGCTAGTGCTTACTCTGCTGGCACTGCTCCTAGTGCTGGTGCTTCTGCTGATGCTTACTCTGCTGGCGCTGCTCCTGGTGCTGGTGCTTCTGCTGGTGCTTACTCTGCTGGCGCTGCTCCTGGTGCTGGTGCTTCTGCTGGTGCTTACTCTGCTGGCGCTGCTCCTGGTCCTGCTGGTGCTCCTAGTCCTGCTCGTGCTCTTAGTCCTGCTGGTGCTCCTGGTCCTGCTGGTCCTACTGGTGCTCCTGGTCCTGTCCTGGTGCTGCTCGTCCTGCTGGTCCTACTTTTGCTGCTACTGTTGCTGCTGCTGCTACTGGTGGTGGTGTGGAGGAGCAGCCCCTACAACTTCGAAGCCTCTCTGATGAGGGCCCATATGACCCTGCCAAAGGGAGGAATAGGCAGACGTGTGAACGGGAGAGGAGGCAATACAACATAGAAGAGGAACATGAGGAGGAGGTGCTGGAGTGGCTGAGGGAGAACGAGTATCTATGGCGGAAGGGACACAGGCTCTATCGCGGCACCAAAAGGAAGCAGGCTGCTTGGAGAGAGAAGGCGGAGAGCCTGGGCTACACTTCGGAGGTGCTCCTCAGCTGGTGGAAGCACATGCACACCTGGTATGGGAAGCTGCACCTCAAGAAATCTGGCCAGGCCGCGGTCAAGCTGACGGACAGAGAGACCTACGTGATGGCCAAGTGCACCTTCTTGGAGGGTGAGATCCGCCACCGAGGAGCCAGCCCCTCTCACAACCCTCTCTCTCTGGTAGCCTGCTGAGAGCCAGTCGTCTTCTGGCAAAGAGTCAGCTCCTGTGTCCAGGCAGGTATCTGTAGAGCGTGCCATGACGGAGACCCCCCCCGACAGCTGTACTACCCGTGGCGGAGCGTGTGGAGGACCCCCTGATGCAGTGGGAGCATGGAGAGGGCACTGCCAATAGAGACCAACCCGCATACACCCCCAGCTCCACCTCCACAGAAAGGCAGAGAGGCAAACTGGAGGGGCAGAGCCACACTGTCCTGCTGGAGATCAGGGACACCATCAGGAGCAATGTAGATCTCCTCTCTCACCTGGTACACACCGACGTCCCATCCTCCAACCGCAAGCCCTTCCTCACCTATGTCAACCAGACCCTCATGAACATGTCGGAACCCCAGTACCAGGTGGTGAAGAACAGGATCACCGATCTTCTTCACAACCCTCCAGACCAAGATGAACCTGCTCCCACCCAGTCCAGGCCTGCTCCTCCACCCCAGGTGATGTCACTGCCCTTCCAAGGCTTTCCACAGGCCCTCCCCTACCAAGACTACGGCTACCAGGAGGTCCAGCATCACAGGCAGCCCTTCCCAGTCCAGGCACAGATACATCGGACGCCACCGGTGCCACTGATGCCACCAATGCCACCCACGCCACCAATGCCAGCCACGCCACTGATGCCACAGATGCCACCAACGCCAGTCCTCACCCAGCTGCAGGCCAGACGGCCCCACTACACTGCTCCTTCCTCCACCCCACAGCCAAGCCCGGCCTCAGTACATCTGTCATCGGTATTGGGGCTGACACCCCATGTCATGGAGGAAGGGGCTCTCAACATCACGGGGCTGAGCCAGCTGTCTGAGAGCTTCCTCAACACACCGTCCCCTGTTGTCCTCTCGGGGCCAGGCACCCTAATGACGCCTCAGACCAGCACTCCAGCAGCAGCCACCTCCACAGCACCTGGACCCTTCACCCCTGAGACTGGGCACGCCTCCGAGTGACCAAGAAGAGTGCCAGAGACTGGGTGGCTACCTGTTGAATTTATTTTTGCTTTGGACACTTGACTTGGGTCATTTTTCTTTTACAGCTTGTTATTAATAAAGATTATCTTTGCTTCACACACTTGCTTCATTTATTTTATTAAATAAAGTCTTGGTGGAAACTTTTAGAAATGGTTTAAGCCATTGCATGCTTGTGGGATGGGTAAGGATAGCTGTGGGATGGGCAGGGATAGCTTTGGGATGGGTTAGGATACCTGTGGGATGGGTAATAGCTGTGGGATGGGTTAGGATAGCAGTGGGATAGATAAACCTCCAGTGCAAGCATAGTGGGACTGTATGGTCCACCCTCCCAGGTGCCACACCTACGGCCCTTTATTATCAATAATAATGTAATCATTCATCCACACATGTCAACATAAACACAACTCTTTATTAAACGCCCTGTTCATTGTAGGCCCACCCAACATACATGGCCCAATCTCCTCAGTGTGATGAGACAGGCTGAAGGAAGCATCCATTAATCATCTATCATCCTGTCTTGCCACTCCACTGCTCCAGCTGGGGAGTTGCACCAGTGTCTCAGGAGGTTGCACTGCTTCTTCCCTTCACGTGAAGCTCTGTTGGGGCCTTGCACATCCTTAGTGTCTATCAGGTTTTGCCCTTGCCTCCATTCCCCACTGCCTTGTTGGAAGTCCACGAGCCTGTTCTGCAAGACTGGGTAGCGGGTGCGCATGAGATTGTACAGGATGCAGCAAGCTCCCACGATCCTCCTCATGGTCTGTGGGCGATGCTGCATGGTAGTGAGAAGTACCTGGAACCTGTTGGCTAGGATGCCAAAGGCGTTCTCCACCACCCGCCTTGCCCTGGACAGCCTGTAGTTGAAGATCCTCTCTTCATGGGTGAGGTATTTGGAGGTGTAGGGCTTCATGAGGTAAGTTCTGAGGGAGAAGGTGTCATCCCCCACGACGAAGTAGGGCACATCTTGCATGTCGTTGGGCAGGGGGTCTGGATCTGGGAAGTCCATGATGAGATTGTGTTCCAGCCCCTCCTTGAGGTCACTGGCATTGTATACCTGGGCATCTGAAGTTGACCCGTTGCCTGAAGCATCGATGTACACAAACTTTTAGTCAGCATCGACCATGGCAAAGAGGATGATGCTGAAGAAGCCCTTGTAGTTGAAATAAGTGGACCCCAACTTGGAGCGGATTTGAGTTGCGCGGATGCGCAGTGGGTGCCTAGCGGATATAGCGGATGCGTAACAGATGACAACGGATGCAGAACGGATGTTCCCCGTATGCATTGCGGATGCAGAACGGACGCGTTGGATACATTTTCTGCTGAAAAAGTTTTGTGCAGCTCAAAACCTTGTGATCGGATGAAATGTCAGTCGACGGATGCTGGACGGATAGAGAGGATGAAAAACGGATGCAGTGAGTACAAAATTGGATGAATCACTTTAACCAACGGATGGCAAGTGTTTCTCTCCGTTTTACATCCTCTTTTCATCTGTTGGTGCAGTGTGACATGGGCTTTAGTTCAGCAATTTTGTGGTTTTGCACAATATCTCTATAAGAAGCAAGGTAAGGGGTCAGAGGATCTCTGGTAAATGCAAATTTTGTTTTTGACCTTCCAAGCTGCTTCATTCCCCCCTTTGAAACTTCACTTAAATCTCCTGATTATTGTGGAGTTTCACACATGGGGACAAGCTCTTCACAAGTTTTCAACTTCTCATATTCCCATAATGCTATAGCCTTACCAGTAGCCTTCTTCTCTACTGTCATAGTGTTGGGGATAGTTCTGACAAAGATTAATGCTTTTGCAAAAGCAGGCAATTACAAATCTTTTTCAGATGAGTCAAAGTTGGAAACATGAAGTCCCTTTTGAAGCACATTTGCGGTTTAGATATTCTATTGAGACAGGGAAGTTTGACCACACTGAACAGGAAACTGTTCGCTAGGCAACTGAGCAAGAAACATGTTGTGGTTTCTTCAACTCAGATGAGCACTGTAAACATATCAGCTTTTTAAAATTTGCGACCCTTCTAGGTCATCCAGTCCAACCCCCTGTTTGATACATAAAATCCTTTTAAAAGAATCCAAAATATATATATATATATCTGTCCACCACACACACTATCCCTACCATATTAACATCTATTTTACTTGCTCTTATTTTCAGCCGTATGTAGAGGTTCAGCTTCCAGAGTGACACCAATAAGGCCTCTTCTGCCCCGTATGTGGCCTGCCCATTGCTGGTAGGACAGTTATAGGGGGCGCTTCTTCAAGTGTACCACTCATTAGACTCACCCATGAATCCCCAAATTGACTTAAATCCCCTATATTATTTCTCAAACTAGTACTTATGACAGGGTGTCTTCCAAACATCATTTCAAAAGGAGATAACCTAATTCCTTTTATTACTTTTGATTCCTTAAACTTTAATAGTGCTATATCTCTCATAAAGGGAATCAAACAGGAGAGAAACACTAGAACCCAAAATCCTAATACAGCAGACTTTGTTGAACCCTTCACCAATCCAATTTGTTATGCTCCCAATTTTTTTTATTCAGGCTAGCTGGTTTTGCACAATGTTATTTCCCACACTTTCCTTTTGCTAAGGGTCCCAGGACTGCAGTCATCTCCTTTAAGTTTGTTGTCAAATTTAATTGTAAGTCCATTAGCTCCTAGAGTGCCATCCTCCACCTACGTATAGGCCCTTTAGAGTTTCAAGCATCCAGGGGCATCACTGGTATCTGGGGATTCGAGGGCTCTTTGCTTTCCAAGCCTGAATTCATTCCTTTGATCACGATTCCCCTATGTTGCTTAATAAATCTCGCCACACAGGGTCCAAACCACCCAGTGGGGAGGCTAGTATAGGCATATTTTTCACATTCCCTATAAATAACTTCTGGGGTAGTCCAGTTGCTATTAGTTGCTACATGATTCTTACAGTAAAGCCCATGTCACACTGAACCAACGGATGCAAAGAGGATGTAAAACGGACAAAAAACCTTGCCATCCGTTCAAAAACGCGATGTACTCACTGCCTCCATTTGGCTTCCTCTCTATCCGTCCAGCATCTGTTTATGGACATTTCATCCGCTCCAAAAGTTTTGGGCTGCCTAAAACTTTTGCGCGGAAAATGTATCCAGTTCGTCCGTTCTGCATCCGCTACGCATCCGTTACGCATCTGCTATATCCACTAGGTATCTGCTACACATCCGCGCAACTCCATCCGCCCGGACGTGGGGAGGAAGCGGAACGGACGCAGAACGGATGAAGAACGGATGCCTAGCGGATGCAGAACGGAAACAAAGCGTTTAAAACAGAAAAAACGTTCGCAGAGGGGACCTATCTCGGATATTAAGGATGTCTAGAGGATGCCTACAGGATGCCTAGCAGAAAACCTATACTACCTATAAAAGGGGGGAGCAACTCGCCTGCATCTCACTTTCAGAACAGCAGCCCAGCGGTGCAGACTTCTGCAGCCTTCATCTGCCTCTTCCTCTTCAACAGCATCGAGTCATGTCCACCGTGGATTGTAACAAAGTCCTTTCGGCAGCCACCATCATTCTGCAACAGTGCGAAGCCATCTGCAGGCTCTGTGAACACTACAGCGAGAAGAAAAGGAGCCACCCAAAAAGAGTCTGGGTCCGAAGATGGTTCGCCAGAAGAGCAGAGGACGGACTGTACAACAAGCTGATGGTGGAGCTCAGGAGCGAAGACACTCGGGCGTTCCAGAACTTCATGAGGATGCCTCCAGCCATGTTTGACGAAGTTGTGCAGCGCCTGACACCCAGGTTGACTAAGGCAAACACCAACTTCCGGCCCAGCCTGGAACCTGGGCTCAAGGTGGCACTCACTCTGCACCATCAGCATTGTGGTCAGAGAAGTGGTGCAGGCCATCATTGAAGAATACAAGAGGAACTCCTCCAGTACCCCTCCACTGAAGAAGGATGGAAGAAAGTTGCAGAGCAGTGGTATCAGAAGTGGAACTTACCACATACCATTGGAGCCATAGATGGGAAGCACGTGGCCTGCAAATGTCCAGCAAACTCGGGGTCCACTTATTTCAACTCCAAGGGCTTCTTCAGCATCATCCTCTTCACCATGGTCGATGCTGACTACACGTTCATGTACATCGATGCTTCAGGCAATGGCTCCTCTTCAGATGCCCAGGTATACAACGCCAGTCACCTCAAGGAGGGGCTGGAACGCAACCTCATCGTGGGCTTCCCACATCCAGAACCCCTGCCCAACGACACACAAGATGTTCCCTATTTCATCGTGGGGGATGACGACTTCTCCCTCACAACCTACCTCATGAAGCCCTACACCTCCAGACTCCTCACCCGTGAAGAGAGGATCTTCAACTACAGGCTGTCCAGGGTAAGACGGGTGGTGGAGAACGCCTTTGGCATCCTGGCCAACAGGTTCCAGGTACTTCTCACCACCATGCAGCATTGCCCAGAGACCGTGAGGAGGATCATGGAAGCTTGCTGCATCCTGCACAATCTCATGCGCAACCACTACCCAGTCTTGCAGAACAGGCTCGTGGACCTCCAACAAGCCAATGGGGACATGGAGCCTGGGGAATGGAGGCAAGGGTGAAACCTGATTGACACTGAGGATGTGCAAGGCCCCAACAGAGCCTCACATGAAGCGAAGAAGCAGCGCAATCTCCTGAGACACTGGTGCAACTCCCCAGCTGGAGCAGTGGAGTGGCAAGACAGGATGGTAGATGCTTAATGGATGCTTCCTTCAGCCTGTCTCATCACACAGATGAGATTGGGCCATGTATGTTTGGTGGGCCTACAATGAATAGGGCGTTTAATAAAGAGTTGTGTTTATGTTGACATGTGTGGATGAATGATTACATTATTATTGATAATAAAGGGCCGTAGGTATGGCACCTGGGAGGGTGGACCATACAGTCCCACTATGCTTGCACTGGAGGTTTATCTATACCACTGCTATCCTAACCCATCCCACAGCTATTACCCATTCCACAGGTATCCTAACCCATCCCAAAGCTATCCTTACCCATCCCACAAGCATGCAAAGGCTTAAACCATTTCTAACAGTTTCCAGCAAGACTTTATTTTAAAAAAGAAACGAAGCAAGTGTATGAATCAAAAATAGACTTTATTAACAAGAAGCTATAAGACAAAAATGAGTCTCTGGCACTCCTCTTGGTCGCTCAGTCTCAGGGGTGAAGGGTGCAGGTGCTGTGGAGGTGGCTGGTGCTGGAGTACTTGTCATCAGCTCCTCCAGAAGCAGAAGCAGCAGAAGCGCCAGCCCCAGAAGAGCGAGCCCGTGCTGCAGAAGCCCCAGCAGAACCAGAGCGAGGGCCAGGGGGCAGGATGGTAGCCCTGTCCCTCTTGCCAGGGCTGGCAGCAGATGGCTGAGGCTTGCTGTGCTTCCGCATGGTTGTGGGGTTGCTGGCTGGCAGGGAGGCTGGCAGGAACCAAGTCTGGCAGGGAGGCTGGCACCAAGGCAGACAGGAAGGCTGGCAGGCAGGCTGGCACCAAGGCTGGCAGGGAGGCAGGCACCAAGGCTGACAGGCAGACATGAAGCAAGGCTGGCAGGCAGACATGAACCAAGGCTGGCAGGAAGGCTGGCAGGCAGACATGAACCAAGGCTGGCAGGAAGGCTGGCAGGCAGACCAGCTGGCAGCGAGGCTGGCAGGGAGGCTGGCAGCAAGGCTGGCAGGGAGGCTGGTAGCAAGGCTGGCAGCAAGGCTGGCAGGCAGACATGCAGGCAGGGCAGTCGATGTGTCCGGCAGCAGGTCTTTTCTCTGAATGGCGACCTGCTTCCGAGCTGATTCCGTTATATCCGTGGGGCTGACGCAATGCATCCTCCCTGCATGCGCAGTGAACGCCAGGCATCCATTAGGCTTCCGCTGTGCATCCGCTGTGCATCCGCTGTGCATCCGCTTCATCCG
The DNA here is from genome assembly GCA_015471245.1 of Laticauda colubrina. Classification (NCBI taxonomy): domain Eukaryota; kingdom Metazoa; phylum Chordata; class Lepidosauria; order Squamata; family Elapidae; genus Laticauda; species Laticauda colubrina. Next base: position 7,040,076 of record BLBF01000069.1, read on the forward strand.
TTCGGCGTCCGCTCTGCATCCGCTCTTTCCGTTCCACGTCTGCTTCGCTGAGGCCCCCCGGAAGCCCTGCGGTTGCGCCATCCACTCCCATCCGCTTCCCTCCGCTAGGCTTCCGTTCCGCATCCGCTTTCCATCCACCCTGCGTCCTCCCCGCATCCATGTTATCCGCTCCGGTTATGCAAATTTTTGCCCCTTTTGAGAGCGGATAACAATGTATGGAACATTTTGCTCGTCCGCTGTGTCCTTTTTGCATCCGTTGGCCAGTGTGACATGGGCTTAACATACTTCACTACTTGTCACATTTTTTTATTAGAACTTTGCTCAGTCCAGTTCCATTGGGCAAAACACAATAGCCACCCACAATGCAAATTTATCTCCCATATTTGATTACACACACACATATGCAAAACACAGAAATGGCTTGTTGAAACTATTTTAGACAATTTATTTTTCCCTTCTTCCTGTTGCACAGTGTTAAGGTTCTTTCAACACCTAGCTGATTGCAGTAAGATATATCTATCTCTCTGCAAAAAATGCTTTTGCCTGTAATAAGTTGCATAGAGAGCTGATATTTCTACTAGGTATATTTTAAGCTCAGCATTATTCCTAAATTTTTATCTTTTGCTTTACAAATTAATATTCATCTCCCAACTCTGGCTATTGATGCTAGAGTTAGTGTTTCCCATTTATTAGGGGCTAGTTCACTCAATGTAATTTCCCAACTCCACCATCCAAACATTTAGTCTGTGGTTGTTTTATTTTATTCAGTTCTTGGTGGACCTTCAGATGCAATGACTCATGACATATTTTATTTTTCTATCATCTAATTTTCTCTGTTCCTTCCTCTCTCTCTAACCTTAGTAACTCACACAATTTCTCCATGAGAGCTTTCTCATTTCCTGGTACATGCAATTTCTTTATATGAAAGTACTCTACTCTTAATCTGGGATGAGGGTCAACACACAGACATTTACACTAATGTTTTTGCTTTTCTTCATCATCAACATACTCATACTTTTATACTGTAATCAGACTGCTTGCATAACCAATTTCTCACATGAAAATTTCATTTCATTCTTTCATTCTTTCTCCAAGCAAATCAATCATTACTTACAATTCTTTTCTGAGAGCTGTTTCACACAAGCCAATGAGCTTCATTTTTTTTAATTAAATTGTTGTTAGAGGGTCTCATCCTCCAGGTTTGGAAATGATTACACACAGACACATTCACACACACATTTCCAGACCTGGGAAGGTTTTGTCCTTTAAATCTCCACTTTTTCTTTCGTTAGCAATGCGTTGTTGCCATTCCCTTTTTCTTGAGTCAGGACTCCAAGAGCCATATTATTCTTTGAGTCCACATACAAATTGAAAGATTTCTCAAGGTTGAGAAGTTCCATAACAGGAGCTTGAGATGCAAATTATTTTTAAGTCCCAAAAACTTGTGGGTTTTTTTTTTCACACGTCCAAACAAAGGCTTCCTTTCCTCCCCCGTTTGTGGACTCATAGAGCGATTTGGCTAGCAGGGCAAAATTTCTACAATACCCTGCTGCCCCCCCAAAAAAACTCCTGTCTGTCGGTTCTGCAATTCAGCACACAGCTTCTTTTTTCTCATGTCCTATAGTTCTGTGGCCTTAACTTATAGCAACCTAAGTATCTATCTTGGGGTTTCACTAATTGGGCTTTCTTTCTTATTGCCTTAGTGAACTTTCCACTTTTAACGGGTGAATCGGGTGGGATTCTACTTTCCAATGGGTAGGTGCAGCCAATTTACCTCGAGACCAATGAATCCAAGGTTTTATTTCAGCCACCTGAACTGCAAGGGGGAGACAGTGTGTGTCCCTTTCCACTTTGGGCTTAATGTTTCTCATTTCCAATCTTTAACCCAGACCTCCTGTCCCAAGTGTATGTTATGTGGGGAGGTGACTAAAGCATAGGGTTTACAAGTTGCTGCAGTTTCTGTACTATCGTGTTAAGGGTTTGGAGTTGTCACATCCTGATAGTATCAGAAATCTGTACAGTATTTTGAATATTTAAGCGAAGTAAGTTGGAGACTCGACCATACAATAATCCAAATGGTGAAATAGTCCTATTGGCCTCTTCAACCCTGCCCCCGGAAGGGGCATGGAAGCTACAATGCAATTTCCAGTTGATACCCAATACCTTAGCCACTTGCTGGGTAGCCTTGTGGATAAACTTAGGACCATTATCTGATGAAATTCACGAAGGTAGACCATACCTTGAGATTATAATGTGGAATAATGCCCTCGCGACCTCAGTGACTTTCTCAGGGGTGGTATGCACCTGGGGCATCCGGTATAGGTGCATACAATGACCTATAGTGTGCAAACATTCACCGCAATACTGTGTATTTTGTTACTATAAACTTCCTTTTATAGGGCCTTCACTAGAGCTGTTTTCCCTAGGTGCAACCGTTTGTGAACCTGCTGCACGATATCCCCAGCCATATTTCCAGGGACAAAAACTTGATTGTCTGGCAAGATCCATCAACCTCCCTTTTTATGGACCCGAAACACTCATAAAGTCCAAGGGTGCCACTACTTTAACCCTGCCATACCTCATTGCCATAGTCCCATCTGGGTCGCCATAAATGTTGCAGTAAATCTTGCTTCCAAATCAGGACACAAGACCACGAAAGGTTGGAGAGTACAGGTTTTATTTGTGCACAAAGGTTCAGAGCATTAGCATGGCAAATTCTGAACCCCTGGCTCTTCCTGAGGCATCACTTTTATACATTTCATAACCTCAACCTAGCCTGGGGCGTTTCTTATGTTAAACTATACCAAAAAGGAGAAGTACATTTCTGTTATTTTCCAGACCCATCCTTATTCACTGAAACATGCTTACTTCCAGTTCCTTAGTTCAGCAATTTCGTGGTTTTGCACAATATCTCTATAAGAAGCAAGATAAGGGGTCAGAGGATTTCTAGTAAATGCAAATTTTGTTTTTGACCTTCCAAGCTGCTTCAACATGATAGCAGTCTTCTAATATCTTAAGGGCCGCCACAAAGAAGAGGGAGTCAAGCTATTCTCCAAAGCACCAGAAGGCAGGACCAGAAGCAAAGGATGGGAATCAGTCAAGGAGAGAACCAGCCTAGAACTAAAGAGAAATTTCTCAACATAATAATTAATCTATGGAACTGCTTGCCTTCAGTAGTTGTGGATGCTCCATCACCGGAGATTTTTAAGAAGATCTTGAACAGACATTTGTCTGAAATGGTATAGCCTCTCCTGCTTGAGCAGGAGACTGGACTAGAAGACCTCCAAGGTCCCTTCCAATTCTGTTATTCTTCCTGAGCAGAAGCTGGCTATAGAAAATTAATCTAGGAGCTGAATTAAATCTGATCTGGATCAGATCAGAGATCAATTTAAGCTCAACTTCATGTACAACCCCTAAGGGCCTTAAGGGGTCAATCTGAATTTTGGCTCAAGAAGAGACAGTTAGGAACATTCACTGAAGCACCAAAGTCATGTATTCAGCCTTTGAAGGATCACCCTCTGTTTGTCTGTTTCAGAGAGTCCTCGCATCACAACCAAACCGCAAGATATCGATGTTACTCTGGGCAACACCGTCTATTTCATCTGCCGGGCAGAGGGGAATCCGAAACCTAAGATTATCTGGCTTCACAACAAGTAAGTAAGATGGACCAAAGGGCAAGATGGCAGAAGCAGTGTGTCAGTCTGTGTCAGAAAGATCTTGGAAGATGGAGCCAAGAGACAATACCAAGGGAAAGGTCAGAAAAGAGAGAACGTAGCCCACAGATGGATAGTGATAGAGGTAAGAGGCCAAATAGAAACCCTCCCTGGTTTCTTGAGACTGTAAAGCGGTGGGAGGATTGTACTTTTAGAGTTACAAGATTGGTGTCAGCTTCGTAGGGTAAAGCAGATAGAAATCACAACCAGATGCATTTGTTCTACTTAATTGTTAAGCTACTTGACAGAATCTTGCCAGTATGAAAGTGGAATTCTCCTTGGTCTCCTTTACAGCCTGAGATACAAGGGGAAGTCTCTTCTGAGCTTCTAACCTGGCCCATTATTCAGCTGCAAGCTGTGCTGTCTCTTATCTGATCATTCCCTTGGCAGCATCTCTTTGCTCAGTCGCACAAGGTCTTTCTGACACATACCTTTATGCAGTCGATTGACGTGACCTTCCCAGCTGGTTTCCAACAAACACAGTCAATCGGGGAAGCTGGATTCACTTAACAACCCACATGATCCACTTGACAACTGCAGGGATTCATTTAATGACTGTGTCAATCTTCAAGAACCCTTCTCTGCTTGTCTTTCCAGCTGCCATAGAAACGGGGGGGGGGAGGGAAAATTAATTGGGCTTTGTGGGAGAGGGAAGAGTGCTGGAGGCTTGATATGGTGAATTTTAAAACTCACACTTGCTAACTGCACAACTGTAACTTCTTATCTAAGTGGGCCAAGGCCAACCGTCCTGGCCAGAGAGATGTCTGAAACACTACCTGAAGATGCCTCACATGACATACACATCACAGATTGGATGGCCAGTTTGAACTAGTGGGGGTGGGAAGGTTGCCATAAATGTGTATATGTGATTTTCACAGATCAGGTCTAGAATTCTTTTGATGCTACCACTTGATTTCCAGTAAAAGTCCTTTTCTCTATAACAATGGAGCCTTAGGATGTCTTTCTTGGATGGAGCCTCACCTGATATTATTCAAGATCTGTAACAAAGAGGTTGCAAAATTGGGCACGATCCATTTAACCCCTGCCTTGCTTAGCAATGAAACTTCTTGTGCTAATTGTGGTTGTAAGTCAAGGGCTACTTATACTCCCAAGTTTGTGCACTTGTTTGACAGTCTTAAATTGTCTTGGCTCATGCTGATTAAGGTGACCAAATGTCACCCTTGGATAATTTGACAGCAACCCTTTTCTCCACCTCAGGTAGAGTGTGATGACCCAGGCATGGCATAGAGACAACACAAGCAGCTGGCAGTTCAAACCACCCCTTTATTGCTCCAAATTTCCCCAAACACTCCCACATTTCTGTCAAGTCCCAGAGCAAAGTGATGACAACTCCCCCCCACACACACACCTCAAACAGCCTCTAGCTGCAAATAGTCCAGCCCAGCACTGTGTACACCATGGCTGCACAGCAATAAATCCAGCAGGGCAAATCAAGGAGTTCAGGAAGCAAAGGATCCAGGTAATTAAGCCAGAAAGGATGCAAGGATTCCAAGAAAGCTCAAACATCAGCATGCAACACTTCAGGATCTCAGAGTTTGTTCCTGACAAATGCCTCTCCCCACAGCATCTCCTTAAGCCTCATTTCCCAGGTGTGCCTTGTGAAGAGGGGTGGGACACTCTTCTCCTGAGTAGCCAGCACAGTCTGCGCTGTTCTCGCCTTCTCTCCACTCTCCATGCTCTCAGATCAGCAGGGGATGGTCCTTGCTCCTTGCCTGAGCTCTGTCTTTCACGTTCATCCTGTCCCCATTCCTCCGGTCTAAAAGTTGTCCTAATACTGAAAGCCCCTGCCCTGACTGGCCCTGCCCTTCCCCATTTTCCAACAAAGCCACTTCTTCAATCTCTGTTGGTTCAGGTTCCAGCTCCTCTTCCCCCATAGAATCATGGGGGCATGACGTAGAGATAGTTTGGATTGTTTGTTATCTAGGAGCAACACTCGTTGTAGTCCAATCCTTCCCTAGATCAAAGGAGGAATGAAGCTGGCTGCCATCTTCCTTTTTTTGCATTACAGCAACGAGATTGACATGAAGGATGATGGGCGGCTGAACCTGCTACAAGATGGCACATTGATGATCCAAGACACTAAAGAATCTGACAAGGGAATCTATCAGTGCCTGGCCAAGAACATTGTGGGCGAAGCGAAGACCCCTGAGGTTGCCCTGCGCTACTTCGGCATTCCTTGTAATGTCCTCCAAATAAATGAAGATCTTTTCCCCCTAGGCCTCTAGGAATCAGATGGATAATCTTTTTTGTGCTGGTTTTAGGATGGGGCCATGAAATCCTGGTAGTAGCGTCTTACCTGTATTGACTGATGAAGCGGGACCAATTTGGGAAAGTTTGCAAACTCACTGATGTTGTGAATGGGCTTTGCCATCCCATAAAATGCAAATGAGAGAAAAACCAAAAGGGTTTTGAGTGAGTGAATGACGTGGCAAGGAGAACTTTGGGAAGGAGAAACATCTCGAGAACTTTGTCTCAGGCTCATCCGTGAGGGGCTGCTTAAGAAAGCCAAGAGGGCAACCACAACTGCACCATCAAATCAATGAATGACACATTTTTGAAAAGGAGTGTGGATTTGATTGCACACATTGTGATTGGCCCCTTGGCTATTTTGACCCCCTCATTCTGGATACCCCTGTTCGATCCTTCTCTGCCAAAGACTCACTATTTCCTACAAATGTGGCCTTTGGGATGATTTTAAAGAACCAACATGGCCTTTGATTCCGAGGTAGCATTCAGCAGGTTCTGACCAGTTCTGGAGAACCAGTAGCAGAAATTTTGAATAGTTCGGAGAACTGGCAAATCCCACCTCTGATTGGCCCTGTCCCCATCTATTCTATTTGTTTATTTATTTGATTTGATTTGTCAATAAGACAAAGAATAAGAAGAAGAGGTATTCTCTGCCTCCCATTGAATCCCAGCTGATCAGCTGGGTCTTCTTTGGTTGCCCTGCACAGGAGAACAGCTGGAAAGCAGGTTAGTGGGGTGAGGAGGGAATGGGGATTTTGCAGTATCCTTTCTCTGCCATGCCCACCAAGCCACACCCACCAGGCCAGGCCACACCCACCACTCTCACAGAGCCAATAGTAAAAAAATTTGAATCCCACCACTGATTTGACTCATGCTGCAAGTGGTGGAGTCAAGCTACGTTCACATAGGTATGCCAAAATCCTAAACTTGAACTAAGAAAACACAGGTGTGATATTTGTATGTCATGTTATAACCAAGCTCAAAATAATCCCATCCAAGTTTTCTCAACAAAATTTTCAAAAGTGGTTTGCCATAGCCGTATTGTTCCTAAGGCTGAGAGAGAGGAACTGACCCAAAGTCACCCAATTGACTCCATGCCCAAAAAAGGACTAGAACTCACCATCTCCCACACCAAACTGGCGCTCTAATAAAACACTTTAATACAGTGCTTTATGCTTCATTTTCAGGCAAGAAAAACCAAATGCACAGCACAGATATAGAATAGGTGACACCTGGTTCAACAGCAACAACTTGTGAAAAGGATCTAGAAGTCCTGGTGAACAACCACTTAAATATGAGCCAGCCGTGTGCTGTAGCTGCCCAAAAAGCCAACACAGTTATAGCCTGCATTAATACAGGGACAGAATCAAGATCATGTGAAGAGTTAATATCACTTTATAATGCCTTGGTAAGGCCACACTTGGAATACTGCATCCACTTGTGGTCACCATGATACAAAAAATATGTTGAGAAAGAGTGCAGAGAAGAGCAACAAAGATTATCGGGCCTGGAGACTAAATCATACAATGATCGATTGATCGATCGATTGATTGAATGAATGAATGAATGTGTTCTTTATTGGCCAAGTGTGATTGGACACACAAGGAATTTGTCTTGGTGCAAATGCTCTCAGTGTACATAAAAGAAAAGATACATTCATCGAGAGTGCAGAATCATCACATACTTAATAGTCACAGGGTAGAATAAGCAATCAAATCATACTAGGAAGCAGTCAATATAAATCGTAAGGATACAAACGACAAAGTTCCAGTCATACAGTCACAAGTGGGAGAGGATGGATGATAAGGACTGATAGAGTAGAATAAAATACTTTTATTGGCCAAGTGTAATTAGACACACAAGGAATTTGTCGGTGTAAATACTCAGTATATATAAAAGAAAAGATACATTCGGCAAGAATCGAGAATCAAAGTACGACACTTAATAATAGTCATAGGGTACAATAAGCAATCAAATCATACTAGGAAACAGTCAATATATATCCTAAGGATACAAGTAACAAAGTTACAGTCATACAGTCACAAGTGGGAGGAGTGGTGGGAGTGATGGAAAGTAACAGTAACAGTAGTGCAGACTTTGTAAATAGTTGGACAGTGCTGAGGGAATTATTTGTTCAGCAGAGTGATGGCATTCAAGAAAAAATTGTCCTTGTGTCTAGTTGTTCTGGTGTGCAGGGCTCTATAGCGTCATTTTGAGGGTTAGGAAGGATCTAGGTATGCCTAGCCTATCCAAGAGAAGGATTGGGGTGGCATGATAACAGTCTTCCAATGTTTGACGGGCTGCCACAAAGAGGAGGGCATCAACCTATTCTCCAAAGCTCCTGATGAAGGCAGGACAGGAAGTCATGGATGGAAACTGATCAAAAGGAGATTCAACCTAGAATTAAGGAGAAATTTCCCGACCTTGAGATGAGAACAATTAAATCAATGGAACAGCTTGCCTCCAGAATTTGTGAGTGCTCCATCCCCTGAGGTTGTCTGGAATGGTAGAGGCCAGTTGTTCTCAACATGTGGTCTGGGGGCCCATGAAGTCGTCACCGAGGGTCCATCAAGGCTTTAAAAAATGTTATGATTTAAATCTTGAGTTAGGTTTTTTTGGAGGGGGGGCATAGCTATGGTCCATGGCCACAAAAGATATTTAAGGGAGGGGGTCCATGCTGAAGAAAAGATTGAGAATCACTAGTGTAGTTTCTCCTGCTTGAGCAGAGGGGGTTGGACTAGAAGACCTCCAAGATCCCTTCTAACACTGTTACTCTATACTGCAGAGGTCTTGAAATTTGGCAACTTTAAGACTGATGGACTTCAATTCCCAGAATTCTGGGAGTTGAAGTCCACCAGTCTTAAAGTTGCCAAGTTTCAAGATCTCTGCTATACTCAATTGGAATATTGTGAAATGGTTTGAGTTTGTTTATTAACCAAGCCCTTTTCTGTCCTTTATGTTTTCAGCCAAACCTAGTTTTGTCATCCATCCCCAAAACACAGAGGTCCTGGTGGGGGAAAGCGTGACTCTGGAGTGTGGGGTGTCTGGACACCCTCTGCCTCGCGTTGTCTGGATGCTGAGCTCAGGGTCGCCCCTGCCCCAAAATCCGCGCTTCAACATCACCAGCTTGGGTGGCCTCTATATTCAAAATGTCACTTTGTCGGATGAAGGCAAATACAGCTGCAAAGCTTCCAACAGGGAAGGATCCATTACGGCAACAGCAAACATCATCGTGCAAGGTAGCTGTGAGACTATTATCAGCCAAATTTAGGTGATAAATTAGATCAAAGCCGGGTACAGATAGTCCTCGTTTAGCAACTGTTTCAAAGCTGCAAAGGCCCTTGAAAAAAAGTGACACAACCGTTTTCCACATGACCGTTGTAGCGTCCCCATGGTCATGTGAGCAAAATTCAGACGCTTGGACGCTGACTCATGTTTATGACAGATGCTGTGTCCTGGGGTCATGGCAAAGTCAATGGGGAAGCCAGAATCGCTCAACAACTAAGTTACTAACTTAACAACTGCATTGATTCACTTAACAACGGTAGCAAGAAAGGTTATAAAATGGGGCAAAACCAGGGGTGCGCCTCAAAAATATTAGCAAGGGGTTCCATGGCTGGTTGTTGGGAGTGGCCTAGTCGGCCTCCTGCACCACAGCAGGGAGGAGGCCGTTTTCGCCCTCCCTGGCCTTCAGAGGCTTTCCTTGAGACTCTGAGAGGGCGAAAATAGCCTCCCCGGGCTCCGGAGGCTCTCTGGAAGGCAGAAACGGGCCCATTTCCAGGCTTCCCAAACTTCTGGGAGACCCATTTTCCCCCTTGCCGAGTCTCCTCATGTGCCCTGCACTTACCTGTATCCAAAACGGGCTACATGGGGACTCCTGGGAGGGGAGGGGCAGGGTGGTGGGGCCAGCCAGGAGTGGGATTTGAGGGTTCTCCAAACTGCACAGAATCTTAGCTAGGGGCTCCCCCAAACCCCTGCAAACCCCCAGCAGCCCAGCCCTGGGCAAATTGACTCACTTAACTACTGTCTTGCTTAGCAGTAGAAATTTTGAGGTCAATTGTGGTTGTAAGTCAAGGACAACCTGTAGTTGAGTGTGAAAAGTAAAAAAGGATTAACTTGAAAGTTGCACCGCTAAGATGTAAACTAGTTCTGTTCATTTCGTTCATTTATAGATTCTGCAAGTAATCCTTGATTTAGAACATAATTGGGACTAGAATTTCCATTGCTGAACACAATGTTTCTTAAGTGAATTGTGCCTGCTTTTACAACTTATTTTCTCACGGTTGTTAAGCAAATCACTGCAGTTGTTAAGTGAATCATATGGTTGTTAAGTGAACTCTGCTCCTCTCCCCCATTGATTTTGCTTGTTGGAAGCCAGCTGGGAAGGTCACAAACGGCGATTATATGACCTCAGGACACTGCAACTGCTGTAAATATACATTGTTTGCCAAAGGAGTAGAGTTTGAAATGCTGTGAAAATGCTGCAGGATGAAAGTGCGAGGACCAGTTGTAAGTCATGTTTTTCAGTGCCAATGTAACTTTGAAAGATTTCTAAATGAATGGTTGTAAGTCCAGGGGTATCTGAAATTATTTGATTTTTTTTTAAAATCTCCCCCCTTGGGTCTTATCAAAAAAGGACAATTTGGTGGTACAGTGCATTACTGCAGGCTACTTCTGCTGACTGCCATCTGCCTGCAGTTTGGCAGTTCAAATCTCACTAGGCTCAAGGTTGACTCAGCCTTTCGTCCTTCCGAGATGGGTAAAATGAGGTAAAATTATTGGGGGCCATAGGCTGACTCTTTAAACCGCTTAGAGAGGGCTGTAAAAGCACTATAAAGCGGTATATAAGTCTCAGTGCTATTTCTAAGTGGGAAGGAAGGAAGGAAGGAAGGAAGGAAGGAAGGAAGGAAGGAAGGAAGGGTCACGATGGTACAGTGGTTACAATGTAGCATTGCAGGTTAAGTCTGCCAACTGCCAGCAGTTCAATCCTGACTTGCTCAAGATTGACTCAGCCTTTCATCTTTCCAAGGTGGGTAAAATGAGGACACAGATTATTGGGGACAAGAGGCTGACTCTGTAAACTGCTTAGAGAAGGCTATAAAGCACTATAAAGCGTTATATAAGTCTAAGGGCTATTGCTATTCAAATGCTGATAAGGGACAAAGAACGCAGTGAATTAATTCCAAATCTTGCCCATCCATGACCTGATTGTTCATATAAAGATTCAATCTGTAACACATATCGTTTCAACACAACTGGCAAAATTGCCACAGAGAACAGGGGTGACGCCAGAGGAAGTCCAGAAAAATCAAGATGGTGGCCAGGATGAGGGCAATAAACACCCACCCTGTGTGTATAAAAAGGGATGGACCCTTGATTGTGTGGATGCAACCCACAACCTAAGACTGACACTTACCTCAACTAGGATACCCCCTCCTGCTAATTTTCAGATATAATTTAATGTTTGTCAACCTCAGCCCTGAGAAGAGGTGTGGCATTCAACTCCCAGAATTCCCCAGCCAGTCTGGTCTTGTCAGTCTTTCTCCGGGGTTTTAATTTGATGCTTGGTGAAAAGGAGGTTGCACATTCCCATGCATCTTGTAGAAGATGTCTCTTTTCCTTCTTTTCCTCCTGCAGATACCCCCAGATTTTTGATAGCTCCCAATGATCAGACTGTGACTGAGGGTAAAAATGTGGATCTGCCCTGCTCTGCGGATGGACATCCTCGCCCAGTCATATCTTGGACAAAAGAAGGTATTTTCTTGGCATTGCTGTCTTCTGTAGGGATTCAGAGTCATCGAACCATGAGCTGAAAGAGACCATCAAGATTGGACTAGAAACTGTTTCTTAATTTCAGCAACTTTAACAGAATAACAGAGTTGGAAGGGGCCTTGGAGGTCTTCTAGTCCAACCCCCTGCTCAACTAGGAGACCCTATACCCATAATGGCAAACTTATGGCATGCGTGCCGGAAGTGACATGCAGAGCCATCTCTCTGGGCACACCAGCTGTTGTCCATTGTTCTTCTGCGTGCCAGAAACCGGAAGACCAGGTGGTCGGCATGCATGCACGCGCTGGAAACCGGAAGTGCACCAGGGAACTACTTTTCCAGTTTCCAGTGCTCCTGCATGCGCACTGGGGAACTGCTCTTCTGGTTCCTGGCCTTATACCATTCCAGACAAATGGTTGTCCGATCTCTTCTTGAAAGACTTCAGTGATGGAGTACTGATTAATTGTTCTCTCTGTCAGGAAATTTCTCCTTAGTTCTAGGTTGCGTCTCTCCTTAGTTTCCATCTATTGTTTCTTATCTTGCCTTCAGATGTTTTGGAGAATATATTGAATCTTCCCACCTTTTTTGTGTAACAGTTAACAGATAATCAGAGTTAGAAAGGACCTTATAGGTCATCTAGTCCACCCACCCACCCAAGTGGGAGACCCTACACCATTTCTGATGAATAGCAGTCCAATCTCTTCTTGAAATTCCCAAGTGATGGTGCTCCTACAACTTCCAAGGGCAACTTCTGTTCCATTGGTTGATTGTTCTTACAATCAGTTTCTCCTTATTTCCAGGTTGAATCTCTCCTTGTTCAATTTCCATCCATTATTCCTTGTCTGACCTACAGGCACTTGAGAAAATAGCTTGACCCCCCCTCCTCTCTGTTGCAGCCCCTCAGATATTGGAAGACTGCTATCCTGTCTCCCCTAGTCCTTCTCTTCACTAGACAAGCCAACCCCAGTTCCTCTAACCATTCTTCATATGTTTGAGCCTCCAGTCCCCTAATCATCCTGGTTGCTCTTCTCTGCATATTTTCTCGAGTCCCCATTTCTTTTTTATATCACGAAGGACTTCAGCTTCTAGAATTCCCTTGTCAGCATGTTAAGGATGCTGAGGTTGAGAAATGCTGTTCTAAAGGCCCTGTCACACTGGCTGATGGATGCAAAACATTTGTAAAAAGGACACAGCGGACGAGAAAAATGTTCCATCCGTTGTTATCCGCTCTCAAAAGGGGCAAAAATTTGCATAAACAGAGCGGATAACACGGAAAGGAACGGATGGGGGGAGGACGCAGGGCGGATGGAAAGCGGATGCGGAACGGAAGCCTAGAGGATGGAAGCGGATGAGAGCGGATAGGTCCCCTCTGCGAACGTTTTTTCCGTTTTTATGCTTTGTTTGCGAGCTGCATCCGCTTTCATCCTTTCTCCGTCCATGCTACTAACGCTGCGCGTCCGTTCCGCATCCGTTCCGCGTCCATTCCGCGTCCGTTCCGCGTCCTCCCTGCGTCCGTTTACCGCTGGAGCGGATTTGAGTTGCGCGGATGCGCAGCGGATGCCTAGCGGATATAGCGGATGCGTAACGGATGACAACGGATGCAGAACGGATGTCCCCTGTATGCCTAGCGGATGCAGAACGGACACGTTGGATACATTTTCTGCTCAAAAGTTTTGAGCAGCTCAAAACCTTTTGAGCAGATGAAATGTCAATAGACGGATGCTGGACGGATAGAGAGGATGAAAAACGGAGGCAGTGAGTACAGAACGGAAGCATCGCGTTAACCAACGGATGGTAAGTGTTTTTCTCCATTTTACATCCTCTTTCCATCCGTTGGTGCAGTGTGACAGGGGTTTAAGGAAAGGTGTGGGAAGAAATTAGATTCCAGACTAATTTTAGGCCTGCACTGCCTTTGACTCTCCTTTTAAATAGTAACATGAGGTGCAAGCAACCAAAACCAGGAAACTGCCCTACATTAGAAACTAAACAAATCCAATTTTGCAAAGATCACTTAACTTCTTTCAGCTGATAATTGGCAACCAGTCTGGACTAATTAAACCACACAAATAAGTAGCAAACCAGGAAAATCTTTTAAAAGACAAACTTTTCTGAGCACACATGAGTGGGGGTCCAAAATTAACAAGTAGGCACACTTCAGAGAAAGAGCTACACACTCAGTGAAGTAAGATAACCAAGGGTGTCCAACCTTGGACATTTTAAAGACTTCTGGACTTCAATTCTCAGAATCCCACAGTCAACCATGCTAGTTGAAGAATTCTGGAAGCTGAAGTCTATAAGTCTTAAAGTTGTAGTCCACAAATCTTAAATTTGAAGTCCACAAGTCTTAAACTTACTAAGGTTAGATACTTCTAGTATACACTTTAGAAACCCTACTATTAGTGTTGTATATACCCTTTTACTTAATATAATCTTTTTAACTATTCCTTATAGGACTTGATTTCAGGTTTCCAGGTCCTTTACCTCTCCTCTTAATTTCCACCAGCATCTCCAAAAAATTTTATCCATCCTCCTAACTTTCAAACAAGGGCATCATCTAAAGCAGAGATCTCCAACCTTGGCAATTTTAAGACTTGTGCGCTTTAAGGCTTGTGGACTTCAATTTCCAGAATTCCTCAGCCAGCAAAGCAGGCTGAGGAATTCTGGGAGTTGAAGTCCACAAGTCTTAAAGTTGCCAAGCTTGGAGACCCCTGATCTAAAGTAAGCATTTCTAGTAGCTGGTTCCAATAACTGGTTAGTCCACTCCTACTCTCTCTCTTTCCCCTGTCTCAAGTTCAGAAGACCATATGCAGTATTTTTCCCCTTTCACCCCCCAATTAACCCATATTTACCTAGAAAATACTTTACAACCAGTGGTGGGATTCAAAAATTTTTACCACTGGTTCTGTGGGCGTGGCTTGGTGGGCGTGACAGGGGAAGGATACTGTAAAATCTCCAGTCAGAGGTGGCATTTGCCGGTTCTCTGGATTACTCAAAATTTCTGCTACCGGTTCTCCAGAACTAGTCAGAACCTGCTGAATACCTCCTCTGCTTGCAACCTTGGAAGAGCACCATTGCTTCTAGGAGAAGAAGATCAAAGGAGAGTTACAGTTGGACTTGCAGGCTCAGCATCAAGGCCCAATGTCATGTTCCTCACATTGAAAGAAATCCAGGGTGAACCCCTTAAAATTAACAATCCATTCTCATCAACTGGACCCAACTGGTTTCAAGGAAAGCTTGCCCATCTTATGGAGATTCTCAGTCACCCAGGTTAAAGATGCTTTTTCTAAAAGCAAGTGGACTTTGTTTTTCCTTGAAGATGTTTCGTTTCTCATCCAAGAAGCTTCTTTGGTTCTGACTGTCGGAACCGAAGAATCTTCTTGGATGAGAAGCGAAATGTCTTCAAGAAAAAAACAAAGTCCAGTTGCCTTTCGATAAAGCACCTTTGCGACTTGTCCATCCTTTGTGAAGCTCAAAGTTCATGGGAGAATTTCTTCATCAACACTGTGTTGGTCACTCTTGTTCATAGGTGGTCCATTACCAAACAGTTGGAGATACAGTGTCCTCTCCACGGGAACCCTGCGGATGGTCGAAGTGTCCCTTCATGATCAAGGCCATTATGAGTGCCATGCTATCAATGCAGTTGGAGCCCAGAGATTTTCTGCGAGACTCAAGGTCACCCCACGTGGTAAGTGTACACGCAAAAGTCTTCCTGATCTCATCTTCCCCAGCCAATTGGTTTCCTTCTACCCTTTACTGAAAGATCCATATAGGCACAGAAGAAGCAAAGCGAGTTCTACAGCTTCCCGTGGAAAACAGCACAGGTAAATTCCCCTTTTCCCCCGTTAACCCCCCCCCCCCCCCACTATCCATTGTCCATCAATCCAACATGTTCTTCATGTTTTGAGAAACAGTCCACACCGTTGAAAAGTTATCAGAACGTGACCTTGAAGTGTAGGAACTTTCCCAGGCTCAGCCTGGCTCACGTAAATTCCCCCAGTCCCTCCCAATTCCCTGAAGAATTCCACCCTCTCCCTTCTGTTCCTGTTGTGAAGCTGCGAGAAGAATTGCAGGTACTGATAGAATCCGAGTCAGCCTTGAAATTGGTCTTCCCCAACCTAGTGTTCTCCAGAGTGTTTGCAGTTCAACAACGGTCATGGCCAACCCCTCTGGAAGACATGTCTTCCCTTAACTTCTATTCCCCAATTAAATGCAGAATACAGTATAACAGAGTTGGAACGGACCCCGGAAGTCTTCTAGTCCAACCCCCTGCTCTAGCAGGAGACCCTGCCTACACCATTCCAGACAAATGGCTGTCCGGTCTCTTCTTAAAAGCCTCCAGTGATGGAGCACCCACAACTTCTGGAGACCAGTCATTCCACTGGTTAAACCTGACTCTGTGCTTTCACTCCCCCTCTGTCTTTCCTAAACAGTTATGCCCGTATTTCTTCATCCACCTCAAGATACGGTTGCAGAAGTCGGCCAAGACGTTGAGATCCCTTGTATCGCCCAAGGGAACCCACAGCCAACGATAACATGGGCAAAGGTCAGATGGTTTATCACTTAACACAAACAGGCTTAACACAAGCCTTTCCTGTCGGGCTGGGGGACATCGAATGTGTGGGCTTCTGATGTTAAATGGGAATGTCTGATTTTGAAGGAGGAGCAAATTCTGTTTGCCTCTCTATTTTATTTATTTAAATTATATCCCGCCCTTTATTGCTTTTATAAACAACTCAAGGCAGCAAACATATCTAATTCTCCTCCTTCATCCTATTGTCGCCACAACAACAATCCTGTGAGGTGGGTTGGGCTGAGAGAGAGAGGGACTGGGCCCAAGTCATCTAGCCAGTTTTGATGCCTGAGGCAGGACCTGAACTCACAAATCTTCTGTGATTGGCTTAGGGTCACCCAATCAGATTTCATGCCTAAGGTGGGACTAGAACTCACATTCTCCTGGTTTCTAGCTTGGTGCCTTCAGAAATGCTGGCTGAGGAATTCTGGGAGTTGAAGTCCACCCATGTTAAAGCTGTAGAGGTTAAGAAATACTGATATAGAGGTAATCTTTGACTTACGACCCCAGTTGAACCAACATTTCTGTAGCTAAACCAGACAGTTAAGCACATTTTTGCCCATTTTATGACATTTCTTGCCTTGACTGATATTGCAAAAAGTCTGGCAGGATTGCACATTATATCTGGATAGGACACCACCAGGAAATCCTGGGGCTGTTTTTTAGATAGGGAAAAGAAAGAAAGGTGTAGGAGATATGCAATATAGTTTATTTCATTTTTGTCAAGAAAATGGAAGCGACTGTGATGACCCAGGGTGGGATACAAAATAAATAGTCAGGAAAAACAGGTAAAGCCCCTTTTATTCCTTCACTTTGCTTCCAAGCTCCAAATATCCTTGATTGGAGACAAAAAAAATTCCCATACGGGCAGTTACAAGGAGGAAATGCTGTTTAAACTAAAAATGCCTATAAATTATAAAGAGTAAAAAACAACACAGACTAAGCAAGATAAAGGCTTGAAGATGTCCACAGATATCAGAACACACTGGGAAAGATGCCATATTCAAAGAGGAACAATAAACTAGAGATATTTCCATGCTTTGTTCCCAGCATTCGCCCTTACGCATGTCCGTTCTCTTATCCAGTTGTCACAGCTGCAGCCCATGAAGAGGATCAAGGCCCTTTCCTCCCCCACAGACCATGTCTCTCCTTTATCCTCTCCTCCCTGCATGCCCTAAGATGGAGAGGGGATGGGCCTGGGTCCTCCTCTGACTGCCCAGCCAGCCTCTGTCCTTCCCCAGCCTCCTCCACAACCTCCGGAGCCACACTTCCACTCCCTGTCACCTGTTCCTCCTCTCCCTCAGAGTCAGTCTCCACCAGGGGCATGACAGCGTCTATATAATTAAATATTAAAAATTGTCCATGTAAGTTAAGTTTGCTTCAAAGGAAGACCCAAAATTTCTGTTGTTAAGTGAGTCATTTGTTAAGTGAGTTTTGTTCTATGTTACGACATTTCTTGCCATGGTTGTTAAGTAAATCACTGTAGCTATTAAGTTTGTGACACTGTTGTTAAGTGAATCCAGATCCCCCATTGACTTTCCTTGTCAGAAGGATGCAAAAGGGGATCGCTTCAGCCCGGGACAATGCAATCATCATCAATACAGGTCAGTTGCCAACCTCTGAATGTTGATCACGTGACCATGGGGATGCTGCAATGGTCATAAATTTGAAAAATGGTCATAAGTCACTTTTTTCCAGTGCTGTTGTAACCTTGAACGGCCACTAAACTAACGGTTGTAAATCAAGGACTATCTGTAATGCATGGTATTTTTGTGCTTCTTGAATATACAGTACCTTTAGTGACTTCTATTGGTCACATTCAGGAAACCCAATTGCCGGTGTGTCAGAGCTGCACAACCTGGGTGTTTTAAAGTTGCTGCTGTTAACCCTAGCCCTAACCCAGTGGTGGGATTCTACTGGTTCAGCCCGGTTCACACGAACCGGTAGTAAAAAATGCTACCAGTTGGTTAGACTAAACCGGTGTTTCTTTTTGTTATTTCCTCCCGACACACAGCTGTTCCAATGATCAGCTGTGCCAGGATTCCCCCTTGCTGTCTTACTGCTTTGTCCACTTTTGCTCTTGGGAGCAAAAATGCTCCTCCAGGAGGCTTCCTGACGCCCAGGAAGCAAAAGAAAAAATGGACTGCTGGGGGGCATACACACAAAAAAGAAGCCATGCCCACTCAGTCCCAAGGCCACGTCCACCTAACCACATCCACAGAACCAGTATCAAAAATATTTGCATCCCACCCATGCCCTAACCCTAACCTCTTGTTTCAATTTAATGACTTGGGACACACTTATGCAAGCTGAAATCAGTGAGGGCTCGTCCCTTGTCATCCTGGACTGATTTTGCAAAAAGTCTGGTAGGATTGCACATTAAACCTGGATAGGACACCAACAGGAAATTCTGCGGCTGCTTTTTAGACACGGAAGAGAAAGAAGAGCTTGGAAGATAAGCATTGATATGCAAGAAAATGAAAGTATCTATATAATTAAATTTTAAAAGTATCCCTGTAAGTTGTGTTTGGCTCAGAGGAAGACAGGTCTGGCCAGAGTTATCAGTTCAAGATATTATCTCAAGATTGGAGCCAAGAGAGTCTCAAAAATAATTTTATTGGGTTTATTTTTAAAACATTTATATGGCCACCCATTTTATACAGGTAGTCCTTGACTGACAACAATTCATTTAGTGACCGTTCAAAGTTACAACGGCACTGAAAAAAGTGGCTTTTGACATTTTTCACACTTACGACCTTTGTAGCACCCTACCCCCTGTGATCAATATTCAGATGCTTGGCAAGTGATTCATACTAATGACCATTGCTGTGTCCTAGGGTCACGTGATCCCCTTTGGTGACCTTCTCACAAACAAAGTCAATGGAGAAGCCAGATTCACTTAACAACTGCATTACTATTCACTGCAGTGATTCACTTAACAACTGTGGCAAGGAAGGTCGTAAAATGGGACAAAACTCACTTTAACAAGTGTCTCATTTAGCCAGAGAAATCTTGGGCTCAATTGTGATTGTAAGTTGAGGGCTACTTATAATTTATACTTGGTTGATGTAATACATTAAACTGAGCTTGTGGCTCTAATTGCAGGTGGCATTTTGACTTTTTTGACCTTGGTGGATGACTATGAACCAGATCGTGGTCTCCCCACCAGACCAAATTCTATTCATGCTCCGGATTATTTCCTTTTTTCTACCCCAGGACAGGATTCAGATCACAGAGAGTGGCAAGTTCCACATCAGCCAGGAAGGTACTTTATCCATCCGAGATTTGGGGCTGGCAGATCAAGGACAATACGAATGCATAGCCAGGAGTAGCTCTGGGTTAACTTCCAGGGCCATGCAGCTAACCATCATTGGTAAGAGAAAAAGAAGCCTCCTTCCTTCAAAACCGATTCTATTTCATTTTTACCTAGAAGGGAAGGTAGGAAGGAGATTTCTACTGCCCTTGTAACATCCTGCCAAGGAGAGGGAGCATCAAAATGTTAAGAGCGTGGCAGATGGAGGTAGAAATAAGAATGCACACCTTTATATGAAGCAATAGTTAAATGAAAAGACTGAACGTTTGTTAGGAATATAAGTCACCTAACAGCTATTTGGGTTGGAAATATATAAACCAGGATAGACATTTTAGTACTACCGTGTTTCTCCAATAATACGGCCTCTACCAGTAGGAAGGCCCAGCATGATTTCTAGGCATGAGGTGAAATTAAGCCCCGCCCCCAAAATTTAGGCCTATTTAAACCATGCTTTTCCCTGCCATTTCTCACATCGTTCATGAGAACTACACAAGGTGAAGAGAAATGGGTGGGGGGGACGGGGAGAAAACTTGCCTTTAGGAGTGCCCTGCAGGTAGCCTAGGCTGGAATACCCCAATAGCCGATAGAAGCTTCCTGAAGGCAGAGTCCTCAGCTGCTTCGGGGTGTGGCATGGCTACCCATGCCTTTAAGCAGTCTCTTTCAGGTGATGGAAGCTCCCCAGGTGCAGTCACCAGGTACTTTGATCAGCCGGTAGAAACGGCCTCGCAGTAAGGGGAGTGTGTGTGTGTGTGTGTGTGTGTGTGTGTGTGCGTTCGCCCCGAGGCCGCTTCTACCAGCCGATCGAAGTGGCTGTTGACTGCATTTGGGGAGTTTCCATCACCCGAAAGAGACCGCCTAAAGGCGAGGAGACACGGGCAGCCCCGCCACACCCTGAAGCAGCTGGGGACTCTGCCTTCGGGGAGCTTTCGTTGGCCGATAGAAGCAGCCTCGTGGTGAGGTACATGCATATGGGTTGCTCTAGGTGGGGGAGGAAATTAAGTCACCCCTGAAATGATGGCCTAGCCGTTTTTTCAGGGGTCAAAAAAAATAAGGCCCAGCCTTATTTTGTGAGAAACACGGTATGTCTTTAAGATATTGCAAAAGCTGCAATTGAGTGTGGTTCTGCAAATGGCCATAAGATGGAGCCAGAAACCTGGTTTGTTTAATCTCAGAAATCTCAGAAGATAGTGTGAGTGAGTCTCTGTTTCCTTCTGCTGGAGTTTTGCTGTTCCTCCATTTTTCCCTAATTGACTGTTATTCTTGGATTTGATGTAAGTCTGTTACTGAACTGTTTTTGATACTGGACTTTGATATTGGATTATCCCTGGACTGAAAACTGACTGCTTTACTGGTGAATGACTTGGACTGTGTGGACTTTGCTTAAATGTTTATTGAAAGTAAAAACCTACATTAACTGTACAGTGTATCTGTGTGCTGTGTGTGTATTATTCAAACACTTCTCTCACTACGTCTCCCTGTATGCACTCATTCTCCTAACAGGGAATTACCTCAACACTGTTGTAAGAGGGTACTGTATTATTAGGTATTTTTAAATAATAGGAAGAGTGATACTTGAACAACGTATTGTGACTTTGAACCACCAAATAATGAATGACTATGTCTTACTATAAACATGTGTATTAATACTAGGATTAGCAATGGACCTGGTTAGGAGCAAGAATAGAGGTAGAAATAAGAAATAGGGAGAATATTAGCAGTTATAATTTTTGTATAACAGAATTTAAGTAATAATTTGATAGAAAAGTTCAGAGGTTGAAAGATGGTATTACCACGTGTTCTTATATTGTTGGCATTAAAATGGAACATTGGAATATTGAATGACTCCAAAAATACCCCATGTATATTATTAATACTAGGATTATATGTTCGATTAATATAACAACTAATATGATTATCTTTGTTGATGTTTGTATCAGAATGAATTACACCCATGTAGTGATATTGATGTACACTTAAAAATAATAAAAATCTAATAAAACTTGGGAAAAAAATATGTTAAGAGTGTGGCCAACAAGGTAACTGAAGACCTGCCCTTTTTTAAAAACCTGCATTGTAAGTGATTGTGCACAAAAAGAGGCAGGGCTTTGATTGTATGATTGTGGTTATCTTTCACATTAAGATCACGTGAACACAAATTACAATTTTACCGTAGTCTTCTCCATTAACTGTTTGTTTCAAAGGGAGATCACGTGACCATGAGATGCTAGGTTGGCTATAAATGCAAGAATTGGTTGCCAAGTTGTTTTTTATTCAACGGTTGTAATGTTGAACAGCCATTGCACCAAGCATTCAGTAAGCAAGGGGTACCTGCTTTATCTACAACAGGGATCTTCCAACTTGACAGCTTTAAGACTTATGGACTTCAACTCCCAGAATTCCTGAGTTAACATGACTGGAGGAGGAATTCTGGGAGTTGAAGTTGTTGAGATGCTAGTCAAATGAGCTCTTCCTTAATTTTAATGAACCCATTAAACTAATTATGGTCTTATTCTTTTCTTTTTCTCACCGGGAAAACAAAGCCACAAACATCAGAAGGAGCGGGGATACCTTTGTAGCCACCTCCATCCAGGAAGCCATCAGCAGCGTGGATTTCGCCATCAATTCAACACGCACTGAACTGTTCAGCAAGTAAGACTATCGGGAATTTCATTCACATTGAACTTGATTTGATCTAGGTTGCCCACTCAAATCTGTCCATTGTTGTGCAATTAAGGAGCTTTCATCATGTCTCCTGACTGCTAGTTGGTGGTCATCAATGCGTTGTTAGTGTTTTTCTTGCCTGTCCTACATAGAGGTTGTTACAATCCCTTCTAAGCATCTTCTAAGCACTGAAGGTTTACCTAGTTGGGTAATGAAATGTCTGCAAGCAAATAACCAAGCTCAGATAGCACCAAAGACACCACAGTCCTTCTCCTCCTCTCCTCCTCCTTCTTTTTCTCCTTATCTCTGCAAATACCCCCCTTCCAGGACTTATGAAGTTATATAGTTGGGAAACATCTACAAGAAAACAACCCAAGTTCAGAGAGCACCAAGGACCCCACCATTGAACACTGAACTACAGATATTACCTTTTTTTCCATGAGTTTTTTATATTTACAATAAATCCATCTTTCATTTAAACAGTGTGTCGACTGGATATTCTCTTCTATTGGTAACTGTCCAACTATGAACAAAGTCTGCACTACTATTACTATTAATTTTCTCATCACTCCTTATCACCCATCCTCTCCCACTTGTGACTGTGTGACTGTAACCTTGTCGCTTGAATCCTTACGATTTATACTGACTGTTTCCTAGTATGATTTGATTGCTTATTGTACCTTATGACTATCATTAAGTGTGGTACCTGGTGATTCTTGACGAATGTATCTTTTCTTTTATGTACACTGAGAGCATTTACACCAAGATTCCTTGTGTGCGCAATCACACTTGGCCAATAAAGAATTCTATCCTATCCTATCCTATCCTATCCTACACTATCCTATTCTATTCTATTCTTATTGTAGAAATGACTATCATTAAGTGTTGGACCTTGACACTTGACGAATGTATCTTTTCTTTTATGTACACGGAGAGCATTTGTACCAAGAAAAATTCCTTGTGTATCCAATCACATTTGGCCAATAAAAGAATTCTATTCTATTCTATTCTATTCTATTCTATTCTATTCTATTCTTATTGTACCCTATGAGTATCATGAAGTGTTGGACCTGATGATTCTTGACTCTTGATGAATATATCTTTTCTTTTAGGCACACTGAAAGCATTTGCACCAAGAAAAATTCCTTGTGTGTCCAATCACACTTGGCCAATAGAGAATTCTATTCTATTCAACCAATCAGGAATGTAATTGGGGAAAAAATATAACAATTCAGAAACCAAAGTTTGCAAGATATGACTACAAGAATCATGTTCTGTCCCTCCCCAAACAGGAGACCCAAAACACCGAATGAATTGCTGGCCCTTTTCAGATATCCACGGGACCCCTATACCATCGAGACGGCTCGGGCTGGAGAAATCTTTGAAAGAACCCTGCAGCTCATTCAGGATCACGTGCAGCAAGGATTATTTGTGGACATGAATGGAACAGGTATAATGTGGAAAATTGCCCCTGCATTTTTTAGTTGTAAGAATAAATTCCAGGACAGAAAAAAACTGATTTAGTTTTTTCTTGCAAAGTGGTTAGCAGGAGCACCAGAGCTTCCTGCAAAAATTTAGCAGGCATTTCCTATATTCTAGGCACCCTTCATTGGAGTGTTAGGCTGTTAAAATTATCCCATTATGAAATCTGGAAAGCCGTTTTTTAAAAAAGATAAATTACATCATTCAATATTGAATGGCTGCATTCCAAACCTCTCGAGACCTAGTACAGGTAGTCCTCAACTTACAAACCTTTCATTTAGTGACTATTCAAAGTTATAACAGCCCTGAAAAATAATGATTTACGATCATTTTTCACATAATCGTTGCAACATCCCCATGGTCACATGATCAAAATTTGGAAGCTTGGCAACTGACTCATATTTATGACTTTTCCAGCATCATGTAATCAATTTTTGCAATCTTCTGGCAAGCAACACCAATAGGGTAAGCGGATTCACTTAACACCCATGTTAGTAACTTAACAACTGCAGTGATTCATTTAACTGCTGTGGCTGGAAAGGTGGTAAAATGGAGCAAAGCTCACTTAACAACTGTCTTGCTTAGCTACAGAAATGTTTGGCTCAATTGTGGTCATAAATTGATAAATTATGCCTGGAATAGACATAGATGGATCTGTTGGTAGCATCTCATCAGTGGTGGGATTCCATTTTTTTTACTACCGGTTCTGTGGTTGTGGCTTGGTAGGTGTGGCAGGGGAAGGATACTGTAAAATCCCCATTCCCTCCCCATCCTACTAACCTGCTTTCCAGCTCTGTTCTCCTGTGCAGGGCAACAAAAGGAGACCCAGCCGATCAGCTGGGTCTCAGGAAGCAGAGAATAGTTGGGGGCTGCCCAGTCAGAGGTGGTATTCTGAACTACTCAAAATTTCTGCTACCAGTTCTCCGAACTACTCAAAATTTCCGCTAGCAGTTCTCCAGAATTGGTCAGAACCTGCTGAATGTCACCTCTACATCTCATACACTCACATAGCCCAGAAGCTGGGAAGAAACACTGCGAACCACTGAAAGAGATGCTGCCTTCATGAACTTACTCTTAATGAGTGTAAGAAATTATCTTCCTTAGTGTCATCCTGGCCTACCCCCTTCGCCAGATAAGGAACAGTGCTGGACTTGGCAGTAAAGTTAAGCAGATTGCAGAATGTAGAAGGTTAGAAAGTGGGAGGCAATAAGTTCAAGTCCCGCCTTAAAATGAAAGCCAACTGGGTGACTTTGAGCCAATCACAAAGAGATGGTGAGTTCTAGTCCCGCCTTGAAAGCCAGCTGATTAACTTTGGGCCAGTCCCTCTCTCCCAGCCCAGTTCATCTCATGGAGTTGTTGTGGGGACAATAGGATGAAGAAGGTGTGTTAGATATGTTCACCACCTTGAGTGAGTTATTTGTAAAAAATAATGAAGGCAGGAAACATTTATTATTTATTACATTTATTGTTTATTACAAATGTAGTTCATCCACTTTGATTCTAATTCTAACTCCAATTGAACATTTTAACCTTGACTTGCAGGCTATCGCTACAATGACCTAGTTTCCCCGCACTACCTGAACATGATTGCCAACTTATCAGGCTGCTCCGCCCACCGCCGCACCCCCAACTGCTCCGACATCTGTTTCCACAAGAAGTACAGAACCCATGATGGGTCTTGCAATAACCTCCAGCATCCCATGTGGGGTGCATCCCTCACGGCCTTCCAACGGCTATTGAAGCCCGCTTACCAAAACGGCTTTA
This sequence comes from Laticauda colubrina, assembly GCA_015471245.1. NCBI lineage: Eukaryota > Metazoa > Chordata > Lepidosauria > Squamata > Elapidae > Laticauda > Laticauda colubrina. The sequence goes on from BLBF01000069.1 coordinate 7,065,616, forward strand.
ACCTCCCTCGGGGTTTCTCCTTGGCAGAAGATTCCAGGGATCTCCCCCTTCCTCTGCCTCGCTTGGTCTCAACCGCCCTGATTGGCACAGAAACCATCACCCTAGATGACCAGTTTACTCACATGCTTATGCAGTGGGGGCAGTTTCTGGATCACGACTTGGACCAGACAGTGGCCGCGATCAGCATGGCGCGTTTCTCGGATGGGGCATCATGCAGTCAAGTGTGCACCAACGATCCCCCTTGCTTCTCCATTATGATCCCCAAGAATGACCCCCGGGTACGCCGAGGACGGTGCATGTTCTTTGTGCGTTCCAGCCCCGTGTGTGGCAGTGGGATGACCTCCCTGCTGTTGAACTCAGTCTACCCCCGGGAGCAGATCAACCACCTCACCTCCTTCATCGACGCTTCCAATGTCTATGGCAGCACCGAACAGGAGTCTCTCGAACTGCGGAATCTCAGTAACCACAACGGGCTTCTGAAGTCAGGCCAGGTGGCTCTGAGTTCAGGAAAACCCCTCCTGCCTTTCGCCACTGGGCCACCGACTGAGTGCATGCGGGATGAAAGTGAAAGTCCAGTGCCATGTTTCTTGGCTGGGGATCATCGGGCCAACGAGCAACTGGGATTGACTTCCATGCACACCTTGTGGTTCCGCGAGCATAATCGGGTGGCCATGGAGCTCCAGTCTTTGAACCCTCATTGGGATGGGGATACTATTTATCATGAGGCTCGCAAGATTGTGGGAGCCCTGATGCAGCACATCACCTACTCCCACTGGCTTCCCAAGATCTTTGGAGAAGCTGGGATGAAGGTCATGGGAGATTACAAAGGCTATGATCCCACCACCAATGCTGGCATCTTGAATGTTTTTGCCACCGCGGCTTTTCGCTTCGGCCACACCCTCATCCATCCTCAACTTTACCGACTGAATGAAACTTTCAAGCCCATCCGGCAAGGCCATGTCCCACTTCACAAGGCGTTCTTCTCCCCATTCAGGATCACCCAGGAGGGTGGCATTGATCCCCTTCTGCGTGGGCTTTTTGGGGTGCCTGGGAAAATGCGGCTGCCTTCTGAACTCCTCAATATGGAGCTGACTGAGAAGCTGTTTTCAATGGTGCACTCAATATCCCTGGACCTAGCAGCCATCAATATCCAGAGAGGACGCGATCATGGTATCCCTCCTTATAATGACTTCCGGGTCTTCTGCAACCTCACCTCTGCTCAAGAGTTTGATGACCTCAGGAATGAAATTAAAAATCTGGAGATCAGGGAGAAACTCAGGAGGTATGGGAGCATGGACAATGAAGTCTCCATCTCCCTTCTCCTTCTTACTCTGTGTCTCCATCTCCTTTCTTCTTCTTCTCCTCTTCCCTCTCTATCTCTTCTCCTCCTCCTTCTCCATTCAAGTTGTTGTGTCAATGCTTTTCCAATGTCAGCCTCCCAGCCTAATATCCCAAGCAAGATATCTTTCCAATATCGTGCTAGGTTTACCTGTTATGACTTCTTAAAGCTGAAACCTTCCCTTCTCTTGTCTCTTCTTGAAAGATACAAATTTCACCCCCATAAAAATCCTAGCTGTTTTTCACTGAATCTGCACCATGTCTCTTAATCTATTTTCTCCTCCACTCCTGCAGTTTATATGGAATTACAAAGAATATCGACCTCTTTCCAGCCTTGATGGTAGAAGATCTTATCCCAGGAACCAGAGTAGGGCCAACACTCATGTGCTTATTGGTGACCCAGTTCAGAAGACTCCGAGATGGAGACAGGTAATTCCCATTTTTTCCTCAGAAACAAGTCCCTCTGCCAGCTTCTTCAGGCTTGCAGGCAGCAGATGAATTAGAAGTCAATCTCCATCAACTTTGCCAGAAAGATCATGCTAGTTGGCTTTCAGTCCAGAATAACAATTATAAACAAAACACAGTATTTGGTGATTTTATTTATTGTTAAATCCCATATACCAGATTGTCTTTCCCCCATTTCCTTGGGAAATCTGTTGCTTTGATCGAGGCTCACCAGCCCTGGCAAAGAGCGTGTTTTACATTAGTCATCTCCTATTTGATGAGATTCCATTTGTTCTTGGCAATATATAGCCTAGCATATCTAGAGGGGAAAAATGGTGCTCCTTTAAGTCTAAAATTAACTGACACCCTCAAATAGACACCCTCTCTCCTTTGTGACTACAGAAACCCCACCCCCATCTATGACCCCCATCTGTGACCTCCATCTATGACCCCCATCTATGAACTCCAGAATTATTCAAGATCAGAATGTTGACATTGTGTTATCTTCTTCTTAGTAAATAAACCCTCAAAATAAAGATGTGACACAATAGGTAGTTTATCATACTTGTGAGTAGCGGCAAAATAGATTATACTACATCAGGACCCCTGCAGGGTAGAGAGCATTTAAAGAAAATTAAAAGGCAGACATTACTGTCCATCCAAATAGGTGAAGGTTGATGGAGAAGGGATAGTAACATCTTATAGCTGATTCAAATTCTTTTTAAACATTTTAGCTCAGCCCTCTCTAGGGATTTTAACTATCACTGGCAAATAGGGGGAAATGTTGCCTCTCTCTGTGTCATTTCAAGCTTGGCCTGAAGTTCTCCAGATGTTCCATATCCTCACCTTTTTGCTTCTCTCCACTAGATTTTGGTATGAAAACCCAGGTGTGTTCACTTCAGCCCAGCTCACACAAATCAAGCAGGGATCCCTGGCCCGCATCATCTGTGACAACAGCGACCACATCCAGCATCTCCAGAGAGATGTCTTCCAGGTAGCCTCTTACCCTCAAGGCATGGTGGACTGCAATGAAATTCCTCAGGTGGATCTGCGCTGGTGGAAAGACTGCTGCGAAGGTGAAAAAATCCCAGCAAGGTGACACTTTGCTGGAATAGGTCCAAAAAGTGCCTTGTCAAGCTAAAATCTTTTTTTTTTTTAAAGCTAATTTTGTGGGGTCCTGGATGCTCTCTGAGTTTGGTTATTTTCTTGCAGACCTTTCATTATCCAGGAAGCCTTAACAGCAGCGGGGCTGCAAGGGAGTGGGGTTTGTGGGAGGGGGAGGACTGTGGGTTCCCTGGTGTTTTTTGAGTTTTGATTTTTTTCTTGCAGACATTTTGTTCCTCAATTAGCTTGGGAGATGGGGGAGGGGCAGAGATTGTTACATAAAGAATGATCTGTTACCAACATCCACTGTTTCTGGGGCCCTGCCTTTGATCTCTTAAAAGTGGGAAACAATTCATATATGTTCTTCCAGAGGATGGAAGCGATGGCCTGCTTCAACATGGAGAAGAAAGGCCTAATGATATATAGTACTGGTCGCTCAGCCATGGGCTTCGTAAGAAGAAAACAAGAATGGACTTCCAGCTGAACTTCCTCCGCCTTTGGGCAAGGTCTGTGATCGTCCACGGCTTTGCTTCGAGCTCTCCTTGTCGGAGGGCAACAATTCAGGGCCAGAACCACCCTAAAGGGGTGGTGAAGAAAGGGGGATCACCTAACAGGTAGAGAGAGCCACATCTCTCCTCCCTGGCATGGAAAGCTCCCTCATCTGAAGACGAGCTGTAGTAACAGTCAAAATGGCTGCCATGAAGACAGGGTCAGTCTGAAACCTAAGACTGTGCAGGAGTGAAGAGTTGATGGTGTGTGAACTGGGTGAAAATATTTCTGAACTTCAAAAGATAACACCAATTAAAATATCAGGAAAGAGAACTCACAAGGATTGGGAATTGGCGACGACCTAGAATTAGAAAAGAATACAAAGAGTTAATTTAAAAAAACAAATAGAAGGGAAATAAATTAAAGGAAGATAATTTCTTAAAAGAATATTTGAAAATTGGAACTGGTGATTGCACAGGATTTGGCACTGGATAAGCATTATTTAAAATGCTGTAACTGAGAAAACAAAAGAATATAAAACTAATATTTGGAAATATTGGCGAATTTGACTAAAGACAAAAGGAACAGAAAAAAAGGTGTAAAGTGCAAACATACAAGAGCGCCACCTGCTGTTTAAAGAAAAATCCTGTAAATCCCCAAAGGCTTGTGTGACCTATTTAAGGAGAAACTTAAAGGAAAAATAAAAGGAACTGTATTTTTAAAAGACTCCAGAAAACCAGAACATTAAACTTAAATTGGTGGAGCAATATATGAAGATACATACTTGGATTATTGAAAAGGAATAGATTGATTGACTTTGGGACATAAAGATTTCATGATATTGGACTTATAGATTGAAAAAGGACACTGGTTCAAACAAAGACTATGGGACAATTGGATAATTGGACATAAAAAATAAAATAAAGAGAAGTGAAGTGGTGTTGGAACTTCAAGCCGTAAAAGAAATGATGAACAGAAGCCTTAAGGACATTTTGAGTAAAATACAGAGCATGGAAGAAAACCTAGAAATGGAGATGCAAACTACAGAAGGAAAACAAGAAATGCAGGAGAAGGAGTTAAACAGAAGAGAAACCAGCAAAACAGAGCAGAGGGAACAACAAACAAAATGAAAGGATAAAAAGGAAATAAAATGCTAGTCTCCTGGCTGTCTCTCCTACATAGTGGCTGTTACAGACTCTTCCACCACTGATGATGTTGCTTAGTTGGGTAAAGAAATGTCTGTTTAAAAAAAAAAAAAAGCTCAGAAACCAGGCACTTATGAATTTTTCAAAGGTTTTCAAATTCTTCTTCTTGCCCTAGATTGCAACACAAGGGGTCAATTAAGGGCTCTTTCGCAGCAGTTCCGAAACAAAAGATCATCCAACTTCAGCTATCCAGAAGAAAAGCCATCCAAGGCCATCTTAGGACAACCAAGGTATCTTTCTCAGCTTCTTCTTCTTACACTTATGTAGCTAAGATTTAATAGACTCTTCTTAAAAGCTCATCCTCTGTGTAGACTTCAACTCGCAGAATCCCCCAGTCAAATGAAGCAGTCAGTTGAGAAACATTGGACTAAGACTACCAGATGTAGTTTGAGAAATTCCACATGATTGCAGTATAGTCCAGTGGTTATTATTTTAGTACTTAAGGCACCAGGCTAGTAACCAGAAGATTGGAGTTCTAGTACCACCTTAGGCATGAAAGCCAGCTGAGTGACCTTGGGCTAATCCTTCTCTCTCACCCCAATCCATTTCATAGGTTGTTTTTTGTAGGGAAAATAGAATGAGGAAGTAGAATTATGAATGTTAGCTGCCTTGAGCTATTTATAAAAATAAGAAAGTGGGTAGAGTAGAGTAGAGTAGAGTAGAGTAGAGTAGAATAGAATAGAATATGAATAAAATTATTGACCAAGTGTGATTAGACACACAAGGGATAAAAATCTAAAAATAAGATTAAAATTGCAAAGGGTTAGCATTTTCTTCAACCTTTCCTTTCACCTAATAATCATTTGGTTGCTCTAAGCAGGATATCTCTCCCCTAAGTTTACCTGAAACTCCCACATAAACACTCACTCCCACACACCTGTGCACTCCAGCAAAGTTCTACTCTTGCTTTTATTCACTTCTTGTTAGGGTGGAGGAATCACATTTCAACCCAGAAGAAGAACTCAGATCTTTAGTGAAGGAACTTGAACAAACTATCTTTTCTCTTCGGAAACAGGTACCGGGGTGGGGAGATCTGGGTTATATCATCTGCTGTTCAATGTTCTTGACATTTGTAAGGGATTATTGTTGTTATTTCTTCTGTGAAGTCCATCCAAACCTCTTATGGAATCTGAAGCTTCTGTAAGCCATCCAGAGTTGCTTTAAAAAGGAGATATAAATTTAATAAATAATGTTGGTAACATTTTTTATGAATGGTATTTTATATTACTGGCTTTGCTCACCCTTATGATTTGGACTAAGCAAAAACCTTGCTTATCACGATGCAAGCACGATCATCACGATGATTTGCCAAATCATACCATTATATTTGTGGGACTCAAATCAATCAATCCATCAGGTTATCTCTACTGAAGCCTTTCTCAATCTTTTACTCTCTTGGTGTCTTAAACTGAACTTTCCATCATACTATAAGGCAGGCCATTGTGGCAACAGTCTATCGTAGGAGTGTCAAACTCACATCGTCACATCTTCATCACATGACCCATCACTTTTGTTAAACCGAGGGTGGGCATGACCAGCATGTGATGCATCCAGCCTGTGGACTGGGAGTTTGAAATCTCTGATCTAATATCTTTGAAGGACACTAAATTAAGAATCACGGCCATGTTCATTGCTTCCCACCTGATACTAATCTATTAATCGCTCTCCTGATTTTCTTTGCTGCTAGGTCAATGGCTTGGAAGGTCAACTGAGAAGACACCAAAGAATCCTTGCTATCAAATATGGCCGGCATCAAGAGAATGGAGCAAAGGAGAAAAAAAGATGACCTCATTTAGGTGCTGCTTGAGTGAGAGGACAATCTGTGGGTGAAAGAAGGAAGGCCAGTTTGAGGAATGTTTTTTGGAGCAGGGCTAAGAGCATTGGTATCCAGAGATGAGACAAATGGTGACTCAGGAATCAAATGACTCAATTTATGCACTTCTAACACCCAATGGTGCAATGGACATAATCATTTCATTGATGGCATGACATCAGAATTCCTGTATTGCCATGTTGATATCATTGTGGCTTATAAAAGACATCAGTTCTTAAAGAGTACTACTTGGATTGCAAGACTCACTTCTGAGCAGCTGGTCTTTCCTAAGCCATGTACATAGGTTTCTAAAAAGAAAAAATCTTGTATGGTATTATTAGTGTTAAAATAGCAGAAATACTGACAGGCAGATCCAATGATGGTCATTTTTCAGCCTGAGCTTTGTTTTCAGGGGAAAAGTAAGAAGGTCAAGACTCCCGCAAGTAAATCTTAATCCTTAATGACTTAATGGACATATCCATGTAGTTTTCTTTATGTCACAATGGAGGTGGTTTGCTATGGCCTTGGGATATTTTTTTTCAGCTTTCCTGTTTAGTTTGCAGATCTGGGATTTTTGATGGTGTCATATTAAAATGTCCAAAATATGTAACCCTGTGTAGCATTTCGATATCAGCCAAAGTCAAACTAAAGATTTCCACCTTCTGAGATACCTTCAAGTTAAGCTTGATCCCTGGTGGATTCATGGATTCATCCATGTTATTTTCTGGGTGATAATATGGAAGTGATTTGTGTTGGCATTGACCTATTGCAGCATGAGTGTTATTTACTTCCCACTTAGTCCACAGCGATGGGTTTCTCTGACGGCTTCCGGTTAAAGTACTAACTAGACCCGACTTTACCATATTTAGGTTTTAATCCTAGATCACATTGCCTATATGTTGCTACCCATTAAAACTGAATAACAGAATGACAGAGTTGGAAGGAACCTTCCAACCTTCCAACTTCACTAAGCTATATCTTGAAGAGAGACAAGCATGTGAGAAAGAAAGACAGAAGATATTCCCTTTTATCTCCTTTATACACAAAAGGACCAAAAGCTAAACTATCAATAGGTCATCCCAAAATGCATTTCAAAAGGCCACTAGACTTTCTAGTTTTTCTTTGAAGATGTTTCGCTTCTCATCCAAGCAGAAGAAGCCTCTTCCATCGCTTCAGCTAGAACTGTTTTGAATCAGATTTCAGATAAAGATATCTGATGTTCTTTCTTTGCATTGAGATGCTTCAGAAAATTCAGTGGTGCTATGCTGTACAGATAGTCCTTGCTTCATGACCACTTTCAGTAACAACGGCACTGAAGGTGTGGTACTTACAACTGATCCTCAAAGTTGTGGCCATCACAGTACCTCTGCAGCCACATAATTGTGCTTCAGAAGCTCAGTGATTGGCCCACACTTCTGTCAGTTTAAAGTTGTCATGTGATCAAGCAAAATCAATGGGGTAGCCAGCAGGAAGTCTGACACAACCACATTTGTGTTTCAGATACTCAGCAACCAGCTCACACTTCTGACCATTGCAGCATCCCATTGTCATGGGATTCTGATTCACAGCCTTCCCTGCCAGGCTTCTAACAACCAAAGTCAATGGGGAAGCCAGCAGGAAATTGAATGTTATGGACACATAAGGTCCTTTGTTAATAACCCACACAGTCCTCACTGGGACTGCCACAACTGATAACCCTAAGTGGCATAGTCACATGGTTTTAAACTTATGTGTGAGTTGCTTAACAATGGAGTTTGTTCCTAGTTTGCATCATTAAGTGAGGACATGAATTCTGTTGTAGTTCACAGTGGCCAATATTATATATTTTAGGTAGAGGTTACCTTTGGCTCTTAGGAAAAGAAATCTCCAGAGACAGTTGGTGCTAACATGTGAACATTACACTTGTTCTTTCCAAAACAAATTTTCCTATAATATTTTGCAGAGTTTAAGGAAGCCCAAGAACTTGCAAAAATTATTTTCTATTATCAGATATTTAGGATTATTGAAAAAGAGTATTCACAGAAAAACCATTTATAGGTAGTGATCAATTATCTACCCAAATCTTTAAATTCCAAATTCCTCAGCTATATTGTCTACAGTGCACATAAGGTTTTTTTAGTCAACTGTAACTATCCTGCAGATGCTCCATTTAAAATATCCCTTTAAACAAGCAGTTTAAATATGGATTTTTGGAAATAATTTTATAACCCTTCATGCATCTTCCTATTTTTTCCTTTTTTTCTTTGTAAAAAGCCTCAGACTTCCTTCCTATTAGAGCAGTGTCTTTCAATCTCAGCCAAGATGTATGGACTTCGATTCTCAAAATTCCCCAGCGAGTCATGGGAAATTCTGGGAGTTGGAAGTCCAAGCATCTTAAGAGTTGCTGAATTTGAAAAATATTGTATAGGGAAGTGGTTATCAACCCACCACACTTACCATTTTGTCCCTCCTTTTTTATATGCTTTCCGTTTTCCATTCTAGTTTTTGAAATCTGGGACTTGGAAAAGTAGACACTATTCTAAAGGGTGATCACAGTAATTGGGATAAAAAACCGATGGCCCTATTGCGGGCTTATTTTCAGTTTATTTTGGGATCATCTCAAAAAGGGAATTTAATTTTTTTCACAGCAGACATAGAATGGCTTGGTGTGTTTCACTGAAATCTTTGTCAAACTCTGGACAGCCTTTTTAATTCCTCTGTCACATTACTCCTCAAAAGAACCATGGTTTGTACTGTGATCATGCAATACACTGGTCATCATGCATCATCACAGTCCACAGATGGCTCTGGATCCAGCAGATTCTTCTCAATTTTGGGAGGGGGGGAAAACTCTATTCATTTCTAATTTTGCTCCAGGAAATTACAAATAAAACTGTTGTTTTCTTTCTGAACACATTTTGATCCATTTATTTCTCCTGCCTCCTTTTTCCTGGCTATGACTTCCTCCATAAAATTCAGTGTCTCTATTATTTGGAATGTATTACTCTCCTTCAGCAAACCAGCTGTCATTGCAAAATGCAAGCATAGTCAAAGTGATGTGGAAAAGAGAAAAATGTGCTAAGTTAATTTTTTCACCTGTTTTAGTTTTTAAGTTTCAAATTCCCAATACTTATAAACCTTATCACCTCTTAAAGAGAAGCAAACCTTTTAAGAAGCCATCTTGAGCCTTCTTCATATTAACACTTTGCTTTTAATAAAGCTTTCCAACCCTGAATGCGGATCACTCACAAGTTGTTCCTTGATCCATGTTAAATTTTATTTTTAGACATGTTTCTTTGGAGATTTCCCCAGTTTATTTCTGGGTTGTGGGACCTGGTTTGATTTTGTTTTCTTTCATCTTGCTTCGATAATAAGCAATTATCTGTTTGGATTCTTGAAGATCTCTTAACACTGACTAATCCTGTACTGACTGGCTTCATTTGAGTTGTTAGCAAGAATTTGGACTTTATTTTCAATTCCACCCCTTGGTCTCCATTCCACACATTTTCAAAATAGTTCACAGGCACATCCTAAAGTTTCTGCTTTTACCTTATGTCATGTGTTCAAACATTCCCCCTCCTGCTGCATTAAAAATTGGCAAAACTTAGCAAGGTCTCTAAAGCTGGATGACAAAGCTACTTTGGAGAAAGGGGTTCCATCAGGCACTGAGAAGATACCTGAAAGGAAGCAACTTTGGATACTGTGGCATACATCTGGCTGTCTCTGCTTGCTGCCCATCACCCGTTTGGGAGAGATATGTTCCAGCCAAGATGGAAAGGCTGAAATGAAAGTAGTTAATACTTGGGGTATATTTACAGAGCCAGAAAGAGAAGAAAGTTGAAAGTTGGCTTCAGCATGAACTTCTGCTGTTGAAAGGGAAAGACTGATTCTGTCCCACCTTCCTAAGTAATATATTGAACTGCAGCACCAGGGGTGGGATTCTACCAGTTCACACCTATTCGCTAGAACCGGTTGTTAACATTCTAAGCAGTTTGGAGAACCGGTTGTTAGATGAAATTCCTGGCCTAATCCTGTAAGGAAGGCAGGAAGGAAACATTCTGGTGTTGCTTATAGAAACTGCCTCTCCGTTAACCCTTATTACATTCTTGGCAGGACTAGACTTCTCTGGAGTTTTTTTCCCCTCCTTTGCTGGTACTTTGCTTGTGTGGAGTGACCATTCAAACTTACAATGGCACTGAAAAAAGGGACTTATGACCATTTTCACACTTATGACTGTTGCAGCATCCCCACAGTCATGAGAGGCCAGGCAGGGAGATGCATGCCTCAATGTGAGTGATATTGAGTTGGCCATACCCAGCCAATAACATGACCACCAAGCCATGTCCACCCAGTCATATGACCACCAAGCCACGCCCACCATCTCAGCCATACCCACAGAACTGGTTGTTAAAATTTTTGAATCCCACCCATGTACAGTACCATTGATTGACTGAATTAAATTTGTGACGATTATACAAGAATGTACAATTGAATACTGTTGCTCTCATATTCCTTTCACAATTTGCAAGATATGGATTCATTTACAGGAAAAATGTGACAATGCAAAACACTTAATAATTTGTAATATAATCTAAATTAAACTGTGAGGTAATACAGAACAGCAAAACTGCTAAACAAACCATAAGAATAATGGAGATAGTAAAATGTTCCTTTATTTAACAATGCTGATAGTAAAATTGAACCAATGTTAACTGTGGTTACTATTTACTGACTAGTAATGGAAAGAATAGTAAAATGTTTCAGAAGTTTATATGATCTGGAATATTTCAGTTGATGATACAGTCGCTCATGTTGACATACACAATTTGAGATGGCAATGAAGTGTAAGAATCCACACACCTGCCTTTTTCTGTGTAATTAGGAAGGTATTCAAGGAGTTTCTCATACCTTGAGAAACCTTGGAGCATTTCATCCAGAGCTGAACTGATTTTGCTAGTTACTGAAACATATTAAGGCCCTGTCACATTGGCCGACGCATGCAAAACGTTTGTAAAAAGGACACAGCGAAGGAGAAAATGTTCCATCCGTTGTTATCCGCTCTCAAAAGTGCCCTGAATTTGCATAAGCAGAGCAGACAACAACGGAAAGGAACGGACGGGGGGAGGATGTAGCCAGGATGTAAAGCGGATGCTCCATGGTAGCCTAGCGGATGGAAGCAGATGGAAGCGGATGGCACATCCGCAGGGCTTCCGGGGGAGCACAGCGAAGCGGACGTGCAGCGGAAAGAGTGGATGTAGAGCGGATGCAGAGCGGATGCAGAGCGGATGAAGCGGATGCAGAGCGGAAGCCTAGCAGATGCCTAGCGGATACCTAGTGGATGCAAAGCGTTCACTGCGCATGCGGGGAGGATGCATTGCGTCAGCCCCGCGGATATAAAGGGAAGCAGCTTGCAAGCAGGTCACCATTCAGAGGAAAGACCTGCTGCCAGACACAGCTCCAGCCAACCAGTCAGCTAGCCAGCCAGCCAACAACCATGGGGAAGAAGATAAAGCCTCTGCCATCTGCTGCCAGCCCTGGCAAGAGGGACAGGGCCACCATCCCACCCCCTGGCCCTGACTCTGCTTCTGCTGGGGCTTCTGCTGCTGGGGCTGACTCTTCTGGTGCTGGAGCTTCTGCTGGCGCAGCTCCTGGTGCTGGGGATTCTGCTGGTGCTTACTCTGCTGGCGCTGCTCCTGGTGCTGGTGCTTCTACTGTTGCATACTCTGCTGGCGCTGCTCCTGGTGCTGGTGCTTCTGCTGGTGCTTACTCTGCTGGCGCTGCTCCTGGTCCTGCTGGTCCTGCTGGCGCTGCTGGTGCTTACTCTGCTGCTGCTGATCCTGGTCCTGCTGGTGCTGCTGGCGCTGCTGCTGCTGTTGGTGCTGCTGGTGCTGCTAGTCCTGCTTTTGCTGCTACTGTTGTTGTTGCTGCTGCTGCTGGTGGTGGTGTGGTGGAGCAGCCCCTACAACCTCGAAGCCCCTCTGATTAGGGCCCAGATGGCCCTGCCAGAGGGAGGAAGAAGCATACGCGTGAACGAGAATGGGAGAGGAGGCAGTACTCCATCGAAGAGGAACATGAGGATGAGGTGCTGGAATGGCTGAGGGAGAACGAGTATCTTTGGTGGAAGGGACACAGGCTCTATCGAGACACCAAAAGGAAGCAGGCTGCTTGGAGAGAGAAGGCGGAGAACCTGGGCTACACTTTGGAGGTGCTCCTCGGCTGGTGGAAGCACATGCACACCTGGTACGGGAAGCTGCACCTCAAGAAATCTAGCCAGGCCACGGTCAAGCTGACGGACAGAGAGACCTACGTGATGGCCAAGTGCAGCTTCTTGGAGGGTGAAATCCGCCACTGAGCAGCAGCCCCTCTGACAACCCTCTCTCTCAGGCAGCCCGCGGAGAGCCAGTCCTCTTCTGGCCAACAGTCAGCTCCTGTGTCCAGGCAGGTGTCTGTGGAGCATGCCATGACAGAGACCCCCCCGACAGCTGCACTACCCGTGGCAGAGCGTGTGGAGGACACCCTGACGCAGTGGGAGCAAGGAGAGGGCACTTCCACCAGAGACCATCCCACATCCACCCCCATCTCCACCTCCACAGAAAGCAGGCAGAGAGCCAGACCAGAGGGGAAGAGCCACACTGTCCTGCTGGAGATCAGGGACACCATCAGGAGCAGCGTAGATCTCCTCTCTCAGCTGGTACACACCAATGTCCCATCCTCCAACCGCAAGCCCTTCCTCACCTACGTAAACCAGACCCTCATAAACATGTCTGAATCACAGTACCAGGTGATCAAGGACAGGATCATCGGTCTTCTTCACAACCCTCCAGACCCAGCTGAACCTGCTTCCACCCAGTCCAGGTCTGCTCCTCCACCCCAGGTGATGTCACTGCCCTTCCAAGGCTTTCCACAGGCCCTCACCTACCAAGGCTATGGCTACCAGGAGCTCCAGCAGCACAGGCAGCCCTTCCCAGTCCAGGCACATTAAACGCCACCGGTGCCACCAATGCCACTGATGCCACCGATGCCACCGACGCCACCCATACCACAGATGCCACCCATGCCACAGATGCCACCGACGCCACAGATACCACCCACGCCTCATCTCGCTCAGCTGCAGACCAGACAGCCCCACTACACTCCTCCTTCCTCCACCCCACAGCCAAGCCCGGCCTCAGAACATCTGTCATCGGTCTTGGGACTGACACCCCATGTCCTGGAGGAAGGGGCTCTCAACATCACAGGACTGAGCCAGCTCTCTGAGAGCTTCCTCCACACACTGTCCCCTGTTGTCCTCTCGGGGCCAGGCACCCCAATGACGCCTCAGACCAGCACTCCAGCAGCAGCCACCTCCACAGCATCTGGACCCTTCACCCCTGAGACTGGGCACGCCTCAGAGTGACAAAGAAGAGTGTCAGAGACTGGGTGGCTACCTGTTGACTTTATCTTTGCTTGGGACACTTGGGTCATTTTTCTTTTACAGCTTGTTATGCATAAAGATTATCTTTGCTTCACACACTTGCTTCATTTATTTTATTAAATAAAGTCTTGGTGGAAACTTTTAGAAATGGTTTAAGCCTTTGCATGCTTGTGGGATGGGTAAGGATAGCAGTGGGATGGGCAGGGATACCTGTGAGATGGGTAATAGCTGTGGGATGGGCAGGGATACCTTGGGATGGGTAATAGCTGTGGGATAGATAAACCTCCAGTGCAAGCATAGTGGGACTGTATGGTCCACCCTCCCATGTGCCACACCTATGGCCCTTTATTATCAATAACAATGTAATCATTGATCCACACATTTCAACATAAACGCAACTCTTTATTAAATGCCCTGTTCATTGTAGGGCCACTCAACATACATGGCCCAATCTCATCAATGTGATGAAACAGGCTGAAGAAAGCATCCATTAATCATCTATCATCCTGTCTTGCCACTCCACTGCTCCAGCTGGGGAGTTGCACCAGTGTTTCAAGAGGTTGCGCTGCTTCTTCCCTTCATGTGAAGCTCTGTTGGGGCCTTGCACATCCACAGTATCTATCAGGTTTCACCCTTGCCTCCATTCCCCAGGCTCCATGTCCCCATTGCCTTGTTGGAGGTCCACAAGCCTGTTCTGCAACACTGGGTAGCGGGTGCGCATGAGATTGTGCAGGATGCAGCAAGCTTCCACGATCCTCCTCACGGTCTGTGGGCGATGCTGTATGGTGGTGAGAAGTACCTGGAACCTATTGGCCAGGATGCCAAAGGCGTTCTCCACCACCAGTCTTGCCCTGGACAGCCTGTAGTTGAAGATCTCTTCACGGGTGAGGCATCTGGAAGTGTAGGGCTTCATGAGGTAGGTTCTGAGGGAGAAGGCGTCATCCCCCACAATGAAGTAGGGCACATCTTATGTGTCGTTGGGCAGGGGGTCTGGATCTGGGAAGCCCATGATGAGGTTGCGTTCCAGCCCCTCCTTGAGGTGACTGGCATTGTATACCTGGGCATCTGAAGCTGACCCGTTGCCTGAAGCATCGATGTACATGAACTTGTAGTCAGCATTGACCATGACGAAGAGGATTATGCTGAAGAATCCCTTGTAGTTGAAATAAGTGGACCCCGACTTGGCTGGAGCTTTGCAGGCCATGTGCTTGCCATCTATGGCTCCAACAGTGTGGGGAAAGTTCCACTTCTGATACCACTGCTCTGCAACTTTCTTCCAGCCTTCTTCAGTGGAGGGGTACTGGAGGAGCTCCTCCAGGTATTCTTCGATGATGGCCTGCACCACTTCTCTGACCACAATACTGATGGTGTTGTGTGGCACCCTCCAGCCGTACTGCATGCTCCTGTACGTGGTCCCTGAGGCCAGGTGGCGCAGAGTCAGTGCCACCTTGAGCCCAGGGTCCAGGCTGGGCCGGAAGTTGGTGCTCTGCTTGGTCAACCTGGGTCTCAGCCGCTCCACAACTTCATCAAACATGGCTGGAGGCATCCTCATGAAGTTCTGGAATGCACGAGGGTCTTCATTCCTCAGCTCTACCATCAGCTTGTTGTACAGTCCTACTCTGCTCTTCTCCCGATCCATCTTCGGACCCAGACGCTTCTTGGCCACCTCTTTTTCTTCCCGTAGTAGAGTTCACAGAGCCTGAAGATGGCTTCGCACTGTTGCAGAACGATGGTGGCTGCCAAAAAGACTTTGTTACAATCCATGGTGGACATGACTGGATGCTGTGGAAGAGGAAGAGCCAGATGAAGGCTGCAGAGGTCTGCACAGCTGGGCTGCTGGTCTGAAAGTGAGATCCAGATGAGTTGCTCCCCCTTTTTATAGGCAGTATAGGTTTTCCACTATGTGTCCCTTTGCATCCTCTAGGCATCCTCTAGACATCCTTAATATCCGAGATAGGTCCCCTCTGCGAATGTTTTTTCCATTTTAAATGCTTTCTTTGTGAGCTGCATCCACTTTCATCCTTTCTCCATCCGTTCTGCATCCATTCTACATCTGTTCCGCGTGCGTTCCGCTTCCTCCCTGCATCCCTTTACCGCTGGAGCGGATCAAGTTGCGTGGATGCATAGCGGATGCCTAGCAGATATAGCGGATGTGGAACGGATGCAGAACGGATGCCTAGTGGATGCCTAGCGGATGCAGAACGGACGAATTGGATACATTTTCCACGCAAAAGTTTTGAGCAACTCAAAACCCTCTGAGCAGATGAACCGTCAATAGATGGATGCTGGACGGATAGAGAGGTAGCAAAATGGAGGCAGTGAGTACAGAACGGAAGCATCGCGTTAACCAACGGATGGCAAGTGTTTTTCTCCATTTTACATCCTCTTTCCATCCATTGGTGCAGTGTGACAGGGGCTTAAATATCCGAGATACATCCCCTCTGTGAACATTTTTTCTGTTTTAATGCTTTGTATGTGAACTGCATCCACTTTCATCCTTTCTCCATCCGTGCTACTAACGCTTTGTGTCCATTCTGCATCCGTTTTGCTTCCTCCCTGATCTGTTTTCTGCTGGAGCGGATGTGAGTTGCGCGGATGCGCAGCGGATGCCTAGCGGATATAGCGGATGCGTACCGGATGATGATGGATGTATAACGGATGTTTCCCATATGCGTTGCGGATGCAGGACGGACGCGTTGGATACATTTTCCGCTCAAAAAGTTTTGTGCAGCTCAAAACTTTTTGAGCGGATGAAATGTCAGTCGACGGATGCTGGACGGATAGAGAGGATGAAAAACGGATGCAGTGAGTACAGAACAGAAGCATCGCGTTAACCAATGGATGGCAAGTGTTTCTCTCCATTTTACATCCTCTTTCCATCCGTTGGTGCTGTGTGACAGGGGTTTTAGCCATGCTCTATCCATTTATAAGGTTCCTCTCCCATGTAGATTCTTACATACAGTGGAACCTTGGGTCATGACTGTAATCTGTTCCAGGACTTCGGTCACAACCTGATTTGGTCATGAACAGAAACGAGACTGATGGCACATGTGCCTACAATTCTGTTCGTGTGCAGCAGGGGAAATCACCGTGGCAGGGAAAATCACCGCGGCTGTATTTGATCAGCACCCGAGGATCTGTTCATGAGCAGAAGACGGAAATGGGAGAAATGAAGGGTAAGATTCAAAATTTAGAGGAGAAGATGGGAATGATCCAACAGACACTGGAGGAGAATGAACAAAGAATAAAGAATATAGAAACCAAAGCTGAACAAACAGATAAGAGATTGGAAGAGATGGATAGGAAAGTAATAGAGATCAACAGAGATTTAGAAGATTCGATTATCCATCTCGAAATGGAATGTGTAGCATTCTATTTGAGGTTCCAAAATGTACTGGAATCCAAAGACGAAGACCTGGGAGACATAATGTCCCACTTAATAGCAGAAGCATTGCAAAGGGACCAACAGGAAATAGTGAAAGAATTAGATGAGGTCTACCAAATCCATATAAACTACGCCAGATGAAACAAACTGCCTAGAGAGGTCCACATCAGGTTTGCCAGAAAAAATGTAAGAGATATTGTATATAGAATCACAAAGGATGAGCTGATGGAATATAAAGAAAAAGAGATCACGACCTTGAAACAAATTCCGAGGCAGTTAAGAGAGTTGAGGAAGGACTACAGATCTCTGGCAATACTCCTGAATAAATAAAACATCTGGTTCCAATGGCTGGTCCCTAAAGGAATGCTGGTGACGTGGCAAGAAAGAACAGTAAAAATTGATAGTATTGAAAAGGCGCAAGAACTTTAGTTGGTGGAAATAGAGGAAGAGGGGAGCAGCAAAGAAGAGTCTGAAAGCAAGAGTCAGGGGGAACAACAAGAAGATCAGCAACAGGGAATATAGGAAACAGACCAAGAAGAGAGAGGCAAAGAAAAGAGAGAATACCCAAGGAGAGAAGGACTAAGAGTAAGACCCCAAAGAGAAGCAAGAACAAACAGAAGATTTAGGTAGACTCAGAATTAACAGTGGAAGAAGATATTAAATTACTCTCAATACACATCAATGGATTAAATTCTCATATCAAGAGGAAACAAATATTAACCAAATTCATTAAACAAAACATCGATATTATATGCCTACAGGAGGTACATATCCAAAAACAACATAAAATATTCGAATATCCCAAGTTGGGTGTGTTATTTATAGCATTGGCAGATCAAAAGAAAAGGTGGGTAGCAATTTACGTAAAAAAAGGGATAAACGCAAAAAAAATCTTTGCAGATGAACAAGGCAGAATTTTAATGATGCAAATTAATTTACATCATACACCCCTGATGATAATCAGAAGTTTTATAAGGGACTATATGATAAAATATCATATATATCAAATTAAAAACCTGAACTTTGGCACTAATATAGAAAAAACATTACAAGAAATATACTCAAATCAAAAAGCAAGTGTATTATTAAATGGAGATCGCACTGAAGATTTTGAAATTGCAAAAGGAGTGAGACAAGGGTGTCCATTATCACCTCTGTAATTTATCTTGTCTTTAGAAATGTTGCTAGCTGCAACCAGACAAAACCCAGAGATTCATGGAATTAAAATTAGAAATGAGGAATATAAAGTTCAGGCGTTTGCCGATGATTTGGTATTTATAATGGAAGATCCAATGAATTTGGGACCAATATTGTTGCAACAAATAGAAAAATTTGGGGAAGTGGCAGGATTTAAAATAAATAAAAATAAAATGAAGATGATAGTCAAAAACTCTACAACAAAACAGAAAGTAGAATTTAAAAACATAATGGGACTGCAAATAGTAAAAAAGGTGAAATACCTAGGAATTTGGATATCACCCAGATGTTCATCATTAAAAGAGGACAATTATGTTAAACTGATTAAGCAAATCAGAAAAGAATTGGAATTATGGGCCAAATTGAAACTGAATACTTTACCAAAACTAATATATCTATTCCAAATGATTCCAATTAAATTAGGGAAATCTTTTTTTACAGAACTAAATAAAATGACATCCAAGTTTGTCTGGTTGGGCGAGTGGCCACATATTAAAATGAAACTATTACAAGATAATAGAAGCAGAGGCGGTCTTGGACTACCAAAATGGGAGCTTTATTACCAGGCAGTGATGTTGAGTTGGATTAAGGATTGGGTTAAATTAAGAGACAAGAGAATCTTAACATTAGAAGGACATGACCTCTTGATAGTTGGCATACATTTTTGTGGGAAAACAAAAGTAATATACATACCTATTTCAATCAACACCTAATAAGAGACTCATTGATTACAATTTGGAAAAAATCAAAGGTAAACACTATATGGAAATCCCATAATGGCTGTCAACCATGGAAGCCATAATACATCCAAATAGATTCGACCTATGGAAAATGATAAGCTATGAAGAATTATTAGATACTCAAGGGAAATTATATTCAAACCAAGAACTGAAGGAAAATGGAGTTATAATCTATTGGTGGCCATATTTGCAAACTCAAAATAAATATAAAAAAGACTCAAAAGATTTTGGATTTGACAAAGGGCAGAACCAATTAGATAAAATATTAATGGGACTGGAACAAAAACTTATAATTAAAATATATAAATGGAAATAGTCAAAAGTACAATGATTGCATGAGCACAGAACTTTGGATGCACTATAGAATTAGAGGAATGGGAGAAAATATGGAACATAAATTATAAGTTAATGGTATCTGCAGCATACAAAGAAAACATGTATAAAATGTTTTATAGATGGTATTTAGCTCCAATGAGATTGGCAAAAATCTACTCCAACTTGAGTCCCAAATGTTGGAAGTGCAAAAAAGTCGATAATACATTTTATCACATGTGGTGGATGTGCCCCAAGGCCAGGACATACTGGATTCAAATTAAAAATTGGTTAAAAGAGATCACTGGCTATCAGATTGAGCTCAGACCGGAATCCTTCTTTTTAGGAATCATCAAAGAAAGATTACCAAAAGAAGTAATATAGTTAGTGTTACATATTACAACAGCTGCCAGAATAGACTTTGCGCAGGTATGGAAAACACCAAATACCCCCAATGAAGAACTAATAATACACAAAGTAATAGAAAGTGCTGAGATGAATATGCTAACAATGAAACTGAAAGAAAAAGATGACTCTGAATTCTTTACAATTTGGAACAATTGGTATAAATGGCTAACAAACAGAACCAAGAAGTGAGACAGAAATGTTAATTGAAACAATCCTTAAGAAAGTAAAATAAAATTTTGTAAATTATATAAAGATATAAGAATGGGAATTATAAAGATATTATTTAGTGGTAGACAAATGCAGTATAATGTATTATCATATTTAAATCAAAATCCTGTATAGATGCCAAGAACGTTGTTGATACCATGATGTTTTACGATGTAAAAAAAGAAAATTAATAAAAATATATTTTAAAAAAAGATCTGATTGAATTACAAATAACAAATGGTTTAGATTTGGGAACAGGGTTGTATTCACGTAAAACTGCAGTTGCAATAGTAGATTTCATTGCAAAAGACATCAGGAAACATTTATTTACCAAAATTACTGAGAAAACTTGCAAAATCTGTTCGATAATTGACGAAGCCTCAACAATATCTTCCAAACCAGTTCTTATACTGTACTTAAAAGTTGAGGGTCCAGCTTTCTCACCAACAATTTTCCTTGAACTAGTAGAATTAGATAAACAAGATGCAGAGACAATATTTTGTTCAGTTATAGAAAGTTTGAATAAAGTTGGGTTTAATAGAAACTATCTGGAGAAACATTTAATTGGATTTTGCTCTGATGGAGCCAAAGTTATGCATGGAAGAAAATCTGAGGTAAGGAAGAGGATAGCCAAAGAGTTTCCAAATATTATAATATGGCACTGTTTAAACCATCGTCTGCAACTTGTTTTAAATTATTCTATTAGGTAAATAAAGCAAATCAATCATTTTCAAATTTTGATTGAAAAAATATATTCTATTTTCCATAAATCAAATAAGAATAATTGAACTTAACAAAATTTCTGAACAATTTGAGATTGAAATTATAAAAATTGGTAGAGTTTTTTGACCAAGATGGACTGCCTATAGTTCTAAGATCAACCCTAGCTCTGTGGAGGGCTTATCCAGCACTACATCAATTTTTCTGTTCAAATAAAAAATACTCTGGCATGGCTACCCGTCTTGAAAACTCATATTTTCTCACTGATTTGGCCTTGATGATTGATGTGCTAACTGAAATATCTCTCCTTTCTAACTCATTGCAAGAGAGAAACATAGACATTATGAAGGCTGAAAAACTTGTGATAAGATCAATTAGGTCATTTGAAATTCTTATAGAGGAAAAGGGTACATATGAAAATAAGATTGATGAATTAATTACTTCAGAAACCTTTAAAAATATAAATTTTATACAAAATCATCAATTTGTGGGACTTCCTCATGAAGAACTTATACAAAGCATTGTAACTAATCTGAAGAAAAGATTGATGGATTGCAAACATTTAAAAACAGGCTGCCAATTTAAAGACATTGATCAATTAAAATTTCTAAATTATTTGGAGCCAGATATTGGAACATTGAAGAAGTGGTGGTTCCCCGGAGAGCAGCTGAAGGACAATTCATTGCATTTGGTCAAATTTTCAATTTTGAAATCAATATTAATTATTGTGATTTCATAGAAAGTGTACTAAAAGATTCTAAAAATGATACAATTCCTTTCAGCATTAAAAAGGCTAGAGATATTATTAAAACAATCGCAGTCAGTTCAGCACAGGCAGAAAGGGGCTTCTCGCAGATGAACACAATATGTCCAGAGGGCAGAAGTCGCCTTACAGTTTCCAATATTACAAACCTCCTGACCATCAGTCTAATTGGCTTACCTGTGCAAGAATGGGACCCTGTTCCTATAGTAAAGAAGTGGTTATGGGCACATCATCACACAGCTGATGATGCTCATGTTAAACACAAGAAAACTATAACTTGGGACGATAATAGAAAAACAATTTGGGAGTTTTATTGTTTTTTGTAAAGTTTTGTTATGTAATAGCTTTTGATTAATATTTTAAAATGTTGTACCAATATGGGTTTGAGTACCTTTTTATTATTTAAGCATTAAAGTCATGACATAATAAACTACCTTTTGTTTTGGTATATCTTTTTTAATACTTAGTCATCAGGGCAAAGAAGTGATGTTGAGTTGGCCTTGCCCAGCCTTCTGTAGCCCTCCCCATAGATCCCCAGCCCTCCTCGTAGCTGCCCAAGCCTCGCCCTGCCCTCTCCAGGGTTCCCCAGGCCTTGGAAATTGGCAAGCAATTGACCACTAAGGAAAGACCTGGCCATTAAGTGAGGACCACTTAAATTTAGTTTGCCATTCACATGGTCACCTGCCCTGCCCTCCCCAGGGTTCCCCAGGCCTTGGAAACTGGCAAAAAAAACTTACTAAGCAACTGACCATTAAGCGAGGACTTGGCCGTTAAGCAAAGACCACTTAAATTTGGGTTGGCAGAAACATGGCTACCTGCCCAGGCCTTGCCCGGCCTCCCCAGGCCTTGGAAACTAGCAAAACATTTGCTAAGCAACTGGCAACTAAGCAAGGACCTGGTCATTAAGCGAGGACCACTTAAATTTGGGTTGCCAGCCACATGGCCACCTGCGTGGGCCTCGCCCTGCCCTTTCCAGGGCTCCCCAGACCTTGGAAACTGGCAAGTAAATGAGCATTAAGCAAGGTCATTAAGTGAGGACTGCTTGCATTTGGTTTGCCATTCATATGGCCACCTGCCCATGCCCACCCATCATGACCACTCCCATCCATCACATGACCACAAAGCCACACCCACAAATTAGGCCACGCCCACAGAACTGGCTGTTAAATCTGAATCCCACCTGTGCAGGGAGGTGGTTATCAACCCACCACACTTTCCATTTTGTCCCTTTTTTTTATATGCTTTCCATTTTTCCACTCATTTTTGAAAGCTGGGACTTGGAAAGTAGACTCTATTCTAGCGGGTGATCACAGTAATTGGGAGAAAAAACCCACTCCCATTTTGCAGACTTATTTTCAGTTTATTTTGGGATCATCTCAAGGGAATTAATTTTTTTCACAGCAGACATACAATGGCTCCGTGTGTGTCATTGAAATCATCGAACTCTGAACCTTTTTAATTCCTCTGTCACAATTGCTCCTCAAAAAAGCAGGGTTTGCATTTGATCATTCAATGAACTGGTCATCATGCACCATCACAGTCCGCAGATGGCTCTGGATCCAGCAGATTCTCCTTCTCGATTTTGGGAGGGGGGTACTCTATTCATTTATATTTTTTGCTGCCAACTTGGTGTCACCTGCAAATCTGATGAGTTCTCCTTATATCCCATCTAACTTATTTATGAAGATGTTGAAATGTACTGACCTAAGGCAGAACTGTGGGGAACCCCACTACTTATTTCCCTCCAGATAGGTATAATTTCATTCAGGACTGCATGTTGAATGTGGTTTGTCTGTCAGTTGTGAATGCATCTGGCACTGAAGCTGTCTTAACTCAAGAATGAAGGAAGATCTGTCTGGCTAAGTCAGTGATTACAAGTCAATTACAGGTAGTAAGATTATTTTATGTCATGCGTTCAAACCCCCTTCTGTTGCATTAAAAATAGTAATTGGCAAAACTTAACAAGGTTTCCAAAGCTGTTATAACAAAATTACTTTGGAGAGAGGGGTTACATATGGCACTGAAAAAATACCTAAAAGGAAGCAGTTTGAACAATGTGGCATACATCTGGCTTTCTCTGCTTGCTCCCTATCACCTGTCTGGGAGACAGATGTTCCAGCCAAGATGGAAAGGCTGAGACATTTCATACTTAGGGTATGTTTAGAGCCAGAAAGGGAAGATAAAGGGGGTGTTGCTGTTGAAGATTGGCTTCAGCATGAACTTCTACAACTGAAAGGGAAAAACCGATTCTGGCCCACCTTCCTAAGTAATACATTCAACTATAGCACCACTGAATGACTGAATTAAACTTGCGATGGTAATATAAGAATGCACAATTGAATAATTGAAATGAACTCGTTCAGAGGAAAAATGTGATCATGCAAAATAATAATTTATAATATAATTCAAATTAAACTATGAGGTAATACAGAACAGCAAAACTGCTAAACAAACCATAAGAATAAAGGAGATAGTAAAATTTTCCTTCATTTACAATAATAAAACGATAGGAAAACTGAACCAATATTGACTGTGGTTAATATTTACTGACTAATAATGGAAAGAATAGTAAAATATTTCAGAAGTTTGTGTACCCTGGAATATTTAAATCGATGATTGCACATACAATTTGAGATGACAATGAAGTGTAAGAATCCAAACACCTGCCTTTTTAGACGTCATTATGTCAGTAATAAATATTCAAGGAGTTTCTCACACCTTGAAAAACCTTGGAGCATTTCATCCAGAGCTAAAGTGATTTTGCTGTTACTGAAACATGTTAGCCATGCTCTATCCATTTGTAAGGTTTCTCTGCCATGTAGATTCCTAAACTTTTTAATTCCATTAGACACATGTGTGCATTGACAATAAACGTTTGAACCATGGGTTACTATGAGTAAAGCTCTTCTGCACTCCATGCATTTATAAGGTTTTTCTCCTATATGAATTATTTGATGTGGACAGATATGTCCACCCAGAATAAAGCTCTTTCCACATTGCAGGAATCTGTAAAATTTCTCTCCTCAGTGGATTCTTTGATGTATATAAAAACCGCTCATGTGACGAAAGCTCTTTCCACATTCCACACATTTATATGGTTTTTCTCCAGTGT
>BLBF01000070.1:0-41051 GCA_015471245.1 Laticauda colubrina
GCCTATCTGACTAACGCTGCACATTCTGTTTAGCTTGTCTACCTAACTCTGGTTGGGGAACCCAGGCTTAACATGATCAATGAATAAATTGTTACTGATAATAAAAGTCCATATGTGTGGCAGCTGGGATGGTGGACCATACAGTCCCACTTATGGTTGCAACTATCCTTATCTATCCCATAAGCATGCAAAGGCTTAACCATTTTTTCAAAGTTTTCACCAACACTTTATTAAGTTAAAAAAATGAACCAAGTATCTGAAGCAAAGATAATCTTTATTAACTTTCTTAGGTAAACTTTATGACTTTATTAAATAAGCAAAATGAACCAAGTAAAGTGTCTTAAGTTTCTTAAGCAAAGATAACCTTTTTTAACTTTCTTAACTTTATTACTTTATTAAATTAGCAAAATGAGCCAAGTAAACTGTATGAAGTGTGTTAAGCAAAGATAACCTTTATTAACTTTCTCAGATAAACTTTATGACTTTATTAAAAAAAGCAAAATGAACCAAGTAAAGTGTCTGAAGCAAAGATAAACTTAACAAGTACAACTCAGTCTCTGACACTATTCTCAGTCACTCTGAGTCATGTCCCTGGTCTCAGCTGTTAAGCGGACAGGGACTGTGGAGGTGGCTGTGGCTTAAGTGCTGGTCTGAGGCACCATTGGGGTGCTTGGCCTCCAGGGTACAACAGGGGATGGTGTGTTCAGGAAGCTATCCGAGAGCTGACTCAGTGCCTTGAGGTTGAGAAGCTCTTCATCACAGACTTGAGATGTCAGGCCCAATACTGATGACAGATTATCCATTGTCAGGCTTGGTTGTGGAGTGGAGGAAGGAGGAGTGTAGTGGGGCTTTCTGGTCTGCAGCTGGGTGAGGACTGGCGTCTGTGGCATGCGATGAACCTGGCCTGGACTGGGAAGTTCTGCTTCTGCTGTAGGAAGTCCTGGTAGTCATAGCCTTGGTAGGTGAGGGGCTGTTGAAAGCTGTGGAAGGGCTGTGACATCGCCTGGGGTGGAGGAGCAGACCTGGACTGGGTAGGAGCAGCTTCAACTGGGCCTTGAGGGTTGTGCAGAAGTGCTGTTATCTTCTGCTCCATCACCTCGTACTGGGCCTCAGGCAGGTCCCTCAGGGTCTGGCTCACGTAGGTGATGAAGGGCTTCTGGTCTGAGGATGGTATGTCGTTGTGGACCAGCTGAAAGAGAAGTTCTGTGCTGGTCTTCATTGTGTCCCTGATCTCTAACAGCACACTGTGGTCCTGGTCCTCCATTCTGCCTCTCTGCCTGCATCCTGTGAAGCGGGGGGTGGGTGTAGGTTCTGGCTGCTGCTTCTTCCTCCATTTGTGACAGCAGGGCGTCATCCTCCACGGGATCCTCCAAGTCTACCGGCATGGGGAGTACAGCTGTTTTTGAAGGGTGGCAGTATTGTCTGTGGTGTTGAATAGCTTTACATCATCAGTGAAGAGAACGCAGTTGCTCTTGATATGATCACATAAGTGTCTTAAGCAAAAATAAACTTTATTAACTTTCTTAGGTAAACTTTATGACTGGATTAAATAAGCAAAATGAACCAAGTAAAGTGCCTTAAGCAAAGATAAACTTAACAAGTAAACAACTAAGTCTCTGACACTATTCTCAGTCACTCTGAGTCATGTCCATGGTCTCAGCTGTTAAGTGGGCAGGGACTTTGGAGGTGGCTGTGGCTTGAGTTCTGGTCTGAGGCACCATTGGGGTGCTTGGCCCAGAGGGTACAACAGGTGGTGGTGTGTTCAGAAGATATCCGAGAGCTGACTCGGATGTGGGTTGTGGGTGTGGGTGTTGGTTGGCCTCTGGTGGTTGCTGCTTCTTCCTCCATTTTTGACAGCAGGACACCATCCTCCACGGGATCCTCCAAGTCCGTCAGCATGGGGAGTGTAGCTGCAGGGGGGGGGTCTCTCCTGTGGGGCCCTCTGAAGACACCTGCCTGGACAGGGTAGCTGCCTCCTGGCTGGAAGAGGACTGGCTCTCTGTGGACTGTCTGAGAGGGGCTGCTCCTCGGTGGTGGATCTCACCCTCCAGGAAACTGCACTTGGCCATGACGTACATCTCCCGGTCAGTGAGCTTGACAGCAGTCTACCCGGATTTCTTCAGGTTAGCTTGTCATACCAGGTGTGCATGTGCTTCCACCATCCAAGGAGTACTTCTGTAGTGTACCCCAGGCTCTTTGCCTTGTCTCTCCAAGCTGCCTGCTTTTTCTTGGTGTCCCTATACGGTCTGTGGCCCTTTCTCCAGAGGTACTCGTTCTCCCTCAGCCATTCCAGCACCTCATCCTCATGCTCCTCGGAAATGGTGTACTCTTTCCTCTCTCCCTTCTCCTTCCCTTGCCTCTTCCTCCCTTCTCCATGATTGCCAGCTGAACCCCAACCAGCTGCTAGCTCCAACAAGCCATGACTGGCTGGATTTGGGAATTCAAGGGGTGATCACGGAGTGTGAGTCCTTCTGAAGGATGCATGAAAAACCGAGCGGGCTGAGAAAGGAGCTGGTGTTGGGAAATAAATAGAAAGCAGGAAAATAGTCCTGGTGCATCCTGCAATCAAAGCCCAGTGCAGTTAAAAGGGGCCGTACCGTCTGCTGGCAAACACAATTGGAAATATTCTGCCTTAAAAAGCAGAGCAGGTCTTTCCAGATCCCTTCCTTTAAGGGAGATCTGAAAACTGACAGTGGAGTGTGGGGAGGGGCCCGTACCGGTGCTGCTAGGGGGCAGACGGTCCCCCAAGATCCTGTTTTTTAGGGGGGTCTTCAAACTGACGGCAGAGTTTCCCTAAGAGAAAGGGGCCCATACTCCGTGTGTAGGGAAACCGGAGTCCTTTCCAGACCTTTTTTGTCTGAAAACTGATGGCGGTAGCCCAATAAACCAAAATAATCCCCACATCAGGTAGGGAATATGGGAAGCTATAGCTTGAGGGCAATGGAAAAGACCCCCTTGGATTTGAGGCTTGGGACGAATGGCAAGTGCCTGTCCTGCCTGGAATGAATAAAAGAGATGCAAAAAGAATTTGTAAAAAGCAGGCTTTATTTCGAGATGACACAGGAAGACAAATTTGGCCTGATCGCGGTACTTTAGATCGTAAAACCCTAAAAGCACTTAGAACACACATTAAACCCAACCAAATACTCTATTGGTACTGCTGGGCTGAAATGGCTAGGACAAAAAACCTGATTGAGGGAAAAGATCAGGAAAATCCTGAAACCCATTCCCTGGATGGACAAACTGAGGCATGGTTCATGGCTCCCCTTTTAAACAGACCAGTGCAAAATAGGGGACAATTAAAATACGTTTATACCCACACTCCCTTCTCTGCCTCTGACCTAGTCATCTGGAAAAAAGATACCCAGCCTTCAAGGCTGATCCCCAAACAGTAATTCAAACCCTGAAGTCAATCATAGACAGCCACACTCCATCTTGGGGTGACATGACCCAGCAGCTACAAATTTTTCTAATGAAAGATGAGCTATTAAAACTATTTGAGAAAACTGAACAAATAGCTAAACTACCAACCATCCCTGGACAGGCAGCCCCAGCCTGCATCGCATGGCCAGTACATCGCCCTAACTGGGACTACAATGATACCAATGATTGGGATGAATACACAAGAGCAAAAAATAACTTACTAGAAGCCTTAGAAGAAATTGGAAAAAAGACTCTCAATTGGTCTGAATTCGAAAGAACCACGCAAAGGGAAAAAGAAAACCCTGATGCTTTTTGGGTTCGCCTATCAGAGTCAGCTGTTGCATATGCCCATCTAGAACTTAGCTGCCTCAAGGACCAGAGGATTTTAGCCTCAGCCTTCGTGGATCAATCCACCTTAGATATTAAACAACATTTCCATCGCTTTGTTTCTAATTGGGCAACTTTAGACATAGCAGAGTTGCGCAGGATCTCTAACTTTGTCTATGACCAAAGAGATAAGTTGAAAGAGGAAGAGAAAGAGAGAAAAAGATGAATAGAAAGACAGGAAGACCTGAAAATGTTTGCTGTAGTGCAACATAATGCCAGACAAACGCCTGGTAGAACTTCTTATAATTCAAAGAAATGCTGGTATTGCGATAAAGCAGGGTGGTCGCAAGGCAGATGCCAGCATTGCTATCGGTGCAGACAGGAAGGGCATTTTAGCAGGCAAGGTAGGCAACACCCCTCCCGCAACCGGTATCACCCACCACCTAGAAACACGAGACCACACAATTTTCCAATTCATTACACTGAGCTACAAAGTTTCAGTCACCAGACACCACCCAGTGCTCCTTTTCCTCCAATAAACACTAACAATACACATCAATGGGAGCAAAGGAGAGACCATGAGTTACCCCCTTCTTGACTAGAACATGACAATGAAAGTACTGAATTTCTGGCTACCTTTAACGGACTAGCTATCCCCTTAAGAAATGGCCCAGAAGGGGAACCCATTGTTACTATTCTTACCGGAGGAAAGAAATACAATTGCTTGGTTGATACTGGAGCCACCTCCTCATGAATTACTGAACCACCATATAAAGCTCCAGTGGCTGAAGGGACTCAAGATAACATAAAGGGAGTGGGAAGGAAAATAATCCCTGTAGAATTTACCCACAACATACCAGTAGAACTAGGACCTTTCACAATAGACCATGCATTCACTATTTCTCCCAGTCGCCACTATCCCTAGTAGGAAGGGATTTTCCTCTGTAAAATGGGAGCTACCATAACATGTGGAAAACAGGGACTGCAATTAGAAATCTCAGGAAAAGGAACACACAAAACAATCATGCTGATAACCAACACCACGGGGCTTCATGAGAATTTAAAAAGCCTACCACCCTCCTTATGGGGCTGGGATGCATCAGAGGTTGGACTACTTAAAGGAACAATGCCAGTTACTATCCAAGTAAAATAAGGGCCACCTCTATGCATGCCCCAATACAAAATCCCTGCTGAAGCAATTCTCCCTATAAAGAAATTAATCCAAGCATACCTACAACAGAGAGAGAAAAACCCTACTGGGTAAACTTTGTCAGGAGACACACCTCTCCTGGCCACAAGTGCTCCCAATTGCACTCTTTTATCTCAGAACTAGACCAAGACAGGACATAGATATTTCCCCCTTTGAAATCCTTTTTGGTCGGCCTCCTGATACCTTACAGAGTCTCGATCCTCATTCCCTCTGCTTAAATAGGAGGGATATGGTTCTATCCTCTTATCTTGCAACCCTGCAAAAGCAACTACAGACCCTCTGGACTCAGAGTGTACTGATGCAGACCTTACCCTTGGAAGAAGCCCTGCATCCATATGAACTGGAAGATTTGGTGTGGATCAAGTTCTTCACCAGAACCTCACCTCTACAACCCAGGTGGAAAGGACCCTACCAAGTCTTACTGATTACTCACACTGCCATTAAGATCGCAGAACAAGACTCTTGGATACATTGGACACATGCAAAGCCAGCAGTCAT
The DNA here is from genome assembly GCA_015471245.1 of Laticauda colubrina. Classification (NCBI taxonomy): domain Eukaryota; kingdom Metazoa; phylum Chordata; class Lepidosauria; order Squamata; family Elapidae; genus Laticauda; species Laticauda colubrina. Next base: position 5,459 of record BLBF01000070.1, read on the forward strand.
AGACCACAGCCAAACTCCACCACAATCAATCCAACCCATCAAACTCAAGAAAAATCCAGACACAGATCAATGGACGCTTGCAGCATTCTTCAACACCACTGAACCAAACAACTCTGAGGAACCAAGGACAATCATTGAATTACACAACACTGGACTCCCACGTGCTGAGTTATAACACTCTATTATTATTATTTTTTTGTATATATTTTTTATTTTTCTTTTGCATTTTTTTCTTTCTTCCTTTTATTTGTATTTTTTTTTAAACAAAGAAGAGACTTTTATAATTTTTGATACTTGACCTATACTTTTTACCTTTTTCACATTGTATGAATAAAAAAAAAAGAGGAGGGAGGGAAGAAAAGAATCTAGCACAGGGAAACATGAAATGTAATATATACTGTGTATTATGTTTTTCTGTAACAATTGTAACACTTGTAACACAAGCAGCTGCGTTCCTGGAACCAAAGCTTATCCCAGAGAAAGGAAACATATGGGAATATTTAGCAAAAGAATACTCAACACAACTAACTTTTGCCTATCAGGGGGGAAATCAGTCAAGGATATCTTAAGCACATGCCTAATGGGAGTAGCAACTAGGCCACATAACATCATTAACTACACCACATTTAGAAACCTTCCTGACTCCTACGAAAGCATTTTTAGCTGGGGCCACTCTACAAAAAAACCAAGGACCACACCATGTATGCCCTACACATTGCTGTAGTAACCACCTCTGAGAAATGCTTTAATGTCACTGGGTGCAGCTCACCTAGGGTCACAGAATGCACCAGCCTTAGCAACACAGACCTAAAATGCAACTATACAGAGACCATATCATTTTCATATAGTTATCTGAAGCTCCCAACAGGATGGTTTTTCCTGTGTGGCTTAAAAGCCTACTCATACCTTCCTGCAAATCCCACCAATGGCCCCTGCACCTTAAGAAGATTAACCATGCTTATGCCATCCTTACAGAGATGACACAGGAGAACCTTCCAAACCTTAGACTCAGACTGTGATTCCAAAATCCCCCTTCCCACCAAAACAGAATACATCTCATTGGCAATATCCTTGGTAGTGGTACCTGGATTGGCAGTGCAAAATTCTAAAAATTTGAACAGACTAGCATGTACCCTGGCAAAAAGCTTGAATTCGACCTCCCATGCCCTGGATGCTCTTAACAGAGAACTGACGGAGGTCAGAGAAGCCACTCTGTAGAATAGGGCAGCAATAGACTTCCTTCTCTTGAAGCATAACTATGGCTGTGAAACATTCAAAGGGATGTGTTGCTTCAATCTGAATGAAACCTCAGAACTTGTAGGGAGGGACATCCATCACCTGAAAGAGCTAGCTCAAAATATTGGTCAAGAGCAATCATTGCTGGACTTTTCATGGCTCTTCTCATGGATGCCAGATTTCCATTGGCTCAAAATCCTTATAACAACCACAGTCACCATTTGTGTCTTTGAGGCCCTCATGTGTTGCCTCTGTAGGTGCATACCACCCTGCCTCAGCTGCTTAAAGGCCTGTATTCCCTCTAAAAGGAGAAAATTAAAAAGGGGACAGGCAGCTATGATGATGATCCAGATTGATCAAGAATACCAGGTATACCAAGACATTCAATCAGAAATCACCCCTTAGAGGAAAAAATATATATGAGGGATTGTAGAAAGGGAACTTCATGAGGACAGTGGTGTCACCCAGAAAGGAAAAAGCCCAAAGGGAACATCAGGCCAGCCATAAAACAAACTTACATAGGAAAAGAAATCTAATAAAAGAAATTGAAAGGAGCCCCCTAGAGAAATCCAAGTGATTAAGAACATACCAAATCAGCCAAACAGAGAGAAATTACAAATAAAAGATTACGACAAAAAACCCCATTAAAACTAAAAGAGATTAGAGAAAAAAACTGATATTACAAACAAGCTGCCCCGCAAAGTTTATTTTCGCGCCTCACTAAGTTTGCCTTCTGGCGAAAAAATAAACTCTGACAGGATGTTAATGTCTAAACCTTAAACATTAAACACTTAATGAACATTTATACACAAAGGGAGAAAAAAGGTATAAAAAACTGGGAACTTATCATTCAAAGTTAGCTAGCTAGCCCCAGGAATGCAGTCACACTGTTTCTAGCCTTCCTGAAAATAAATGATCCAGCTTTCAAGCAGTTGTCTGTATCCTTGCGCCAGAGCTCTCCCAGCGGGAAAATTCGAACCCTCGGAGAAAGTCACTTTCAGCCTTTCTACAGCAGAATAGCTTGCCTCCCTCTTCTTTGTGGCAGCCTCTAAGATATTGGAATACTGCTATCATGTCACTCCTAGTCCTTCATTAAACTAACATTTACTATCTTGTTAAGTAGTGATTCTCGGAGTGAAAAGCAATTTTAAAATAATTACAGAATGATTCAGTGCTGCTAGGCATACATATATATAATCTAAAATAGATATCCTCTGAAGATCGCAAAAGATGATCTCATTCTCAGAATCCTCAGTCATTGAACTATTTATCTTTTAAATTAATTTTAGTTATATAGTTATTTGGAATAAGTATCAAGTGTCTTAACCCAAAATGGCAATATGGTTACTTTACTATTTATATTCTGAACTTAGAGCAGAGGAAATAATGGGAAAAACTGCAGACTGTACACAGAGCATACCTGATTAAATCTCTTTGGCCATTTGATGGCATCAACAAAAAGGCCGAATACATTGTCTTTGAGAGCTCTGTGATCAAATGTTCCCATTTTGACTCAATACAATGTTAAGTTTGGGAATGTGATTCAATTGATAACATCAAATCCTGCTTCCAGGTTCCCATTTTGATCAAAAGAAATCATCTTCTCAACACTATTGTTAAGTAAGACTTTTCTGAGATAAGGGTGGAACTAAAATGAAAGTGGGAAAAAAGCAATAAATCTATGCAAATGTAACATAAAAAATATAAAAGAAAGGGGATTTGGTTCCTTCTAGGAAATGTCTCCATGTGAGGAGTATCCATCACACAGTATATGTCTCTTTCTCCCATATGGCCTATCTTTGCTTGGTTCCTGTCAGTTTTTTGGAAATATAAGTGCATGGTTGTAACTGTCCACATTCATTCTTTTGGAGTAGAACTGCTCCAACTGCTACATCACTCGCATCTGCTTGGATGACAAATGGTTTTTCAGGGTCTGGGTGTTTCAGGATTGGCTCTTCTTGTTGCATATTATACAATAAAAATAATTCTCTACCAAAATAATTGCCCAAGAAGGGGAAACAATGGGATTTGACCAAATGAGGACTGTAGTCAATAATCTTTTCAATCTGGACATGGATAGGATACAACATCAATTGTTACTTTCCAAATTTTTGAATTATCACAATTGAAAATCAAATGATTTTATTTACAGCACATGAAGTACATTCAAGATATTGCTATGATTACCTTTTTCAATCCAACAGAGGTTTATGAAATTATAGCATCAGTAGCATAAGCATATAAAAGTATAAAGTTTTTATACTGCACTAAATTGGGTGCATGAATACCCATGTTTTGTAAAAGTCCACCAATATAGATTGAAAAGGAAGAGAGCAAAAACACATTCTTGTGACACTCCTTTCTTCAGGTTTACTGTGCCAAAGAGGGTCTAATGGGGGTTACATGCAACAAACAAACAGGGGTTTGATAGCAATGCCCCACAAACTGGCAGATTTGACTCTCCCCTGGTGGAGGTTGTTGCTTTCCAGCCAACTCCCTGAGCTTTCACTTCCTATTACTCATCTCAAATGATCTAAGTGCTAGAACCCACTGTAACTACATAGCCAAAAAGGCATTAAGACCAATCGTGCTACCGTCCATGTCCTATTTTTTTTATTTTTCTTATAAGTATCTGTCTCATGTATTCAAAACTATATTTATTCTTATACTTGTATCTTGTAAGCGATTGACAAATCAAATAAATACTAAAATACTAAATACTGTTGACAAATGGAAGACTTGGAACTTCTGCCTGCACCAAATTATGGCCCTTTCACTGAGCAAATATATGTGTCTCATGATAATGTTGCAAGATCCAATCTGTGTCGATCATCAGGACCAGGATCATCAGGCTTCTGAATTTCTTGACCAGAAGGGGTATTCAGCAGGTTCTCGCCATTCTGGAGAATTAATAGCAGAAATTTTGAGTAGTTTGGAGAAACAGCCAATACTCTGACTGGCCCAACCCCCATCTACTCTCTGCCTCCCGAGTCCCAGCTGGGTCTTCTTTAGTTGCCTTGCATAGGAGAACAGAGCTGGAAACCAGGTTAGTGGGGTGGGGAGGGAATGGGGATTTTGCAGTAACCTTCCCCTGGAGTGGGGTGGGAATGGAGATTTTACAGTATCCTTCCCCTGCCACATATACCAAGCCATGCCCACCAAACCACACCCACAGAACCACAGTAATTTTTTTCTGAATCCCACCACTGTTCTGAATTCATTCTGTGTAGAGTTGTAATTGCAAGAATGTTCCCATCTTGGATGGCAAACCTCAGATAAAGAATGTTTCCGAGCAAATACAAATCAGGCAAACAAAGTCACTAATCCTCCTTTAGAGAGGGGAAGTAAACATATGTCAGACTTTAACTAGAGATAATTAATTGTATGGATTACTGTGCTGAACAGTAACGAAAGTTAAGCAGTAACCAAAGTTAACCAATGATGGAGGATAACTAAAAATGTGTATAAATGTAAGACTATACTCCAATAAAGTTCATCATGATTCAGTTGTTCATGATCAAACAACTCTACTGCCTCATCATTAGAACAAGTGGCGCAAGAACAGGGACCCTCTTACTTCGTCCAGCAAGGATTTGGTGCACCTTCAACCCTTTGTGGTTTCTTCAACCTTTTGGTTTCTGTAAGTACGGGGCTTCACTTTCTGAGGAACAAAGGAAGCATGCAGATGAATTAGGCTATTTGTTGAAGAAAAATAAAACTGAGGTACCACAGAGAAATCTCTTAAGGCTGGTCCAGGAGATTGCAGCTCAGTGCCTATGGTACCCAGAAAAGGGGTCTTTAAAATTAACTGATTGGGAACGTATTGGGAAAACATTGCATACTGAACCTCGAGCAAAAATAGAAGTTTTGCAGGTGTGGCATTTATGTAGGCATGCAATTGAAAAATTTGGTCACAATGAACTTTCTCTTTTAACACCTCCACCTTCATGTTATACTTATGCTGTTATTTGTCCCCCTTTTTCACCTGAATATATATCTTAAATTCCCTCAGCTCCTGTAGATACAGGGCAAAAGCCTCCTGACTCTATTGTTCAGTCTTCTTTTCAGAAAATGGTAGAGACTTGTAAAAGGGATGCCTCTGTCTCAGGAACAGAACTTGAAGAATTACTGTCTGTTTGTCCAGTACAATATCGTCCTGGTCAGGGGCCACAGCTTGGACTGCAAGTAGCAGAATGGGAGGGTCTGCCTTATCAGATCTTAAGAGAGTTAAAAAAAGGCAGTTACAGATGATGGGATTAGTGGTAATTTTACAAGAGAACTGTAGAAGGAATAAAAAATGGTTATACAATGATCCCTGAAGATTGGAAGCAAATATTTCTCAAGATTTTAACATCCATGAAATATATGGTTTGGGAGAGAGAATATATGAGACATGCTCAAGCTGCTGCTTTAGGAGAGGGAGGAGAATATACAGTTGAGTAGCTATTTGGTTCTGGACCATTTGGTACAATTCCTACTCAAGTTGTTCTTCCTCCAGCTATGTTAACTATTGTTTCTGAATGTGCCTTTCATGCTTTTCTTAAAGTATCCCAAGCTGGAGAACCTAGAGCAAATTTTTCAAACATTCGACAGAATGCCAATGAGTCTTATGCTGACTTTGTTGAGCGTCTGTCCAAAGCAATTAGACAGCAGTTTAATCATCAGGAAGCTGCTGGTGAACTTCTTCGCCTGTTCGCTATTGAAAATGCTAATGCAGATTGTAAAAGAGCTTTTCAGCTGTTAAAGGCTCATTACATGCTGGCAGATATGCTGCGAGTCTGCCAGGATATTGGATCACAAACTTATAAAATGCATATGTTAGCAGCTGCTATTCAGAAAGGACAATAACCAATTGGTAACTTTATTAAGTGTAAGAAGCCTGGCCACTTTCAGAAGGACTGTCATTCGACACCTTCTATGCCTCAGAATTGTCCTTCAAAGAAGTGCCCTATTTGCAAAAAGGGATTTCATTGGGCCAATCAATGTTGGTTTCAGTTGGGAAACTTGCCAATGGGTGTGGCACCCACCCAGAATCTAAAGTGTGCCTTTCCCATCACTCTGACTCCTCCAGCAGTCTCTCCCACTCCTCCCCAGCTACAGCCGGTAGTGCTGGGATTGATTTAATCACTCAAGAGGAAATTGAGTTTAAATTTCCCATGGAAGTTAAAATAGTTTTAACTGAAAATAATCTCAATTTAAAGGTCCTCTTCCTTTGGGATTAGTCGGCTTAATTTTGCCTCATTCTTCTGCACACAAAAAGGGCTGTTTTATTGTGCCTGGGATAATAGATTCAGATTACACTGGTATCCTCATGATTCAGATTTGGGTAAATCTTCTTCAAATTCTTCCTTGTAATTCTTCTGCTTCTTCTTCCACATGAAATCCCATCTCCTGGTATAGGTAATCGTGGGGATGCGGAATTTGGGTCAACTTCTTTATCTGTAGGCTTACTTCTGCAGCTGAACTCCACTCTTCCTTAATAAACAACCATTTCAAGGGTTATTGGATACTGGAGCCGATGTTACTGTCATCTCCTCTTTACAGTGGCCAGTACAGTGGCCAAAAATGACAGTTTCTTCATTGTGGGGAATAGGAGGTTCTACAGCTGCTTGGCAGAATGTTCAAGAAATTGAGGTTACAACATCTGCTGGTAAGTCCTTTTTCCTACAACCATACATTCTAGATATTCATACTATTTGGGGCTGTGATATCCTTTATGCCCATTTGATTCTTGATGATGGCTCTTCTTCTTAAATGGCTCTGTTCTACACCGGTTTGGGTGAAACAATGGCCATTATCAAAGGAAAAACTTACTGTTTTACAACAATTGGTTCAAGAACAATTGGTTGCTGGTCATATAGAACCTTCTACTAGTCCTTGGAATACTCCTGTTTTTGTTATAAAAAAGAAAAATGGGAAATGGCACCTCCTTCAGGATTTAAGGGAAATTAATAAATGTATTCAACCCATGGGTCCTTTACAATGTGGTCTACCAAATCCTAACTTAATTCCTAATTTTTATAAATTATTGGTAGTTGATTTTAAAGATTGCTTTTTTACTATACCTTTGCAGCCTCGAGACAAAGAAAAATTTGCATTTATTGTCCCAGTTTTTAATAATAGCATGCCCACAAAACAATATCATTGGTGAGTGTTGCCTCAGGAAATGCTTAATTCCCCTACACTTTGTCAATATTTCGTGGATAATGCCCTTCATCTCTTTCAGAATAAATTTCCTTCCTATTTAATCTATCATTATATGGATGATATATTGATAGTAGCCCCGGATTCTGATGAATCTACGTTGTTAAAAGAGTTAATGGATATTGTGGCACAACAGGGATTGTACATAGCCTCAGACAAAATTCAAAAGGTAGAACCTTATACCTACTTAGGACATAGAATGTTGCACAATTTTTCCATTCCAATTCTTCCTGAATTACAAGTACAGAAATCATATACATTAGTACAATGGCAAAAAATTCTTGGCACTATTAATTGGGCACGCCCATTCTTCTACATTACAACTGGTGATATGTTGCCCTTATTTCAGTCTTTGAAGGGAGCACAATCACCAGGAGATCTAGTTGTATTAACTGATCTTCAAAGAACATGCCTTCAAGAAATATTGAATAAGTTTAAGCATTGATATGTGGACAGATCTCATTAGCACAGCTTTCACTCGTACAAAAGTTGAACATGAGCATTTGATGATGATTTCAGAATCAATTCAGATAGCCTTTTCTCAAAATGTGGGAAACTTGTTGTATTCTTTCCCCAAGTATCCTAGAATCGTGGTTACTACTACTTGAAATCCAATCTTTTCTTCCATTTTTGTGAAAAATCCTATTTCTAAAGCTCTTCCAGTCTTTACTGATGGATCACCTACAAGGGGTGTGGTTGTCGGGGAGAATCAACAACAATGGTATTCTAAATTTACTGCTACACAGACTTCAGCTCAATGTGCTGAGCTGGCTGCTGTGATTTTGGCTTTATGATTGTTTAATGACCAACCTATTAACTTGATCGTTGATACTCAATACGTGTATTTAGCTATGCAATCTCTTCCCTTTTCTTACTGTGCTCTCTCTTTGGATAAGAATTTGTTATCTTTGTTTTTATCTTCAAAGAATAGTTTGGAAACTTGCTTGTATTCTTTGTATGTAGAACACATTTGAAGTCATACTCCCTTTACTAATGCCTTGACTGAAGGAAATTGGAAGGCAGATGAATCCTTAAAGAATGTTGCATCTTTGTTTGCTGATCCTGTTGCTAGCCATTCTTATTTTCATCAAAATGCCAAATCGCTTGCAAAGCAATTTAAAATTTCATTATCTCAAGCCCGGAATATTGTCTGTGCTTGTCCAGCTTATCAGCAACTGGCAGTTTCCTTTCCAGTGGGTGTCAACCCACGAGGAACCTAAGCTAATCAGGGTCAGGCTATAATTGAGCGAGCTCATCGTATTTTTAAGGCATTGCTTCAGAAACAATTACAAACTGAGTCTGGCCCTTACCATCTGTGAAAGATTCAAAATCTCATTGCTGTAGCAATATATACTTGGAATTATTTAACCTTTTTAGATTCTCTTGCAGACTCACCTGTTAATTTGCATTTTCAAACTACTGAATCTTTCGCAAGGCCTTTGGTAAAGTATCACCAAGCTCCAGATCCAACCTGGAAAGGCTCTACACTACTGATCACATGGGGTCGCAGTTACGCCGCTGTAGAAGATCCTTCTACTTGACAAGCAATATGGGTTCCAGAGCGCTGTGTTCCTCCGTATCATGGCATGGCATCAGGGCCTTCACAACCCAATTCCGGATTTCAATCTTCATCTGAACACAGAAGTCCATCTTCCAAGGTCCACATACCCGCATCACTTGGGGCCAGGTTAAATCTATAACATATCAAGCTCAACAACAACTGCAGCAGGCCTCATTACTCCTGAAACTCTTGTTGCTGCTGTTTTTGCTATTATTACTGCTAACTCTGTTACCATTTTACTTTGTATTTTTGTGTTTATGGTTAATGGTGTTTCTGCTCAAAATGACACTTCTGTGGTTTGTCTTAACTTTAATTTGTGAGTTCATCATGCCCAATACATGTTTATGACCCATGGCACAAATATTACTTTATACTATGAGCCCCCAATGGCATTTGGTCAAATTTCTTTTACCCCTAACTTGATCATGTCTTTTACATTTATTGTCTCACAACTACAATCTATTTCACACTCCTGGCTATTTTCTAAACCCCTGTGCAATTGAATTCTGTCCATTGGCGTTACTTGAAAGTTAGTCAATTTACAAGGGGTCTGTGTTTCTGTTGTCACACTAAACACACTTGGCTTCACAATTGGTCTGATTATGATGCTGCCCAGCACATATTAAAAAAGCTAGGGAATTATAGTTATTGTTCTGACTACTATTGGTTGTCAGGTACTTTTAATTCTTCTTTGCATGGAATTAATATAGCTCCTGATATGCATCCTGACAATTTTCCTATTTTTAATGCCTCTGATCAATCTAATACAGGATCGATATGCGCTAGTTGGCAGCTTAAGGATCCTAATATGTGGTTCTTTTTTGATAAATATGTTACTAATGTTCATCCTCAGAATTATCAATGTGCAACTATAGGTTATTTTACTCGACCTATTCAAATAGGTACGCTCCCATCAACTCGACAGCAGCGTTCCTCTCTGGGGCCTATATGTAATGATGAAATCATTATTGACACACAATTGTCTTCTGGTTCTACATTTGGCCATGCATTGGTAGAGGCCATTTCAGGAGTCCTTACTCTAGGCTCTTATCCTGGCATAATTGCTCAAGAAAACAGACAATCTATTCTTGGTCTCACCTGCAGACTTGAAAAATTCATCAATGCTACCCCTGCTATTGTTCATGATTTTTAGCATGAAATAGAAGACTAAAATCAAGATGTTTTACAGCAGCGTTTTGCCATAGACTATCTTTTAGCCCGTCAGGGAGGGTTCTGTAAGTTAGTTGGATGCCGTGGATGTGTTGTGCACTTTCATTCTTTGAATAAAACTGTTGAGGATGAACTTGCCAATTTACAATCATACATTCAGAATAATATCCATGCTCATTACTCACCTTTTGAGTGGCTAACCAATTGGCTCCCTGATTGGTCTTGGTTCAGACAGTTTTTCCTTTATGCTATGATTATTATTGTTGTACTAATTACAACCTGTTGTTTTTTTCAATGTATTCCAAATTTATTTGCATTGTTTCATCCTGCTTCACCCTCTCTTAATCCTCTACAATTGTGATACATTCATAAATCTTTGAATCCTCCATTTAAAATAAAAAATGTGGATATGTAGAGTTGTAATTGCAGGAATGTTCCAATCTGGGATGGTAAACCTCAGATAAAGAATGTTTCCAAGCAAATACAACTCAGGCAAACAAAATCACTAATCTAAAGGAGGATTAGAGAGGGGAAGTAAACATATGTTAGACTTTAATAGAGATAATTTATTGTATGGATTACTGTGCTGAACATTAACGAAAGTTAAGCAGTAACCAAAGTTAACCAATGATGGAGGATAACTAAAAATGTGTATAAATTTAGGCTATACTCCAATAAAGTTCATCATGATTCAGTTGTTCATGATCAAACAATTCTACTGCCTCATCATTACAACAATTCCGGAGCCAGGGAAATTCTCTATAGCAGAATATAGCAGTGTCAACATCTTTGAGGATGGGTTGCAGCAGAGGTCTGAAAGTCAGAATACTAATCCTTTGGTCCTGATGACTGACTCAGTTTGGATCTATGCCCCTTTCCTCAAAATTGCAAGATGGATGCTGTGAAATGCTAATTCAAAATTTTAAAAGATTCTGCATCAGGATTCATGTTTAATGCAGAGAATAACCATCCCCTTTAGGATGCTGCTGCTGCCAAGGCTCCAACAAATCCACCCTCATTCAAATCAAAAGTCATCTCAGAAAAAGTAAATTAGTTTATTAGAAATTTCTATGTAGGCACATGGCTGGGTGCAGCCGATACTAAATCACACCATACATTTCCCCTTTACCCTGGTCTTTCCCTACCCCCTGGAAGTGACTTCTCCAATGGGCACATCTATCTCCAAGAGTCATCCCTCATGCTCTCCAATAACCTTCTTATGCTCTGACAACTTTGGGCTGCTGAGGTGTTTAACTAGGCATTTCAAAAACGCGTTGTATTCCCCCACTCCCTTTTTCTGGCAGCTAAAAAGACCAAAGGAATATCTTTTTAGCTGATATCCACCTTCTTTATCCCAAATTACTAAGAATGTTCTGGGTGCCTACCTTACCTGTGGTAACTTGTAGATGCTCAGAATGGTTGCCATGAAAATACATGCTTTAGAGTCAGGCCCCCCAATCACAGCGAAATGTAGCGCCTTAAGTGTCACTTTTATAGTTTGGAATGAACTTCACTGGAGAGGAGCTCCAGTGAAGCCAGATAGGTTAAGCTTCCAGTGAAGTAGTCATTATAAATATTGAAATCCAGGGAGATGTTGCATAGCATCATTGATCTCCTTCACAGCAAAGACAAGAGCCAAGATGTGCTTGTAGGTCTGGGTGAAAAATCTGTAATGAGATTTATCTGCACAGTTGAATTCTATCTACTTAAGCAATTTAAGTCTTGCTAAATTCCCATTCCTTTAATATACTGTATTTTGTAATATTGTAGAATCATAAAATATCTGGACAACTTCATGAGGAAACTCAGGCACAAGTTCTTAAAGCCCATGTCCCACTGCACCAATGGATGCAAAGAGGATGTAAAACGATAAAAAAAGCTTGCCATCCATTGGAAAGCACTGTGCATCCGTTGTGTACTCACTGCATACGTGTTTCATATGCTCTATCCCTCGAGCATCCGTCCACTGAGATTTCATCTGCGCAAGAGGTTTTGAGCTGCACAAAACTTTTTTAATGGATGAACATTCCGCCGCGTACAATGTTCATCTGCGACATATACGGGCAACAAACGTTCTACGTCTGTTGTCATCCATTACATGTCCGATGTATCCTCTCAGCATCCTCTGGTCATCCCCTCAACTCACATCCGCTGCAGCTGAAAACAGAAAGAGGGAGGAAATGAAAGGTACACGGAACGTCCACACAGCGTTAGTAGCATGGAAATAGAAAGGATGTAAGCATATGCATCTTGTATATAAAGTATTCAAAATGGACAAAATGTTTGTATCTGGGATGTATCTCGTATATGTAGGATGTCTGCAGGATGTCTAGAGAATGTAGAAGGACACGTAGCGGACAGCTAATATTTCCTATAAAAAGGGGGAGGAAATCATCAGGATCTCAATATGAGTCCAGCAGCCGTGGTGTACAGACCTCTTCACCCTTGGTCTTGCTCTTCCACATCATCCATGTGCTCCACCATGGATCATGACACAGTCTGTATGGTAGCTGCGATCATTCATCACAAGAACCAAACCCTGTTCAGACTGTTTCACCTTTCATACACAAGGAGAAGAAGGAAAAGTTCAAGACCTTTGTGTGTCCGAGGATGGATCGTGAGAAGAATGGAGTTTGGACTGTATAACCAGTTGATGGTGGAGCTGAGGAATGAAGACCCTCGTGCATTCCATCACTTCATGAGGATGCCACCAGCCATGTTTGACAAACTTGTAGAGTGTCTGAGACCCAGGTTGACCAAGCCTAGCACCAACTTCTGTGCCAACCTGGACCCTGGACTGAAGGTGGCACTGACTCTGTGGCACCTGGTCTCTGGAACCACATACAGAAACATGAAGTATGCCTGGAGGGTGCCACACAACAGCATCAGCAAAGTGGTCATAGAAGTGGTGCAGGCCATCATCGAAAAATATGTGGAGGAGCTCCTCCAGTGCCCCACCACTGAACAACGCTGGAAAAAAATTGCAGAAGAGTGGTATCAGATGTGGAACTTTCCCCACACCGTTGGAGCCATAGATGGAAAGCACGTGGCATGCAAAGCTCCAGCCAACTCAGGGTCCACTTATTACAACTACAAGGGTTTTTTCAGTATCATCCTCTTTGCCATGGTTGATGCTGACTACAAGTTCATCTACATCGATGCTTCAGGCAACGGGTCAGCTTCAGATAGCCAGGTATACAATGCAAGTGACCTCAAGGATGGGCTGGAATACAACCTCATCATGGGTTTTCCAGATCCAGACCGCCTATCCAATGACACACAAGATGTGCCCTATTTCATCACTGGAGATGACGCATTCTCCCTCACAATCTACCTCATGAAGCCGTACACTTCAAGATACCACACCCGTGAAGAGAGGATCTTCAACTACAGGCTGTCCAGGACAAGACGGGTGGTGGAGAAAGCCTTTGGCATCCTGGCCAACAGGTTCCAGATACTTCTCACCACCATGCAGCACGAGCCACAGACTGTGAGGAGCATCATGGAAGCTTGCTGCATCCTGCACAATCTCATGCACACCCGCTACCCAGTGTTGCAGAAGAGACTTATGGACCATCAATAAGGGAATGGGGACATGAAGCTGGTGAATGGAGGCAAGGATGTAACCTGATAGACACTGTGGATGTACAAGGCCCCAACAGAGCTTCACGTGAAGGGAAGAAGCAGCACAACCGACTGAGACACTGGTGTAACTCCCCAGCTGGAGCAGTGGAGTGACAAGACAGGATGATAGATGATTAATGGATGCTTCCTTGAAGCTGTCACATAAAACTGATGAGATTGTGCCATGTATGTTGAGTAGTCCTACAATGAATAGGGTATTAATAAAGAGCTTTGTTATTTTGAAATAAATAAATTGATTGATCAATGAATAAATTGTTATTGATAATAAAAGTCCATATGTGTGGCAGCTGGGATGGTGGACCATACAGTCCCACTATGTTTGCACTGGAGGTTTATCTATCCCACAACCATCCTTATCTATCCCAGAACTATCCTTATCTATCTCAGAACTATCCTTATCTATCCCACAAGCATTCAAAGGCTTAACCATTTGTTAAAAGTTTTCACCAACACTTTATTAAGTAAAAAAATGAACCAAGTGTCTTAAGCAAATATAAACTCTATTAGCTTTCTTAAGTAAACTTTATGACTTTATTAAATAAGCAAAATGAACCAAGTAAACTGAATTAAGTGTGTTAACCAAAGATAACCTTTATTAATTGCCTTAAGTAAACTGTATGACGTTATTAAAAAAGCAAAATGAGTAAGTAAGTGTCTAAGGAAAAGATAAAGTGAACAAGTAACATCTCAGTCTCTGGCACTATTCTCAGTCACTCTGAGTCATGTCCATGGTCTCAGCTGTTAAGTGGGCAGGGACTTTAGAGGTGGCTGTGGCTTGAGTGCTGGTCTGAGGCACCATTGGGGTGCTTGGCCCCGAGAGTTCAACAGGGGATGGTGTATTCCAGAAGCTCTCAGAGAGCTGACTCAGTCCCGTGAGGTTGAGAGGCCCTTCATCAAGTACCTGGGATGTCAGGCACAAGACTGATGACAGATTGTCTGTTGAGGGGCTTGGCTGTGGGGTGTAGGAAGGAGTGTAGTGGGGCTGTCTGGTCTCCAGCTGGGCAAGGTGTGGCATCTGTGGCGTGCGATGAACCTGGGCCTGGACTGGAAGTTCTGCTTCTGCTATGGGAAGTCCTGGTAGTCATAGCCTTGGTAGGTGAGAGGCTGTTGAAAGCAGTGAAAGTGCTGTGACATCGCCGGGGGTGGAGGAGCAGACCTGGACTGGGTAGGAGCAGCTTCAGCTGGGCCTTGAGGTTTGTGCAGAAGTGCTGTTATCTTCTCCTTAATCACCTGGTACTGGGCCTCGGGCAGATCCCTCAGGGTGTGGCTCACATAGGTGATGAACGTGTGGTGGCTCGAGGATCCTCTGTCCAAGTGGACCAGCTGAGAGAGAAGTTCTGTGCTGGTCTTCATTGTGTCCCTGATCTCCAACAGGACAGTGTGGCTCTGTTCCTCCATTCTGCCTCTCTGCCTGCATCCTGTGGAGCTGGGGGTGGGGGTGGGGGTGCATTGGTCTCTGGTGGCTGCTTCTTCTTCCTCCTTTTGTGACAGGGGATCCTCCAAGTCCTCTGCCATGGGGTGTGCAGCTGTCGGGGGGGTCTCTGCCATGGGGCCCTCTGAAGACACCTGCCTGCACAGGTTCGCTGGCTCCTGGCTGGAAGTGGACTGGCTGTCTGTGGGCTATCTGAGGGAGAGGGGTGTCAGAGGGGCTGCTCCTTGGTGGTGGACCTCACCCTCCAGAAAACTGCACTTGGCCATAACATACATCTCCCGGTCAGTGAGCTTGACAGTGGCCCGCCCGGATTTTTTGAAGTGTAGCTTGCCATAACAGATGTTCATGTGCTTCCACCATCCCAGGAGTACATCTGCAGCATAGCCCAGGCTCTCTGCCTTGTCTCTCCAAGCTGCCTGTTTCTTCTTGGTGTCGCAATAGAGTCTATGGCCCTTTCTCCACAGGTACTCGTTCTCCTTTAGCCATTGCAGCACCTCCTCCTCATGCTCCTTGGAAATGGTGTACTGTTTCCTCTCTCCTTTCTCCTTCCCTTGCCTCTTCCTCCCTCTGGCAGGGGCTTCAGAAGGGCCTTCAAGGGCTTGAGCAGTAGGTCCTTCAGTAGCAGGGCTTTGAGGGCCTTGGGGCTGGTCCACCACAGCAGCAGCAGCAGCAGCAGCAGCAGCAGCACCAGCACCAGCACCAGCACCAGCACCAGCACCAGCAGCACCAGCAGCACCAGCAGCTTCAGTGTCAGTGCCAGGGGGTGGGATGCTGCTTCTGTCCTTGCCAGGGCTGGCATAAGTAGGCACCGGCTTCCTCTTCTTCCCTGACTGACAAACCATGGTGTTCTTTCAAGATGTATGTGGCAGCATGTCTTTCCTCTGAATGCTGACTGCGTGTGAGCTGCATCCTTTTATATACACGGAGCTGACACAATTCATACTCCCCGCGTGTGCAGTGAATGCTTTTCATCCGATATACATCCGCTCGGCATCCGCTTTGTTTCCTATAGGTGTCCGTGATGCATCCGCATAATCTGCTATGCATCCACCCCTTCCGCTATGCATCTGCTTCAAAATTCTCCCCCGGAACCCCTTTGGATGTGTCATCCGCTTCCATCCGCTGTCATCCGCTAGGCTTCCTATGAACATCTGCTTAACATCCTCACTACATTCTACCCCCGTCCGTTCTTTTCCATTCTTTTCCGTTCTGTTTATGCAAATTTTCACCACTTTTGGGAGCGGATGACAATGGATGGATCCACCCCCGAAATTTTGCTCGTCCGCTGTGTCCTTTTTGCATACGTTTTGCATCCGTCGGCCAATGGGACCTAACCTTAACTATTTTCAATTTTAAAGATGGGTTCCACCCAAACTCACTTTGTTTTGGCAAATCACCCCTGGACTTTGTAATACAGGGGTCACCAATCTTGTGGACTTCAGAGACCACTAAATTCCTAATTTTAAATACCGCAGACCACTAATATGATCTGCCTAATGATTGGCTGGGTGGTCATGGTTGGGTGGTTGTGGCTAGGTGGTCATGTGACAGGATAGGTGTGGCCAACTGAATGTCACTCACATTGAGCATGAGTGACATCTCTCCAGCCTCTACTCACCCTTACCCTCCCAGTCACTCCTCACCGACCTGCCCAGGCTCTTAGGGCATCAATAGGAAGCAGTTGTTGGAGCAGTCACCATGAGAAAGAGTTTGCAAAACATCTCAGTTCAAATTGGATCTGACCGAGAAGAAGGCTCAGAAGAAGCATTCCACTGAGCATTACGAGCATAGGCTTTTCAATAAGAGGGAAGACCTGTGGGAGTGCAAGTATCAGTGCCTGGGAGGCTCAGCAGACTGAGATGGTCAGCCAGTTTCAGGGTATGATGAAGTCCAACTGGAACAAGGTCCTCCAGTTCTTTGCCAGCAGTGGCTCTTCTCTCTAGCCTTCGCCCAAAGCCATGCACCAGGAGGCTGAAGCAGACCCCAAGTCAGAATTACTGCCCCCTCTGACCTGCACAAAAAGACCTTGGGGGGGGAGGGGGCTGGCATTGCAGCAGTACAAGGTGTGATCTTGAAAATCCAAGATCACCATCAATATCTTTGTTGCTGTACAATTCTTTTGGACCTAAACCTTCCTGCAGAGACGGTGAGAGTAAAGAGTGCATCCTGTTGATCCCAGGGACACTGCAAAGTCCCTGGTAGAGCCGGTAGTAGAGAGGCAGCCATTAAAACTGCTGAAGCTGGGACTTCAATGGAAGAGAAAGGAAAGAGAATGTGTGTCAGTTTGGTGAGATGATTTTTTTTAACTTTATTATTTGAGAGAACACCCTAAGAAAAAGAAAGAAACTGTAAAATTGAAGACAGAAGTCACCAAGAGAAGATTTTAAACATGAAGTCAAAATTTGTGGTTTTTTTTTCCTATTGCTGGATTGTTTATGTATACTTTTTTACTTTGAAACTGGACTGGTTTTTTTATCAGTTTTTTCTCTCTCTCTTTTTCTTTTTTCCTCTTATAATACTTTATGTTATAGATTCCTTTTTAGTTTTTTTCTGAAGTTTTTTTCTTAATTTTTTTTGCTCTTTTAAATATTTTTAACTCTTTTGTTTTGGAAAAGGAGGGGGGAAGTGAAAGTTGAGGAAAATATGTAACACTGCCACCCAGAGGCTTGGAAACATTGTATTTCTTTCACTTTTTGAGACTAGACAAAGCTGAGAAAGAACTGAGGCTTTTCTTCAAGGATTTTGAGCATGTTTGATAAGATAAAGGGAAGAGCATGGAAGAGTGTTATTACAGGTGCTCTTCTGAGTTTCTATCAGTAGCTGGAGTCTGGTGTTGAAAGAAAGTTTGAAAAAAGATCCTAGAAAAGAGAGTAAAAATTGTTTGGAACTTAACAAAAAGCTTCAGACATTATACAGGTGCAGTGTGTTTTTATCTTTTTGATAGAAAGCTGGAGTTGGGTTTTTGTTTTTGCTTTTGCTTTGGGCTTATCCTCTACTTACCCCCTCCCTATTAGCTATTTATGCTTGGTGGGCATTTGGAATTTTGGCTTTTGGGAACTTATTTTTATCTTTTTTTAGGTCTATTCTTTTTTAAAAAAACTCTTTTTTTAAAAAAACCTTTCTTTTTATTGTTATTGTTATTATTTTTATTTTCAAGGGAATAGTTCTTTTTTCCCTTTTCTCTTCCATTTTTTATTTCCTTTTTTATGTTTAATTTATTTGTGGCTCCATTTTTTTTTTTGTATCTCTCAGAGTCCCCATGGAATTTTTGGGCCTATTCTATTTTGACTAATTGGATTAAGATGTACAAGAACCTGAATAACTATATTTTCTCTTTCACTTTTAATATTGATTGACCTGACAATTTTCCTTTTCCATTTTTTTCTCACCAATTAATCAATTGATTGGATTAAGGTGTATAAGAACCTGAAGAACATTCTCTTTTACTTTCCTTTCCTTTTCCCTTTGCTATTTTTATTTGGAATTACAATTGTCCAACATACAAGTGGATTAAAGTTGAGAAGAACCTGCAGATTTTGAATTGTTTTCAACCTTATAATTTTTTGTGAAATGAGCAGGAAAATAATGGTGGCAGTTCAATTCCCACTTCTTCCTCAGTGGAATGCTGAGATGGGAGATTGATAAATCAGAATTTTATCTCAGATTCCAAAATATATAGGAAGAAAGGGGATATAATTTGGCAGAAATAATGATAGAAATTCTGGCTGAGGCATTGGAAATAACCAAATAGAAGATGATGGATGGAATAGATGAGGTCTTCCAAGTTTTTACAAGATATGCAATGAGAAATAAATTCCCAAGAGAAGTTCACATTAGATTTACTAAGAAAGCTATTAAAATGTAAATATTACAGACAGCAAGAGAGAAAACATTGAAATATAAAGACAAGGCAATTGTAGTCCTGAAACAAGTACCCAGAAGAGTGAGAGAGATGAGAAGAGAATATCAATTATTGAATAAAATACTATTTAAAAAAGAGGTGAATTACACATGGCTGATACCAGAAGGCCTAAAGTTTACATGGCAGGAAAAAAGACACAGAATTGATTCAATTGAGAAAGCAGAATTATTTTATGTAGAATACTTCAGCGTGAAAGAGAAGGAGACAGAAAAAGAAGTGTCACAAATTGAATTCCAAGAGGACTGTCAAGCAGTGATTGAAAAAGAAGAATGAACAGTAGGTGGAAAGGTGGAAGTTAGAGAACAACAAGAACCAAGATCTACTAGGGCTGTAAAACCTACTTATAAAGTATAACCATGAAAGAGAAAAAACTGATTACACTTAATTTAAATGGACTTAATTCAGCTGTTAAAAGAAGGAAAACTTTCCATAAATTAGTGAAATTATAATTTGATATAATCTGCCTACAAGAAGTGCATATTAAAAAGCATCATGAACAAATATTGACATAGCCAAAGTTAAGCCCATGTCACACTGGCCAACGGATGCAAAAAGGACTCAGCAGATAAGCAAAATGTTCCATCCGTTCTTATCCGCTCTCAAAAGGGGCAAAAATTTGCATAACCGGAGCGGATAACACGGACGGGGGGAGGATGCAGGGCGGATGCAAAGCGGATGCGGAATGGAAGCCCAGCGGATGGAAGTGGATGGGAGCGGATGGCACCTCCGCAGGGCTTCTGGGGGGCCTCAGCGAAGCGGATGTGGAACGGATACAGCGGATGCAGAGCGGACACCGAAGGGATAAAGCAGATGCACAGCGGATGCACAGCAGATGCAGAGCGGAAGCCTAGCGGATGCCTGGCGTTAATTGCGCATGCGGGGAGGATGCATTGCGTCAGCCCTGCGGATATAATGGAAGCAGCTCGGAAGCAGGTCGCCATTCAGAGGAAAGACCTGCTGCCGGACACATCGACTGCCTTGCCTGACCTGCCTGCCAGCCTTGCTACCAGCCTTGCTGCCAGCCTTGCTGTCTGCCTTGGTGCCTGCCTCCCTGCCAGCCTTGCTGCCAGCCTTGGTTCCTGCCAGCCTCCCTGCCAACCAGCAACCTCACAACCATGCGGAAGCACAGCAAGCCTCAGCCATTTGCTGCCAGCCCTGGCAAGAGGGACAGGGCTACCATCTCGCCCCCTGGCCCTCACTCTGGTTCTGCTGGGGCTTCTGCAGCACAGGCTCGCTCTTCTGGAGCTGGGGCTTCTGCTGCTTCTGCTTCTGGAGGAGCTGATGACAAGCACTCCAGCACCAGCCACCTCCACAGCACCTGCACTCTTCACCCCTGAGACTGAGAGACCAAGAGGACTGCCAGAGACTCATTTTTGTCTTATAGCTTGTTGTTAATAAAGTCTATTTTTGATTCACACACTTGCTTCATTTCTTTTTTATAATAAAGTTTTGCTGGAAACTTTTAGAAATGGTTTAAGCCTTTGCATGCTTGTGGGATGGATAAGGATAGCAGTGGGATGGGCAGGGATACCTTTGGGATGGGTAATACCTGTGGGATGGGCAGGGATACCTTTGGGATGGCTAATAGCTGTGGGATAGATAAACCTCCAGTGCAAGCATAGTGGGACTGGATGGTCCACCCTCCCAGGTGCCACACCTATGGCCCTTTATTATCAATAACAATATAATCAATCATCCACACATTTGAACATAAACACAACTCTATTAAATGCCCTGTTCATTGTAGGGCCACTCAACATACATGGCACAATCTCATCCATGTGATGAGATGAGACAGGCTGAAGGAAGCATCCATTAAGCATTTACCATCCTGTCTTGCCACTCCACTGCTCCAGCTGGGGAGATGCACCAGTGTTTCAGGAGGTTGTGCTGCTTCTTCGCCTCACGAGAGGCTCTGTTGGGGCCTTGTACATCCTCAGTGTCTATCAGGTTTTGCCCTTGCCTCCATTCCCCAGCCTCCATGTCCCAATTGCCTTGTTCACAGTCCACAATCCTGTTCTGCAAGACTGGGTAGCGGGTGCGCATGAGATTGTGCAGGATGCAGCAAGCTTCCACGATCCTCCTCATGGTCTCTGGGCTATGCTGCATGTTGGTGAGAAGTACCTGGAACCTGTTGGCCAGGATGCCAAAGGCGTTCTCCACCACCCGTCTTGCCCTGAACAGCCTGTAGTTGAAGATCCTCTCTTCACGGGTGAGGTATTTGGAGGTGTAGGGCTTCATGAGGTAGGTTGTGAGGGAGAAGGCGTCATCCCCCATGATGAAGTAGGGCACATCTTGTGTGTCATTGGGCAGCGGGTCCGGATCTGGGAAGCCCACCATGAGGTTGCTTTCCAGTCCCTCCTTGAGGTGACTGGCGTTGTATACCTGGACATCTGAAGATGAGCCGTTGCCTGAAGCATCGATGTACATGAACTTGTAGTCAGCATTGACCATAGCGAAGAGGATGATGCTGAAGAAGCCCTTGTAGTTGTGATAAGTGGACCCCGACTTGGCTGGCGCTTTGCAGGCCATGTGCTTGCAATCTATGGCTCCAAAGGTGTGGGGGAAGTTCCATTTCTGATACCACTGCTCTGCAACTTTCTTCCAGCCTTCTTCAGTGGAGGGGCACTGGAGGAGCTCCTCCATGTACTCTTCAATGATGGCCTGCACCACTTCTCTGATCACAAAGCTGATGGTGCTGGGTGGCACCCTCCAGCTGTACTGCATGCTCCTGTAGGTGGTCCCTGAGGCCAGGTGGTGCAGAGTGAGTGCCACCTTGAGCCCAGGTTCCAGGCTGGGCTGGAAGTTGGTGTTTGTCTTGGTCAACCTGGGTGTCAGGCGCTGCACAACTTTCTCAAACATGGCTGGAGGCATCCTCATGAAGTTCTGGAACGGCCGAATGTCTTCGCTCCTGAGCTCCACCATCAGCTTGTTGTACAGTCTGTCCTCTGCTCTTCTGGTGAACCATCTTTGGACCCAGACTTTTTTTGGGTGCCTCCTTTTCTTCCTGTAGTAGAGTTCACAGAGCTTGTAGATGGTTTTGCACTGTTGCAGAAGGATGGTGGTTGCCGAAAGGACTTTGTCACAATCCACAATGGACATGACTGGATGCTGTGGAAGAGGAAGAGGCAGATGAAGGCTGAAGAGGTCTGCGCCGCTGGGCTGCTCTTCTGAAAGTGAGATGCAGGCGAGTTGCTCCCCCTTTTTATAGACAGTATAGGTTTTCCACTAGGCATCCTGTAGGCATCCTCTAGGCATCCTCTAGACATCCTTAATATCTGAGATAGGTTCCCTCTGCGAACCTTTTTTTCCATTTAAACGCTTTGTTTCCATTCTGCATCCACTAGGCATCTGTTCTGCATCCGTTCCAATTCCCCCCTGCGTCCGGGTGGACGAGAATTGCGCGGATGCGGAACGGATGCCTAGCGGATATAGCAGATGCGTAACGGATGCATAATGGATGCGTAGTGGATGCGTAGCGGATGCATAATGGATGAACTGGATACATTTTCCGCGCAAACGTTTTAGGCAGCCCAAAACTTTTGGAGTGGATGAAACGTCAATAAACGGATGCTGGACGGATAGAGAGGAAGCAAAACGGAGGCAGTGAGTACAGAATGGATACATCGCGTTAACCAACGGATGGCAAGGTTTTTTGTCCATTTTACATCCTCTTTGCATCCGTTGGTTCAGTGTGACATGGGCTTTAGGGAAAATATTTACCACATTGACATAATGTAAGAAAAGAGGAGTGGTTTCATATATTAAAGATACTATCCCAGCAGAATTTATTTATATAGATGATGATGGAAGAATCTTAATGGTAGAAATAATGGGCAATAATATGAAAACATTATTGATAGCAATTTATGTTTGAAATGATAATCAAAAAGAATTCTTCAGAAAATTACATATGAAAATAATTGAATTTGACTATGTTAACATTTGAATGATGGGAGCTTTCAATGGAATAGTACATGATAAACTGCACTATACAATACAGAAAACAACAAATCAATGTAGAAAGACTCTCTCAAAATCCTTTTTTAGAATGACAGATGAAATAAACTTAAAAGATGCATGGAAAGAAAGAAATCCTAAAACTAAACAATACACTTTTTATTCAGACAGATACACATCATGGTCTAGAATAGATATGATATGAATGTCAATGGAATTGATTTCTAATATACAAGAAATTGACATAGAAACAAGCACCTGGGCAGATCATAATCCAATATACAATTAAATGGAAAGGACAAAGAAGAAGATCCAGATGGACTCAAAACAATACCATATTAAAAGAAAAAGACTTTGTACAGAAAATGGAGAAAGAATTGGCCTTTTTTTTCAAAGAAAACAAAAAGAGAATCTTTGGGACACAATGAAGGCTTATGGCAGAGGCTTGATAATAGACTATACGAGGAAAAGAAATATTATGAAAAGACAAGCCTCTAAAGTATTAGAGGAAGATTATAAAAGACTTGAAAAAGAGTTACAGAAACTGCCACAGAAAAGGACATTAAATTAAAAATGGACACAATTAAACATAAAATGGGATTAATGAAAAAGAAGAACTAGCACAAACAATTAGGAATACGAAACAGAACTATTTCGAAGACACAGATAAACCAGGTAGATGGTTAGCATATAAATTGAGAAAGGAGAGAGAATCAAGAAAAATAATGCAACTAATAGATGATCAAGGCCAAGTTTGCTATGGAAATAAAGAGAAGAAAATATTATATGAGACTATTATGGAAAATTGTATGAACAAGAGAATATAGATGACGAAATATATATGAACAATATCTGCAGAATGCCAATCTACCCGAGTTACTTAAAGAGACAGAAATGATGCTAGAAAATAATATAATAATGATGGAGTTAACTGAGGCACTTAAGAAACGAAACAATGGAAAGGCATCAGGTCCGGATGGAGTTCCAGCAGAATTTTATAAGACATTACAGGAATCCTTGAATTTTTCATTGTTAGAAGTTATGAATGAAGTCATGTCAAAGAAGATGATACCTAAATCATGGTCAGAAACATATATCACACTTGTCTCAAAGGAGGACACCGACCCACAAAAAATTAAGAATTATAGAGAGGGTGGAGCTGGTGTCACGACGAAATGGCATGCGATCTTGGAGGTCTGAGATTGCTGCCAATATCTTTGCTCCAGGACAGTCCAATCGGAACTAAACCATCCTGAAGAAATGGCGAATGTAAAGAGTGCATCCTGACGAACCAGGGATATTGCAAAGTCCCTGGTAGATCCAGGAGAAGCTCTTTTTGCCAGCGGCAAAGAGGCAGCCATTAAAGCTGCTGAAGTTGGGACAGCTCCGAAATAGAAGAGAACAAAAAGAGAGAGTGTGCCAGTTTGGTGAGAACTTTTTTTATATTTTAAGATTTGAAAGGACACCCTAAAGGAAAGAAAGAATCTGTAAAAGTTTTGACAGAAATGATTAAGTGGCGATTTTAAACAAGAAGGTCAAAGTAATTTTTTTTCATTGCTAGATTTTTTATACATGATCTTATATTTTGAAACTGGACTGATTTTTTTTTTCTTGTTATTTATTCTTTTCTCCTTTTTGATTTTATAATATTTTAAGCCAGAAATTCCCTTATAGTTATTTTTAAAATATCTTTTTTCTTTTTTAATTATTTCTTATTATATTCTGCTTGGAAAAGGAGAGGGGGAAAGTGAAAGCTAAAGAAACTTTATAACACTGCCAACTAGAGGCTTGAAAGTATCCTGGCTTTTTTTTGGCACCAGACAAAGCTGAGAAAGAACTGAGACTTTTTTCAAGGACATTGCCTGGTTGATAAAGCCCATGTCACACAGCACCAATGGATGGAAAGAGGATGTAAAATGGAGAGAAACACTTGCCATCTGTTGGTTAACGCGATGCATCCATTCTGTACTCACTGCGTCCGTTTTTCATACTCTCTATCCGTCCAACATCCGTCTACTGTGATTTCATCTACTCAAAAAGTTTTGAGCTGCACAAAACTTTTTGAGTGGATAGAGTATCCAACGCATCCATTCTACATCTGTTACACATAAGGGGAACATCTGTTATACATCCGTTGTCATACGTTACGCATCCGCTATATCCGCTAGGTATCCGCTGCGCATCCGCACAACTCACATCCGCTCTAGCGGAAAACGGACACAGGGAGGAAGTGAAACGGACACAGAACGGACACGCAGCGTTAGTAGCACAGATGTAGAAAGATGAAAGTGGATGCAGCTCACATATAAAGCATTAAAACAGAAAAAACGTTCATATAGGGGACATATCTAGGATATTTAGGATGTCTGCAGGATGCCTGGAGGATGCAAAAGGACACCTAGCGGAAAACCTATATTTCCTATAAAAAGGGGGAGAAATCACCTGGATCTCACTTTCAGTCCAGCAGCCCTGCTGTCCAGATTTCTTCAGCCTTCATCTTCCTCTTGCTCTTTCACAGCATCCAGTCATCTCCACCATGGATCGTCGCACACTCCTTTTGGTAACTGCCATCGTTCTACAACAGTGTGAAGCCCTCTACAGGCTCTTTCACCTGTTCTATGGGAAGAAAAGGAGGCATCCAAGAGGTTTCTGCGTCCAAGATGGATCATGAGAAGAGCCGAGTACGGACTGTATAACAAGCTGATAGTGGAGCTGAGGAATGAAGACACTCGTGCATTCCAGAACTTCATGAGGATGCCGCCAGCCATGTTTGACGAAGTTGTGGAGCGGCTGAGACCCAGGTTGACCAAGCAGAGCACCAACTTCCAGCCCAGCCTGGACCCTGGGCTGAAGATGGCACTGACTCTGCACCACCTGGCCTCCGGTACCACATACAAGAGCATGCAGTAT
The DNA here is from genome assembly GCA_015471245.1 of Laticauda colubrina. Classification (NCBI taxonomy): domain Eukaryota; kingdom Metazoa; phylum Chordata; class Lepidosauria; order Squamata; family Elapidae; genus Laticauda; species Laticauda colubrina. Next base: position 31,499 of record BLBF01000070.1, read on the forward strand.
GCCTGGAGGGTGCCACACAACATCATCAGCTTTGTGGTCAGAGAAGTGGTGCAGGCCATCATTGAAGAATACCTGGAGGAGCTCCTCCAGTGCCCCTCCACTGAAGAAGGCTGGAAGAAAGTTGCAGAGCAGTGGTATCAGAAGTGGAACTTACCACACACCATTGGAGTCATAGATGGCAAGCACGTGGCCTGCAAAGGTCCAGCCAACTCAGGGTCCACTTATCACAACTACAAGGGCTTCTTCAGCATCATCCTCTTCACCATGGTCAATGCTGACTACAAGTTCATGTACTTTGATGCTTCAGGCAACGGATCAGCTTCAGATGCCCAGGTATACAATGCCAATCACCTCAAAGAGGGGCTGGAATGCAACCTCATCATGGGCTTCCCAGATCCAGACCCCCTACACAACGACACACAAGATGTGCCCTACTTCATCATGGGGGATGACGCCTTCTCCCTCAGAACCTACCTCATGAAGTTGTACACTTCAAGATACCACACCCGTGAAGAGAGGATCTTCAACTACAGGCTGTCCAGGGCAAGGCGGATGGTGGAGAATGCCTTTAGCATCCTGGCCAACAGGTTCCAGGTACTTCTCATTGCCATGCAGCATCGCCCAGAGACTGTGAGGAACATCATCGAAGCTTGCTGCATCCTGCACAATCTCATGCGCACCCGCTACCCAGTGTCGCAGAACAGGCTCATGGACCACCAACAAGGCAATGGGGACATGGAGCCTGGGGAATGGAGGCAAGGGCGAAACCTGATAGATACTGTGGATGTGCAAGGCCCCAACAGAGCTTCACATGAAGGGAAGAAGCAGCGCAACCTCCTGAAACACTGCTGCAACTCCCCAGCTGGAGCAGTGGAATAGCAAGACAGGATGGTAGATGCTTAATGGATGCTTCCTTCAGCCTGTCTCATCACACTGATGAGATTGTGCCATGTATGTTGAGTGGCCCTACAATGAACAGGGCATTTAATAAAGAGTTGTGTTTATGTTGAAATGTGTTGATGAATGATTACATTGTTATTGATAATAAAGGGCCATAGGTGTGGCAGCTGGGAGGGTGGACCATAGAGTCTCACTATGCTTGCACTGGAGGTTTGTCTATCCCACAGCTATTACCCATCCCACAGCTATTACCCATCCCACAGGTATCCCTGCCCATCCCACTGCTATCCTTACCCATCCCACAGCTATCCTAACCCATCCCACATGTATTCCTGCCCATCCCACAGATATCCCTGCCCATCTCACAGCTATTTTCCATCCCACAGGTATCCCTGCCCATCCCACTTCTATCCTTACCCATCCCACAAGCATGTAAAGGCTTAAACCATTTCTAAAAGTTTCCACCAAGACTTTATTTACTAAAGGAACTGAACCAAGTGTGTGAAGCAAAGATAAACTTTATTAATAACAAACGGTAAAAGCAAAATGACCCAAGTAAAGTGTCCCAAGCAAAGATGAAGTCAACAGGTAGCAACCCAGTCTCTGGCACTCTTCAGTCACACTGAGGTGTGCCCATAGTCTCAGGGGTGAAGGGTCCAGGTGCTGTGGAGGTGGCTGCTGCTGGAGTGCTGGTCTGAGGCGCAATTGGGGTGCCTGGCCCCAAGAGGACAACAGGGGATGGTGTGTGGAGGAAGCTCTCAGAGAGCTGGCTCAGTCCCGTGATGTTGAGAGCCCCTTCCTCCATGACATGGGGTGTCAGTCCCAAGACCAATGACAGATATTCTGAGGCTGGGCTTGGCTGTGGGGTGGAGGAAGGAGGAGTATAGTGGGGCTGTCTGGTCTTCAGCTGAGCGAGGTGAGGCATGAGTGGCATCCATGGCGCAGGTGGCATCTGTGGCGTGGGTGGCATCTGTGACATCGGTGGCATCGGTGGCATCAGTGGTGTACAATGTACCTGTGCCTGGACTGGGAAGGGCTGCCTGTGGTGCTGGAACCCCTGGTAGCCATAGCCTTGGTCGGTTAGGGGCTGTGGAAAGCCTTGGAAAGGCTGTAAAATCACCTGGGGTGGAGGAGCAGACCTGGACTGGGTCGGAGCAGGTTCAGTTGGGCATGAAGGGTTGTGCAGAAGACCTGTGATCCTCTCCTTTATCACCTGGTACTGTGATTCGGACATGTCCATGAGGGTCTGGTTGATGTAGGTGAGGAAGGGCTTGTGGTTTGAGGATTGTATGTCAGTGTGTACCAGCTGTTAGAGGAGATCTACGCTGCTTTTGATGGTGTCCCTGATCTCCAGCAGGATAGTGTGGCTCTGTCCCTCCGGTCTGCCTCTCTGCCTGCTTTCTGTGGAGGTGGAGCTGGGGGTGGGTGTGGGTTGGTCTCTGGTGGAAGTGCCCTCTCCTTGCTCCCACTGCGTCAGGGGTCCACCACGCGCTTCCCCATGGGGAGTGCAGCTGTTGGGGGGGTCTCCATCATGGGGCACTCCACAGATACCTGCCTGCACACAGGAGCTGACTCTTGGCCAGAAGAGAACTGGCTCTCTGTGGGCTGCCTGAGAGAGAGGGTAGACAGAGGGGCTGCTCCTCGGTGGTGGACCTCACCCTCCAAGAAGCTGCACTTGGCCATCACATAGGTCTCCTGGTTGGTGAGCTTGAGGTGCAGCTTCCCGTACCAGGTGTGCATGTGCTTCCACCACCCAAGGAGGACCTCCGAAGTGTAGCCCAGGCTCTCCGCCTTCTCTCTCCAAGCTGCCTGCTTCCTCTTGGTGTCTCGATAGAGCCTGTGTCCCTTCCGCCATAGGTACTCGTTCTCCCTCAGCCATTCGAGCACCTCATCCTCATGTTCCTCTTCGATGGAGTACTGTCTCCTCTCCCTAACATGCAATTGCCTCTTCCTCCCTCTGGCAGGGCCCTCCGGGCCCTAATCAGAAGGGCTTTGAAGTTCTAGGGGCTGGTCCACCACACTACCACCCGCAGCAGCAGCAACAACAGCAGCAGCAAAAGCAGCACCAGCAGGACCAGCATCACCAGGAGCACCAGCAGCACCAACAGGACCAGCAGCACCAGCAGGACCAGGAGCAGCAGCAGCAGCAGCAGAGTCAGCACCAGCAGAAGCACCAGCATCAGGAGCAGCAGCAGCAGACTAAGCACCAGCACCAGGAGCAGTGCCAGCAAAGTAAGCACCAGCAGAAGCCCCAGGACCAGGAGCAGCACCAGCAGAAGCACCAGCACCAGCAGAGTCAGCCCGAGCAGCAGAAACCCCAGCACCAGCAGAGTCAGGGCCAGAGTCAGGGGTTGGGATGGTGGCCCTGTCCTTCTTGCCAGGCCTGGCAGAAGATGGCACAGGCTTCCTCTTCTTCCCCATGGTTGTTGGCTGGAGATGTGTCTGGCAGCAGGTCTTTTCTCTGAATGGTGACCTGCTTGCGAGCTGCATCCTTTTATATCCGTGGGGTTGACGCAATGCATCCTCCCCACATGTGCAGTGAATGCTTTACATCCGTTAGGCATCCGCTAGGCATCTGCTAGGCGTCCGTGATGCATCCGCGTCATCCGCTCGGCATCCGCTCGACATCCGTTCCTTCCGCTGTATGTCCGCTTCACTGTGCTCCCTCAGAAGCCCTGTGGATGTGCCATCCATTTCAATCTGCTTCCATCCACTAGGCTGCCATGGAGCATCCCCTTTACATCCTGGCTACGTTGTCTCCTCATCCGTTTTTTTTCCGTTGTTGTCCGCTCCGTTCATGCAAATTTGGGACACTTTTGAGAGCGGATAACAATGGATGGAAAATTTTCTCATCTGCGGTGTCCTTTTCACATACTTTTTGCATCTGTCGGCCTATGTGACAGGCCCTTAAGATAGAGGGAATAGCATTGGAGAGTATTATTGCAGGTGCTCTTCTGAGTTTCTATTAGCAGCTGGAGTTTGGTATTGAAACTTAGGAAAAGAAAAGGTGATAAGCCTTTGGAGAAGAGTGCTATAATAAGAGCCTTGGATAATTAAACAAAGTTCAGTGTGCTTTTTTTTTCATTTTTTCTAAGCTGTGCTACCCCCCTCCCATCAGTTTCTTTCTTTCTTTCTTTCTTTTTTTTTGTAATAGCTATTTGGATTTTTGGCTTTCTGGAACTTGTCTACCTTTCATATTGGTTTCTTGATGTTTTCTTTTTATGTATCTTTTTATATTTGAGATCTCTTAATTGGATTAATGTGTTAAAGAACCTGAAGGGAACCCGCCCCCTTTTTTTTAAAAGTCTTTTTCCTCACCTCTTTGCCTTTTTTGGGATTTTACAATTTTTCTTTTTTTTCCATGTCTGTTTATGGTGTGCTTATGCCTTTTTTCTTAAGGTATACAATTGCCTGAAGAAATTTTTTTCCTTTTTTCTTTTTAATTATTATTATCAATTGGTTTTTTTCTTTTTTTCCACTATTTTTTACTTGGAATTGTCATCGATTATTTCAAAACTCGATTAATGTCTAGAAGAATTTGAAAGATCTTGAATTTCTCAAAATGAGTAGGAAGTTAACAACTCCTGGTTCTTCAGCTTCTGCTCCCTCCTCTCCACCATCTGAAGGACAACGCTCAATACAGATAATGTTAAAGCAAGAAAAAGAAAAAGAAAAAGTGACCCTGCAATTGTTTATGCAAGGAATTCAAAATATTCAAACAAGATCAGAGAATATTGAAAAGAGAATAAAGAACATTGAACAAAGAACAGAGACCACTGAACAAAGAACAGGGAAAACCAATGATAAAGTGGAGAGCATCCAACAAATGATGATGAAGTATGATGAGAGGATCCAAGAAATTGAAGAAGAAGGTAAACAAAGAGATAAGAAGATTGGAGACATTGATAACAGATTAACTGTGGTTGAACAAGATAAAAGTGGAATGCTGAGATGGGAGATAGACAGATCAGAATTTTATCTCAGATTTCAAAACATAGAGGAAGAAAAAGGACAAAACCTAGCTGAGATAATGATAGAAATACTGGCTGAAGCTTTGGAAACAACTCGAGAGAAGATGATGGAGTCTTTACAAGATATGCGATGAGAAATAGTTTACCAAGAGAAGTTCAAATCAGATTTACAAAGAAAGCCATTAAAATGCAAATATTGCAAGTGGCAAAAGAGAAAACATTGAAATACAAAGATAAGGAGATTGTGGTCTTGAAACAAGTTCCCAGAAGAGTGAGAGAGATGAGAAGAGAATACCAATTCTTGACCAAATTGTTACTTAAAAAGGAGGTGAATTATAGATGGCTGATTCCAGAAAGTTTAATGTTCACATGGCAAGAAAAGAGATATAGAATTGACTCAATTGAGAAAGCTGAATCATTTGACGCAGAATTTTTTAAAGAGGAGAAAGAGGCAGAAAAAGAAATTTCACTAACTGAATTCCAAATGATGGCTGGAAAAGAAGAAGGTGCAGTAGGTGGAAAGGAGGAGGCTAAAGAACTACGCGAACCAAGATCTATGAGAGCTGTTAAACCTAACTACAAAATTTAACCATGGAAGAAAAAAAATTAATTACAATCAACATAAATGGACTTAATTCAGCTGTTAAAAGAAGGAGATTTTTTCATAAATTAGAAAAATTAAAATTTGATATAATTTGTCTACCAGAAGTACACATTAAAAAGCAACATGAACAATTGCTGAGACAGCCAAAATTAGGGAAAATATTTACTTCTTTGACACAATGCAAGAAAAGAGGATGGTCCTATATATTAAAGATATTATCCCAACGAAACTGAAAAATACTGATGATGATGGAAGAATACTAATGGTGGAAATAATAGATAATAATATAAAAACACTCCTGATTGCAATCTATGCCCCAAATGACAATCAAGAAGAATTTTATAAAAACTTACACATGAAAATAATTGAACTGGACTATGCTAATATAGTTTTGATGGGAGATTTTAACAGAATTGTAGACAATAAACTGGACTATACAGCATAGAAAACAACAAAGCAAAGCAGAAAGATCCTTCCTAAGTCCTTTTTTAAAATGGTGGATGAAATAAACTTAAAAGATACATGGAGAGAAAGAAATGCTAAAACCAAACAATACACTTTCTGTTCAGATAGACATTTATCATGGTCCAGAATAGATATGATATGGATGCCAACAGAATTGTTAACCAATATTGAAGAAGTAAATATTGAAATGTCTAAGTCTGAGAAAAGGTCTAAGGCCATCTAGAAGTTGAACCTATCTTCTAGGGTGTAGCTGTTCACTACAGATTTATCATCTGCAATAGTATCATCTGCAATAGTATCATCTGCAAATTTCATTCCCCTTCTAGTCCCTCACATATGTCATTAATGAAGATACTGAAGAGTACTGGGCCTAAGATGGAACCATGTAGCACCCCACTGCTTACTTACCTCCATGTAGATGTAGACCCATTGAGGACTACTCGTTGAGTATGATTTGTCAGCCAGTTATGTATCTATCTGGTAGTGAAGCTATCTATCCATTTTTTTATGCTTATGCAGAGTTCGATTCTAGACCCTGACTGGATTTTGGCAACTCGTGGCTCCAGAGCTACATGCAGCTCTTTGGCTCCTGTGCTGTGGCTCTCTGTCCAATCACTACCTGTCCCCACCCCTCCCCCTCCCTCACATGGCCTGAGAGGTAAGGACAGTAGTGGGGGATGGAGAAAGGCCAGGGGCTGATTCTCCAGAACTTCATTCTTGCTTGTTTGTGCTGGATGTGCCTTTCAGCCCTTGTTGGTACTGGACATGCCTTGCAACTGATGCCAGCCCCACAAACATGAGGGCTGGTTGGGTGAGAATGGGATCCAGGAGGAGGGGAGGATGGAAAGGGGGATGGGCCAGCAGCAGCTTTAAGAAGCTCAGGGGGCTGTCCCTGAAAAAACAAGCACACCCACCCTGGGGATCAGCCTCATAGAAAGCCAGAGCACCCTCACCAAAGTTGCTTGCCCATCAACCAATTTCCCCCTGTCTATGTCTCTCTCTCTCTGTGTACATGTGTATCTCTTTCATGCTCTCTGTCTGCATCTCTTCCCTCTCTCTTGGAAAGCCATAGCTGGGAGAAGCCAGGAAGCTCCCTTTGGGCTTCTTGGCTGTTCCTTTTATTTCTTCTTTCTGGAAATCCATGCTGGCTGAGAAACAATTGCCAACCACAGCAGAGGCTACCTTTTGGGTTACCCTCCTCCCCCTCCCCCTCCTCCTCCTCTCATGACTTGGGGTTCTGCCAGGGGGTGCACACATGGGAAGACCTTTCTTAAGTGAGTGCCAAAGTGCAGCAAAGACATGCGCAGGGAGGGTGGCCACTTGCTTAAAGAGGGTCTCAAAGGGATGCAGTTTTTCTTCTACCTGAAGCCTCTGGCCATTGCTTTGCCATGTTGTCATTCCCCCACATACACCCCACCCATCTAGCAGCTCTTCGGCTGAATGTGGAGGGTGTAAGTTCCAGCCTGAAGCTGCAGGAAGCAAAGGCTGCCTTATATGCAAATATGGCACAGAGGCAGTACAGGGCCACTTTGCTGCTGCACTAAGGCTTCAGTGACCCTCCTCCCCCTCCTCTCATGTCCCCTTGTTTGATGTGGTGGGGCTGGGAGGGTGTGTACATGTGGGGAGACCCTCCTCAAGCAAGCACCAAAATGCAGCAAAGGCACATGTGGGATTGTGGGCTACTCACTTAAAGAGAGTCTCCCTGCCCATGCGCACCTCCCAGCCCTGGTACAGCCATTCAGGAAGTGGCAAGAGGAGGAGGGTTGCCTGAAGATTATTTTTTTCTAAGTCCAAATGGGTCCAATTGTCTCTTTGAGTGTTTAAGGTTGTGGATTCCTGACCATAACAGATGTCTCTCTATCAGGACACAAGGAGAAAGTATCTGCTGTGAACTCCATGTTGTGCACAAACTTTTGGAAATGCAGATATATACAGCCACATCATGGTAGAGGACTCTTATTTAAACTAATAAATAAAAAATGCACACATTTTCAGTCATATCGATGACTCAGAGTCTATATTTCTGCAGCAGAACAGAGTTTCTGAACTGCTGTTGTATTTTGATGCTCTTAGACTTCTGTATCAACTAAAATACGAATCACTCAAATATATTCTTTTCCTTTTGGTTTGCTAGAGTATTTCCTGTTTACACTTTTCAAAATTTTCTTCAGGGACCATAATTGTTAAGTACCGTGATTCATTGAATCTTATCACTTCATGTGGAAGAGTAGTTCAATGTTTAAAGCTCTCAAAATCAGGAAGTTTTTCCATATGTTGTGATAAACTTTATAATGCTTTAATTATACTTTATAATGCTTTAATTATTTATTTAATTATAACACCACAGGCATGAAAGAATGGAAAGATAAAGAAAATTATACATTTTATTATTACACTAATACACAGCTATTCATTTTCAAAAGTACTGAAGGCATGTGTCATTGCTGGCAACAATCATTGATCTAAATCCCCTTTTGTACCAGTTTGATTTCTGTAAATCATTTTATGAGGATTTTTCGCATGAGTTGTTGCTTGTTATTCAACTCAGGTCTTATCAAGATGATATAGATTTTGGGGGAGAAAATGAGGACCAATAATCCAGCACTTGAGGCTAAAATGGAGAAGATCTCCACAGCCACTGTGTATTTCCCTTTGGTGCTCTGGTAGGCTGGGACAAAAGAGATCCAGACACTGCAAAAGAGAAGCATGCTGAGGGTGATAAATTTTGTTTCATTGAAACTATCTGGAAGGTTCCTTCCAAGAAAAGCCACTGTAAAGCTGATCATGGCCAGAAGGCCAATGAAACCCAGGACACAATAAAACAAGGTAGCAGAGCCTTCATTGCATTCCAGGACCATTTCTGTAGGCAGTGAGTGCATGTCAAGATTTGGGAAGGGAGCAGAGCTCACCAGCCACACAATACAAAGGGTAGTTTGAACAAGGGAACAGGAAGGAACCATAAAGAGGGCCAACTTGTTCCCTACCCATGACCTCATCTTAGAATCTGGCCTGGTGGCCATGAAAGCTAAGACCACAATGAGGGTTTTGGCCACAACACAGGAAATCGCCAGAGAGAAAATGATTCCAAAAGCAGTTTGTCGAAGGAGACAGGTTGCCGTCTGAGGCTGACCAATGAAAAGCAAAGGGCAGAGAAAGGAAAGCAGGAGGGAGACCAGGAGGGTGTAGCTGAGGCCTTGGTTGTTTGCCTTGACTATGGGTGTATTCTTGTGTTGGACAAAGACTGTAAGGACCAGAGCTGTAATGGAAGAAAATAATAATGCAAGAATGGCCAAGGTGATCCCCAAAGGTTCTTGGAAAGATAGGAAGCTGATCTCTTTTGGAATGCACTGAGCCTGGGCTTTGCTGGGATACTGGTCCTCTGGACACTGGTAACAATAATCCATATCTGAAAAGGAAAAAAGTCTATTTGGCATAAAACAACAATATCTGACAAGGGAAAGAAAAGTCTATTTGGCACAAAAGAATACAAAGAAGTAGACTGAGATCAGAAGAAAATGAGAAACTTGGCCCATAGTATCACCAGAAGTTAATATGATTAAATGGATATCATCATCATCATCATCATCATCATCATCATCATCATCATCATCAT
>BLBF01000070.1:41061-95517 GCA_015471245.1 Laticauda colubrina
ATCATCATCATCATCATCATCATCATCATCATCATCATCATCATCATCCCTTAGTAATGGTGCTTTCAGAAATGTAATTCAGAGCCCAATATTTTTTATTTACTTTTCATTCATTAGGTTTGTATCCCACTTTTCCTACAGATGTTCCAGGTCAGGAGTTGCCAACCTTTTGGACCTCAGGGACCACCAATTTTATAACTTTCTAAAATAAAAAAAAATCATAATTTTAAATCCCTGGAACCACTATCTGGTTCTGTGGGTGTGGCCTAATTTGTGGATCTGACTTGGTGGTTATGTGACTGGCTGGGCATGGCTTGTATGTAAATATTATAAATATTTATATAAATATTGATTTTTTTATAAAAAATAGAGCAACTTTTACCCAAAATCAGACAAAGCAGGCAGGCAGATTGAATTGCTCACAGAATCACAGATTCATTCAGAAATCTATCACCTGACAGCTCAATCTGTCACGTAAAATTTGCTTGTAAGCAAACTCACAAAATTAATTCACAACGCACCATGTATGCAGATATTGAATTTCTTTTATAAAAAGAGCAACTTTTACCAAAAATCAGGCAAAGTAGGCAGGCAGATTAAGTTGCTCACAGAATCATTCAGTGATCTATCTACCTGCCATCGGCTAGCTCAGTCTTTCACATAAAATTTGCTTGCAAGCAAACTCACAAAATTAACTCACAACACATCATGTATGTAAATGTTGAACTTTTTATAAAAAAGAGCAACTTTTACCCAAAATCAGGCAAAGCAGGCAGGCTGATGTAGTTGCTCACAGAATCATTCAGTGATCTATTTATCTGCCGTCAGCTCACTCAGTCTCTCAAATATGCTTGCCATGAGTCTGCACTGAATAATAAAACCTTCGGTCCTAAGGGAGGTTTGGCTGTGCTTAAAAGCAGAGGCAAAGATCTAAAGACTAACTAGAAAAGAAGAAATCTAACCATTTCATGTTTCCTAGTTATTCTAAATCTCCTGGCATAACAGAATACCTGATGGTTGGAAAAAAGAAAAATAGCAATTTATCAGGCAAATTTGCCGAGTAAGGAGTGAATTGGCAGGAAGGGTTCCCGCGGGCCATGTGGGTGGTATAGCCTTAGGACTGTAGAGTCTGTAACAGACTGTGACCTGTACAGTCTGGATTAATTGCTTTGGGGGGTGCTCTTGTGGGGGTGAGATTTCTCTGAAGCCCATCAAAATTTTCTCACGGCCCACTGTTGGATCGTTGGTGACCACTGTTCTAGGTAACACACATAGACTTCTGTTGTCTTGATTTCTCGACAAAAACACCTGGTGGGATATGTTGAATTGAGAGAATGACAGGAACAAAGTCAACAGTGAACAATCATGATCAATTGTAGAGAAATTTATGTGAGCTCAGCCAAAAAAACAAACACACATTTTATCCTCCTTAGAATTCTTCCTTAAGTACTGTGAGTCTCAGCACCCTAAGAATGCTCCATGCCAAGTTTCAAAGAAGGCAGACTAAAAAATGTTCTATTTCGATTTTAATGAAAATGGGTGTAATTTGTTGTCTTCTAAAGCACGGACTTTTCTGTAACTCTCACTCTATTCTGCAAAATCTCTGCACAAAGAACATTACAAGTTTGTATGATTCCTATGAAATCTTTGAAAATGAAGCATCATTGATCCATAATTGGATCCCTGTGTTGTTTTCCTTTAGAGCACTTCACCATTTGTGTATTTTATAACATCCCACCAGGGGTGAAAATTGCAACATTAATGGAAAATATGAATCCCAATTATCTGATCTCTGGTCTGGATAAAAAATTTAGTTTAACACTTGGCCCCATGGGAATCCACCAAGGAGAGCAAATGATGAAATGCAAACTCTGTCACTGTAGGTGTGGAGTGACATCACCAACACTTCAAAAAAGTTCAGAACTTGTGTCACAATGGATCGACACAGACCTGTTTCTATTTAGCTTGCTTTTTACTCAAAGAATTGTAATATCACTGCCATCATCAATGAATTAAAACTCAGTAGGCATCATACCTTACCTGTCCAGTTTGACACTTTTCCTTCTGGGCATGGAAGGCAATCATAACAACAAAATGGCTTCCCTTCTTTCTTGGTCTTGCTTTGACCTTTACGGCAGGGTTCGTTACACAAAGAACGAGGCTGTACCTGTGTGCAATGGGAAATCATAATTGCTTTTATTTTCTTAACAGAACCTATTCGACAAATGGGTAAAGTACAATACATAAATCTTGGGTTGAAACTGGTATAGCAATATAAGTTTATTTCTAATTAGACAGCCATGGGAAGTAATGTTCATAGGTCTCTTTAAAAAAGTTCTTATTAGCTAAATACAAAAATCTAAAAAAAATGGTAAAGCATACACACATGTATAGTAGATGAAAAAAAGGAAGAAAGAAAGTATAAATTGATAAGCATAAATACTTAGAACATTCTAACAAGAGGCATTGCTTAGGGCAGCACCTCTAAAACTGTATTCATTATTCCAGTATAGAATAATGGCCCATTACTGGGCCACAGAAGTGGTGGGCTAGAATGCATGCATGCTCACACAACTCTATTTGCACAAGCAGCAAGCACATGCACCCACTGCTCACGCAAATGGAGCTGCACACTCAAAAGTCTGTTGCACACATGGCACCATCCTCTCTCTCTCCCCCCCCTCCCCAATTGGGCTGCAAAGCTGGAAAGGTTGGCGACCATTGTTCCAGTATATAGAAGTCACCCTTAAAATATGCATCAATAGTAAAGAAGAACTTGGGAAGCTCCCATATCTAGATAACCCACAACTGAGAACAAGCAAGTCATGTAGCACTGTGAAAACCCAACCATACAGAGATCCAGCTACATAAAGACTCCAATCATAATCCCAGTCAGAAGAAAAGCAGGATCAAAATGGTAGACAACCATGTCAGATATATTTGCAAGTCTAAGAAATTATTTGAGTAATTAAGATAACTTAATCTCGCCCAACATGAGTCCCAAATGTTAGAAATGTAAAAAAGTTGATAGTGCATTTTATCACATGTGGTGGTTTGCCCTGAGGCCAGGACTTACTGAATTCAAATTAAAAATTGGTCACAAGAGATCACTAGGTATCAGACTGAGCTCAGACTGGGAACCTTTCTTTTGGGAATCAACAAAGAAAGATTACCGAAAGAATTAAAATATTTATTGTTACATATTACAACAGCCACCAGAATAGCCTTTACGCAGGTATTGAAAACACCAAATACTCCTAATGAAGAACTAGTAATACAGAGAAAATGCTGAGGTGAATATGTTAACAATGTAATTGAAAGAAAAAGATGACTCTGAATTCTTTTCAATTTGGAATAATTGGTATAAATGGCTAAAAAACAGAACTAAGAAGTGAGACAAAAATTTTAATTGAAACAACCCTTAAGAAAGTAATACAAAATTTTGTAAATTATATCAAGATATAAAAATAGTAATTATAGTTAAAGCTATTATTTAGTAGTAGACAAATGTATACAATGTATTATGATATTTAAACTAAAAACCTGTACAGATGCCAAGAACGTTGCTGATACCATTATGTTTTACAATGTAACAAAGGAAATTTAATAAAAATATATTTTTAAAAAAGATGTCTTAATCAGCCTCTGTGTACTAATGGATGCTCTGCCATAGAAATTGACACTTAAGGCTAGGTCCCACGGGCCAACGGATGCAAAGCGTATGCATAAAAGACACAGCAGATGAGCAAAATTTTTGGGGTGGCTCCATCCGTTGTCATCTGCTCCAAAAAGTGGCAAAAATTTTCATAAACAGAACGGAAAGGAACGGAAAAGAATGGAAAAGAACGGAAAAGAACGGAAAAGAACGGACGTGGGTAGAATATAGCGGGGATGTTAAATGGATGTTCATAGGAAGCCTAGCAGATGAAAGCGGATGGAAGTGGATGACACCTCCGAAGGAGTTCCGGGGGAGAATTTTGAAGCGGACGCATAGCGGAAGGGGCGGATGCATAGCGGATGAAGCGGATGCATCACGGAGGCCTATAGGAAACAAAGGGGATGCTGTATGGATGTATATCGGATACAAAGCGTTCACTGTGCATGTGGGGAGTATGAATTGTGTCAGCTCCGCAGATATAAAAGGATGCAGCACGCATGCAGTCAGCATACAAGGGAAAGATGTGCTGCCACATACATTTTGCAGGAACACCATGGTTCGTCAGTCAGGGAAGAAGAGGAAGCCTGTGCCTACTCGTTCCAGCCCTGGCAAGATGAAGAAGGCCAGAACCAACATCCCACCCCCTGGCACTGACTCTGAAGCTGCTGCTGCTGCTGCGGTGGTGGACCAGCCCCAAGGCCCTCAAAGCCCTGCTGCTGAAGGCCCTGCTGCTCAAGTCCCTGAAGGCCCTGATGCTCAGTCCCCTGAAGACCCTGCTGCTCAATCCCCTGAAGGCCCTGCTGCTCAATCCCCTGAAGGCCCTGCTGAAGGCCCTGCCAGAGGGAGGAAGAGACAAAGGAAGGAGAAGGGAGAGAGGAAAGAGTACACCATTTCCGAGGAGCATGAGGATGAGGTGCTGGAATGGCTGAGGGAGAATGAGTACCTCTGGAGAAAGGGCCACAGACTGTATCGGGACACCAAGAAGAAGCAGTCAGCTTGGAGAGACAAGGCAGAGAGCCTGGGGTAAACTGCAGAAGTGCTCCTTGGATGGTGGAAGCACATGCACACCTGGTATGGCAAGCTACACCTGAAGAAATCCGGGCAGGCCGCTGTCAAGCTCACTGACCAGGAGATGTATGTCATGGCCAAGTGCAGTTTCCTGGAGGGTGAGATCTGCCACCAAGGAGCAGCCCCTCTGAGACCCCTCTCCCTCAGACAGCCCACAGACAGCCAGCAATACCCATGCCAGCGGACTTGGAGGATCCCGTGGAGGATGACTCCCTGCTGTCACAAATGGAGGAAGAAGCAGAAGCCACCAGAGGCCAACCCTGAACACACCATCCCCTGTTGTACTCTTGGGGCCAAGCACCCCAATGGTGCCTCAAACCAGCACTCAAGCCACAGCCACCTCCACAGTCCCTGCCCACTTAACAGCTGAGACCATGGACATGACTCAGAGTGACTGAGAATAGTGTCAGAGTCTGAGTTGTTTACTTGTTAAATTTATCATTGCTTAAGACACTTTACTTGGTTCATTTTGCTTGTTTAATACAGTCATAAAGTTTACCTAAGAAAGTTTATCTTTGCTTAAGACACTTAACATAGTTTACTTGGTTCATTTTGCTTATTTAATAAATTCATAAAGTTTACCTGAGAAAGTTAATAAAGGTTATCTTTGCTTAAGACACTTAGTTTACTTGGTTCATTTTGCACTTAGTTTACTTGGTTCATTTCACTTAATAAAGTGTTGGTGCAAACTTTGAAAAAATGGTTAAGCCTTTGCATGCTTGTGGAATAGATAAGGATAGTTGTGGGATAGATAAACCTCCAGTGCAACCATAGTGGGACTGTGTGGTCCACCATCCCAGCGATCCAGATGATTTTCTCCCCATTTTTATAGAAAATATCGGTTGTCCGCTAGGTGTCCTTCTACATACTCTAGACATACTGCAGACATCCTACATATACGAGATACATCCCAGATACAAATGTTTTGTCCGTTTTGAATACTTTATATACGAGATGCATACACTTACATCCTTTCTATTTCCGTGCCATTAACGCTGTGTAGACGTTCTGTGTACCTTTTGTTTCCTCCCTCTTTCTATTTTCAGCTGCAGCAGATGTGAGTTGAGGGGATGGCCAGAGGATGCCGAGAGGATACAGCAGCCGTTTAACAGATGATAACGGACATAGAACGTTTGTTGCCCCTATATGTCACAGATGTACATCATACGCGGCGGAAAGTTCAGCCGCTCACAAAGTTTTGTGCAGCTCACAACTTCTTGTGCAGATGAAATTGCAGTGGACGGATGCTTGACAGATAGAGCGTATGAAAAACGTATGAAGTGAGTACACAACGGATGCATAGCATTTTCCAATGGATGGCAAGCTTTTTTTTAACGTTTTACATCCTCTTTGCATCCATAAGTGCAGTGGGACAGGGCCTTAAGTATGACACTTAAGCAGGAGAATAATAATAAATACATCCACGTCTAATAGGAAAGATAGCCATGAGCCATGGCAGCACAGTGGTTAGAATGCAGTACTGCAGGCTACTTCTGCTGCCTGCTGCCTGCCTGCAATTTGGCAGTTCAAATCTCATCAGGCTCAAAGTGGACTCAGATTTCCATCCAGGGGTGGGATTCAAATTTCTTAACAACCGGTTCTTTAGGCATGGCCTAATTTGTGGTTGTGGCTTGGTAGTCATGTGACTACCAATGGGAGAGGCTTGTGGACTGGGTGTGGCTACGTGGTCATGTGACTGGTGTGGGCTTGACTATGTAGCTGGTAACCCAAATTTAAGTGGTCCTCACTTAATGACCAGATGCTTGCTTAGTGGCCAATTGCTTAGCAAGTGTTTTTTGCCAGTTTCCAAGGCCTGGGGAACCCTGGAGAGGGCAAGACGAGGCTCAGGCAGCTATGGGGAGGGCTGAAGAGGGCTCTGCGAGGCCAACTCAATATCACTTCTTTGCCCTAATGACTAAGTATTAAAAAAGATATACCAACACAAAAGGTAGTTTATTATGTCACATCTTTAATGCTTAAATAATAAAAAAGTACACAAAACTATATTGTTACAACATTTTAAAATACTAATCAAAAACTATTATATAACAAAACTTTACAAAAAACAAAACTTATTTAAAGTACTCCCAAATTGCTTTTCTATTATCGTCCTGAGTTACAGTTTTCTTGTGTTTAACATGAGCATCATCAGCCGTGTGATGAAGTGCCCGTAACCACTTCTTTACTATAGGAACAGGTCCCATTCTTGCAGAGGTAAGCCAGTTAGACTGATGGTCAGGAGGTTTGTAACACTGGAAACTGTAAGGTGACTTCTGTCCTCTGAACATATTATGTTCATCTGTGAGAAGCCCCTTTCTACTTCTGCTGAACTGACTGCAATAGTTTTAATAATATCTCTAGCCTTTCTAATACTGCAAGGAATTGTAAATTTTTAAAATCTTTTAGTACCTTTTCTATGAAATCATGATAATCATTAATATTGATTTCATAATTGAAAATTTGACCAATTGCAACCAATTGTCCTTCAGATGCTCTCCATGGAACCACCACTTCTTCAATGTTCGAATAATCTAGCTCCAAATAACTTAGAAATTTTAATTGATCAATGTCTTTAAATTGGCAGCCTGTTTTTAAATGTTCGCAATCCATCAATCTTTTCTTCAAATTAGTTATAATACTTTGCATAAGTTTTTTATAAGAAGTCCCACAAATCGATGATTTTGCATAAAATTTATATTTTTAAAGGTTTCTGAAATAATTAATTCATCAACCTTATTTTCATCTGAGCCCTTTTCCTCTATAAGCATTTCAAATGATCTAATTGATCTTAGAACAAATTTTTCTGCCTTTATAATGTTTTTGTTTCTCATTTGTAATGCATTAGAAAGGAGAGATATTTCAGTTAGCCCCTCAATAATCAAGGCCAAATCAGTGAGAAAATATGAGTTTTCAAGACGGACAGCCATCCCGGAATATTTTTTATTTGAACAGAAAAACTGTTGGATAAGCCTGCCACACAGCTAGGGTTAATCTTAAACTTTTGGACCCATCTTGGTCCAAAAACTCTACCAATTTTTATAATTTCAATCTCAAGTTATTCAGAAATTTTGTTAAGTTCAATTAGGTTCTTATTCAATTGATGAAAAATAGAATATATTTTATCAATAAAAATTTGAAAATGATTGATTTGCTTTCCCTAATAGAATCATCTAAAACAAGTTACAAACAATGGTTTAAACAGTGCCATATTATAATATTGGAAACTCTTTGGCTATTCTAGTGCTTACCCCAGATTTTCTCCCAAGCATAACACTGGCTCCATAAGAGCAAAATCCAATTAAATATTTCTCCAGATAGTTTCTATTAAGCCCAACTGTATTCATACTTCCTATAACCGAACAATATATTGTCTCTGCATCTTGTTTATCTAATTCTACTAGTTCAAGGAAAATTGCTGGTGAGAAAGCTGGACCCTCAACTTTTAAGTACAGTATAAGAACTGGTTTGGAAGATATTGTTGAGGCGTCAATTATCAAACATATTTTGCGAGTTTTCTCACAAAATTTGGTAAAATAAATGTTTCCTGATATCTTTTGCAGTGAAATCTACTACTGCAACTGCAGTTCTACATGAATGTAGAACTAATCTACACCATTTCTTTTTTGTAACTCAGTCAGATCTTCTATTTATGAAAATGGTCTGCACGTTTGTGGCAGATTATACACTGTAATAAATACTCTATATGTCCTTCCCAGATATTTCTCACTCATCTTCTCCAGTCTTTTGCTTATGACATCCTGCTCACATTACTTTAACTTCTATGTACAGATGTTGTGAGCCTTAGATAAGAAATGTTCTTTCAATTTCTTTCTGAGGGAAGCTTGTGGGATTTCTTTACTCCTTCTTGATGGTTCAATATGGTAATTTTTCCACTCCTTAGCTCTGTGGACACTTTTTTCTTTGCTCAAGATTTCAAATCTTCTGCAATGCTTGCAACCCAATTTTTTATGGGAAACATCCAGTCCATCATATTTTCCGCTAAAATTATTGCACTGCTGCAGTGTTCAGCGGTCAGGAAGTTTCCTTTCAATGTCTGATTCAGCTCTACCAGTACCTGATGATGTCATGGTGTTGATGACGTGCTGGGTCCACTTTCTTCGATGGATGATGTCCTGGCTCTTTCTTTGGGTCCTGATTTGGATGATGTACTGTTTCTTTCCTCTGGTCCTGGTGTGGATGATGTGTTGGCTCCACTTTTTTCAATGGATGATGTACTGTCTCTGTTTTCCTCAGACTCCAATGGTTGTGGTTGTGTCTCTTTTGGATCTCCTTTTGTTTTCTTGCCAAAGAAAGCAGACAAACTCATTTGCCTTTTCATCTTGGCAATATGCTGCAAAAAAACCAACAGTGGTTTGGACTCAATTGTTGTTGTAAGTTGAGTGATGAAGGCAGTGGCAAGCAAAGAAAGCAGACGAGGAATGGAGATTAGTAGTATTCAGTTACTTTTAAGAGTCCCTGACACTGTAGCTAGGTAGTGTTTAAAAGATGTTATGGAAGAGGAACAAATTTCACCAGACAAGAATGAGATGGAACTGAAAGTGGATTTGAAAATGACAGTCTATAAAAAAGATGTTGCACTGTGTATATAAAAGAATGGCTGATATTTTCATAATTACAATTCATTAATTGAAAAAGAAACACTTAAAATGGAAATACTATTAACAAACTAAGGGAGTTTGTTATTTTGTGCCAGTAGTGACACAAAAATCTTTCCTGGCTAAGACTACTTTTCTGGACCAACAGTCCCTAATGGAATACTCTCTCTAAAGCAGAGAGAGAGAAGCCAGGGGATGCCATGTTTGGACGCCTAACCTTTTTAGAATGCAGCTTAAAAATATACTGAAGCTTTTTACAACCTTATGCAGATATATATAGTAAAAAAAAAAAAAAGAGAGAGAGAGAGAGAATAGTACAAAATCATCTAAGAAGTTAGATTACAAATGGAACTGATAGGCACATTCATAGAGCAATACTGAATTCTTTTTCTGAAATTTATTCCCCAGTTAAAAAAACTGGAACATATGAATTCAGTATTGGACACTGCTAGTGCAGCTATTCAAGAGGATATAGTGTCCAGGTTAGCAAAAATGATAAAGCAACATATAGATTTAAATTTTAAAACCAGAAATATTTTTGTTGGTACCTACATAAAGGGAGTACAATACATAGTTCATGTTACAAGTGTTAACAGCAGCTAGAATTGTTTGCACAATAGTGGAAAAATGAAGAGATCTCCATAGATGAAAATGAAATTAAAAAATTACAATGTACAGAAATGGATCGAGATAAGAGATAGAAGTTAGGCGGAGAATGATCATTGCTGTGTATGAATTAAATACTTGTTGGCAATTATAAACTTGTTGATGTAATTAACAAAATTAGAAATAAGCCAATACAAAAAAAATTAAATAATTTTTATGTTACACTGCTGTACTTATTGATATTTGTTTCTGCTTTGCTTTTTCATTCATGAAATATTTCATAATACTTTATAACATAAGTATAATAAAATTACAGAGGAAAGGTAAAGTAAGGATATATTGTTATAGAATAGATTGGTGATGTTGAAATGAACATTATAAAGTAGATTAAGTAAAAATTGTGATTTTCCTGCATAAAATGATGTAATATTAATAGTCTAGTAAGTAATTAATAATAGTAATAATCTAAATATATATAGTGGATTTATGATATAAGGATTAATGCAAATTGGAAGGGAAAGACTGCAAAGCTTGTGCACAAGTGATTTGTATCAACCAACACATTATGTAAGTGCAGATGGTTTATGTTTATGTTTGTTTTAAAAAAAAACACTTTTATTTTAAAAAAATTCATTTATATATGAATGCAACTTCTTGTTACATTGATGTTGCTATATATTGATTTTAGCAGTAACATACAATTTATAACATCAATGTAACAAGAAGTTGCCTGTGTCCCTTTTGGTAAGTTGCTTTTTTTATTTATATATATATTTATTTTTTTACTATCTATTTTAATTTTTATTAATCATAAAAACAAAACAGATACTAAAGAAATAAATAAACACATAAATAAAAATTATTTTACTATTCAGCTTGATGTTTCTGTAAGCAAAGAAGAAATATCAAGATGAACAGTAAAATATTTTTTTATTTATGTGTTTATTTATTTATTTAGTATCTGTTTTGTTTTATGATTAATAAAAACAAAAAGAGATAGTAAAAAAGTAAATAAATACATAAATAAAAAAAGCTACTTACTAAAAAGGAGACAGGCAAGTTGGCTAGCCAACTATGCTGAAGTCCTCCTCAGTCTTCTAGCTTGCTGCAGCAATGATGGCCAGCACAGGAGTCAGCTCTCAAATGGGCTTGCAGTGGTGGCGGCAGGAAGAGGTAGGGGACTGGCCCATCAGGACTTACTGCTTTGCCTCTTAACTACCAATCAGTGGTGGGAAGGCAAGGCAGTAACTCTTGGGCCACGATGGGTGAGGGAAAGTGGTGGGCTGGCACCAGCAGCCTAGCTAAGATGGCAACCGCCATGTGGGCAAAGCAGCAGCCTCAACCCAGAAGTCGGCTGGCAATGGCACCAGCAGCAGGTGGAGGTAGGGGACTGGGCCAGCAGGAGCTGTTGCTTTGCCTTCTCACTACCAATTGGTGGTGGAAAGGCAAGGCAGCAACAATGGAGGACCGCGGGTGAGGGAAGATGGGGGCAGCTGAGGCAGGGAGCGTTAGCAAGAGCGGTGGGTGTCCTGGGAGTTGGCAATCGATCAGGACTAGCAGCAGTAGGTAGGCAACCGGGATGGAGGTTGTACTTATGGATCCACATCTTCAGAGGCCTTTGGGATAAGCAGTCAGGGTGGGTGAGGACAGTTAACATTGGCATCGGTGTCCGAGGCTTATGTCTTCTTTAAGGTAAGGCAGGCAGGCCAGGAGGCAGGCTGGGCAAGGCAGGCCTGGGAGGCAGGCTGGCCAGCCAAGAACAGTTAGTGGCAGTGGTGACTGGGGTTGCAGCTTGCCCTCACTCATTCAGCAGGGTGGCAGAAGGCAGGCAGCGACATCTGGCTGGCTGGCTGGCTCGGCAGCTGGCTGGCTTGGCTGCTGCTACTGCTTCTGTTGTGAGTGATGGTGCCGAGCGGGAAAATTTTTGTAGTAGCACACATGCGTTATAAGTAGGGGTGGGGCGAGCTGGGCGGGAGAGAATGAGGAAGGGATTTTCATGCATACGCAGTAAAAAAACCCGTTATTTTAAAAAATCGGTTATTTTTTTACTTTGGAGTGGCTGATAAGGGTCGGGGCTGGGGCAGCAAAGGGAGGGGCAGGTGGGGGAGAATGAGGAAGGGATTTTCACATGTGCAAAGAAAAAAAACCCTGTTTTTTAAAAAAAAGTTATTTTTTTTTTTACTTTGGAGCAGTGGATGGGGCAGAAGTCTGGGCAGCGAAGGGAAGGGCGGGCAGGGGAGAATGAGGAAGGGATTTTTGTGGATGCGCAGTAATAAAAATTGGTTTTTGGCCCACAGGAGCAGCAGAGAGGGGTGGGGCCAAGCAGGGTTTCTTAGAATTACCGGTTCTTAGAACTACCAATGACATTAACAATTGGTTCTATAGAACTGGTGTGAACTGGTAGAAACCCACCCCTGCTTCCATCCTTCTGAGGTGGGTAAAATGAGGACCCAGATAGTTGGGGACAATATGTTGACTCTGTAAAACCACTTAGAGAGGGCTGTAAAGTACTGTGAAGTGATATATAAGTCTAAGTGCTATTGCTTTTGCTATTTCTCCCCTTTAGAGAGAAGGCCATTTACTAAATAGGACTTTTTAAAAGAAAGCACCACCTAAAAACCTTCTATAACTTGATTTAAAAAAAAATCAAGAAAGCATCTGATTAATCAAAGATAGCAGACACCAGTCTGTATTGCATCTCCTGTAGTGTGGACAGATGTATAGTGGTACTACATAACAAGGTTTCCATATCCAAGTAAAAAAAAATGAGAGGTACTACCGCCAAAAAATAATCAGTAGAAGAACATGCACTATGTCATAATAAGCATGAGAGTCAATTCAAGGATTCACAGGTGATATCAACTATGTCAAGCTATTACATGCATCATTCCAATAACTGAAACACATCATTTGGTACAGTCATCTACAATTAATCTCTACCGAACAATTTGGCAGCCTTCTGAATAGTTGGAACACACTTTGAAAATACCTGGGCCAGTTGTCAAGAGATTAAATTATTATTGTTATCAGAATTTGCATGAATTGTAGATTTCGCGACAAGATCCCTAAATAGATTATGATTTATGCTTATTGCTACTTGATGGATCCTGGATATAGTTTCAGGTGTAAATTTGCATATTTGTGTGTAAAAATATTCAGTGATTGAAAAACATTAGCTGCTCAGGTCAACCTATTCCGATAAATGGTTGTCCGATATTTTAATAAAATGTCCAATGTTGGAGCACCCAAAATTTCTAAAGGCAAACTCTTCCACTGGTTAATTGTTCTCACTGTTAGGAAATTTCTACATATCTCTAGGTTGCTTCACCCCCTTGATTAGTTTCCACTCATTGCTTCTTGTCACACCATCAGGTGCTTTGCAGAATAGCTTGACTCTCTCTTCTTTGTGGCAGCCTCTGAGATATTGGAATACTGCTATCATGTCACTCCTAGTCCTTCATTAAACTAACATTTACTATTTTGTTAAGTGTGATTCTTGGAATGAAAAGCAATTTTAAAATAATTGCAGAATAATACATGGCAACTAGGCATACATATATAATCTAAAATGGATACCCTCTGAAGATGGCAAAAGATGATCTCACTCTCAGAATCCTCAGTCCTTAAACTATTTATCTTTTAAATCAATTTTGGTTATATAGTTATTTGGAATAAGTATCAAGTGTCTTAACCCAAAATGGCAATATGGTTACTTTACTGTTTATATTCTGAACTTAGAGCAGAGGAAATAATGGGAAAAACTGCAGACTGTAGACAGAACATACCTGGTTAAATCTCTTTGGCCATTTGATGGCATCAACAAAAAGGCTGAATGCATTGTCTTTGGGAGCTCTGTGATTAAATGTTCCCATTTTGACTCGAAGCAATGTTAAGTTTGGGAATGTGATCCAATTGATAATATCAAATCCTGCTTCCAGGTTCCCATTTTGATCAAAAGAAATCATCTTTCCAGCGCTATTGTTAAATGACACCTTTCTGAGATAAGGGTGGAACTGAAATGAAAGTGGGAAAAAAGCAATAAAGCTATGCAAATGTACCATAAACAATATAAGAGAAAGTCAGGATATTTCATAGGATTGAATTAGTAATGCCTAAGCATACTATCAATTTTCCTAATTAAAAATGTAGCTAAGCAGGTGCTTATTATCAGTGCTTTCAATGTGTCAATAATTTAAACATGAAATCAAACCAAGTGAGGAAAAGGAGGAGGAGGAAGGAGAAGGAGAGAATATAAAGCATCAAGACACCAAAACTAACTGGAATTAAAAGAATTGAGCAAAGAGGCAAACCAAGATGTTTGTATCATATATCAGCGTTCCTAACTCTCTACTATAACTATAAGAGTAAGAGTTCTCATAAAAATGAGGTCTCTTCCTATTATCTTTCTTGCAATTACTTAAATAGGAGCATCCTATGCATTTTGACATAGTTCTATATTAGCTATATCATTTAGTTCATGTGGAAGGAATTCATTGGATAAATCAATTATATTTGGAAGAGTTAGAGGTAAAAAGAAACCCAGCCACCAAAGAACATGATGGCCAGACTCCATCAAAGCTGACTTCATGAAGAGCATAGAAAAACTAAAAAAGTAGTTCAAGATCAGAAGATGTTGAAAAGCCTGGCCCATAGAATCACTGAATCATCATCATCATCATCATCATCATCATCATCATCTTCAAATAGATAATAATGTTAATATCATAAAGTGAAGAATTCTGTGTATGGAGACAAGCATTCATGAGGATAGGGATTTAAACACTGACAATTTCCTTGTATTTGTCATATCAAGACATTACCTGCCAAAGTAATGAATTCAGAACATTCTTCTGTCCTTCCACTGATATAGTTCTGTGTTTGAGCATTGATGAGCTCATGGATTTCAATGCATGAGCCACAGCAAAAACTGCATTGTAGGTGCTATAGCTATGAGGAGTTATGCTCATGTCAAAGACAGACCTAGGAAGAGTCTCCAGCTTCTCCTCCCCACTGCAGAGATTCCAAACATTTTCCTCTTCCAAGGAAGTTGGGAAAGAACAATCAAATGCCTGTCTCCAAAAGTCCTTAATAAAACCATCTCTGGTTTCCACATTAGGGTTTCTCATCTGAAGAAAATTTTGAAAACCTACCACCTCCTTTGACTGGATTGCAAAGGCTAAGGAACCATGAAGGATATCTATATCCCAGGATCGTTGAAAGGGAACAGAAGTAAATTCTATCTGTGCCATCATCATCCAGACTTTCCCTGTCTTCATTTCTTTGTCTTCAACTTCCAAAATTCTGGGAAACATTCTCAGAAATATTGTAGTGTGAATTTCACCATGTAAAACCACAACACTGGCAAAACTATCACTTATGTAGACATACAGTTTGACCCATGATTCCATAATTTCATGAATGGCACTTTTGAAAAACACAGTTGGGAATGGTTCTATAAAGTCAAAGCAGATACCACTTTGAGAAAACTTGGGAAGTTCTTTCTGTATAAATCTGAGGCCATTGTCATCCTGTATAAAAATGACACCAATCCAGGTCCATCTGAAAAGCAAAAGCAGTTGAAGCATCCCCTTATATTGTTGGTTTCTATTAGGGAGCATCCATTGAAAGAAGGCTTGTTGGGTTGGGTCATTAATCACAGGAGATGATCCATAGCCAAGCTATAAAAAAAAGGGGGGGGAAGCAAGATTAAGTAGATAAGATTTGTGTAGGCAAATTTCTATTGTCTGGAGATTGGATATCCATCTCATATTTTGGAAAAGAGTGGAAGAAGATGAAAGTGATGGGAATAATTCCTGTTAAAGATGGAATTTAACTTTTCTGTATCTTCAACTTTTAATTTGTTATTTACTTCTTGTTGCATATTCTACAATAAAAATAATTCTCCACCAAAATAATTGCCCAAGAATGGGAAAACAATGGGATTTGATCAAATTAGGACTGTAACAGCAGACAGTAAACTTTTCAATCTGGACATGGATAGGTACCTTTTAAATATGTAGATTACATCAATCAAGACTGTTAAAATGATTTGGAGAGTGGTATTATCATCAACCAGAAAATTATTTCTAAATTCTTAAGATAGAATTGGAATATGTTTCTCTAAGGAATTAAATCATACCGTTTGTGGTAGAAGTACCATAGATGTTTTTGTTAACAAAAAATCCCAAATTTTTGAATTATCAAAATTGAAAATCAAATGATTTTATCTGCAGCACATGAGGTACATACAACATATTAATATTTTCAATCCAACAGAGGTATGTGAAATAGAAGTATAAGGATTTTATACTATGCTAAATTGGATGCATGAATAGCCATGTTTTGTAAATGTCCACCAATAAATTAATATGTAGAATGAAAAGGGAGAGAGCAAAAACACATTATTGTGGCACTCCTTTCTCCTTTCTCTTTGGGCCAGAGAGGGTCCAATGGGGGTTACATGCAACAAACAAACACGGGTTTGATAGCAATGCCCCACAAACTGGCAGATTGGACTCCCCACTGGTGGAGGCTGATGCATTCCAGCCAATTCCCTGAGCTTTCACTTCCTATTGACAAGTGGAGGCCTTGGAACTTCTGCCTGCACCAAACTATGGCCCTTTCATGGGGCAAATATATGTGTCCCACAATAATGTTGCAAGATCCAATCTGGGTCGATCATCTGAACCAGGATCATCAGGCTTCTGAACTTCTTGACCAGAGATGGTATTCAACAGGTTCTGACCATTCTGGAGGACTGGTAGCAGAAATTTTGAGTAGTTCAGAGAACCGGCAAATACTCTGACTGGTCCCACCCACATCTATTCTCTACCTCCTGAGTCCCAGCTCATCATTTCATGAATGCCTGAAGGTCTTCTTTAGTTGACCTGCATAGAAGAATGGATCTGGAAAGCAGGCTAGTGGGTCAGGAGGGGAATGGGATTTTGCAGTATCCTTCCACTGGAATGGGGTGGGAATTGAAATGTTACAGTATCCTTCCCCTGCCACACCCACAAAGCCATGCCCACAAAGCCACACCATGCCCACCAAGCCACGCTCACAGAACCGGTAGTAAATTATTTCTGAATCCCACCACTGTTCTGGATTCATTCTGGAGCCAGGGAAATTATCAATAGCAGAATGTGTCCACATCCTTGAGGATGGGTTCCAACACAAGTCTGAAAGTCAGAAGACTAATCTGCTGGTCCTGATGACTGACTCAGTTTGGATCTATGCCCCTTCCTCAAAACTCCATGATGGATACTGTGAAATGCTAATTCAAAATTTTAAAAGATTCTGCATCAAGATTCATGTTTAATACAGAGAATAACCATCCCCTTTAGGATGATGCCACATTTTTTGTCCCAAATTAATGAAAATGTTCTGGGTGTCTACCTTACCTGTGGTAACTTGTAGATGCTCAGAATGGTTGCCATGAAAAGACATACTTTGGAGTCAGGCCCCCCAATCACAGCTATAGTAGTACTTTGAGCATCGCATTTATAGTTTGGAATGAATTTGCCCCAGGTGGAGAGGAGCTCCAGTGAAGCAAGATAAGTTAAGCTTCCAGTGAAGTAGGTATTATAAATGTTGAAACCAAGGGAGATGTTGCGTAGCATCTGAGTATCGTCATTGATCTTCTTCACAGCAAAGACAAGAGCCAAGATGTGCTGGTAGGTCTGAGTCAAAAATCTGTAATGAGATTTATTTGCACAGTTGAATTCTCTCTGCTTAAGCAGTTTAAGTCTTGCTAAATTCCCATTTCCTTTAATATATTGATATTGTATTTTGTAATATTATAGAATCATAAGATATCTGGACAACTTCATGATGAAACTCAGACACAAAGATGGGTTCCACCAAAAGTCACTGAAAAGATGGGTTCCACCCAAATTCACTTTGTTTTGGCAGGTCACCCCTGGACTTTGTAAAGTAGGGGTCACCAATCTTTTGGACCTGAGACACCACTAAATTCATAATTTTAAATCCCACAGACCACTAATATGGTCTGTCTAATGACTGGCTGGGTGGGTGTGGCTAGGTGGTCATGTGACAGTGTGTGTGTGGCCAACTGAATGTCACTCACATTGAGCATGAGCGGCACCTCACTCTTCCCCTCCCAGTCATTCCTCACCTACCCACCCGGGCTGCTTAGGGCCCCAACAGGAAGCAGTTGGAGCAGCCACCATAAGAAAGAGTTTGCAAAACATCTGGCTCAGTTCAAATTGGATCTGACTGAGAAGGAGGCTCAGCAGAAGCACTTCACTGAGGATTATGAGCATAGGCTTTCCAATCAGAGGGAAGACCTGCAGGAGTGCAAAGCCAGGTTTCAGTGCCTGGGTGGCTCTGTGGGCAAGATGGTCAGCCAGTTCCAGGCCATGGTGCAGTCCCACTGGAACAAGGCCTTCCAGCTCTTTACCACCATTGGTATTGCCCTCAAGCCTTCCCCCCAAAGCCATGTACCAGGAGGCTGAAGCAGAACCCAAGTTGGAATTTCTGCCCCCCTCCGACCTGCACAAAAAGACTCAAAGGGGAAGACCCTCTTCAGCAACACAACTTCATTGCATGTACCTGGCCAAGGGGATATAGTTTGAGGACCTATGATTTAGTGCAATATAAAAAATGCAAATAATTTTTCAGAGGACCACCAAATTAACTCTCTTTTTTTTTCAAAAAGTTTTTATTTTTTTAATTCTTACAAATCTCTTTATGTGGGCAACATGGTTCCAGATTATAACACTTGTACATAATCATACTTTCATTTCCACCATGTTATTTCCAAAAATGTATGTCACTGTTAACTTTCATTTTTAACAAGAGTACATCTGTGAGAGAAATTAAGGTATGAATGGAAGGAGTTTTACCAACCATATACCTTAGCAGAAAATAAGGTTTAGCCATGGACTGTATGCCCTATTCCTAGAGATAACATTTCCATTAGTTGAACATCCTCATTTTGAAATTTCAGTTTCCCATTATTCCAGTCATCTTTCAAGAATGCAGCTTGGTTGAAAATTCATCTTCTGCCATACCCGACATTCAAATCCCACCCTAATATTGTTAGTTTTCCTGATTTATATTTTCAATAACTTTCAGTTGTCCTTGATGAAAGATGGAATTGTTTTTATTAATTATGGAAATCTTATACCTTATATCTTATAACTATTTATGGTTTTAGCTTATGATTTAAAATTACAACTTTGTTATTTGTCTGGCCAATCAAGACAAAATAAAGCATATTCCAAATAAGTTGGTATCAATCCCCCTTGGATGTTCAGGAAAATGGAAAGGAATAATTCTCTTAAAATTTCTTGAAAATTCTAGAAGAAATATCATGAGAATAAAGTAATATGTTGCAAAGAAGTGGGGAGGGTAGAATGAGCCACAGTAATGTCCAACCATGTAACCAGTAATGTCCAACCAAATTTTAAATAAAATTTAACTGATTATCTTTCTTGGGAACATAATGTAAAGTGGAGTCTCTTTTACTGGATGAATATTAATTTATAGCTCATTCAAGCTTAAAGGATAGTAAGTCCCTTAGTATGATTGAAAAGTCATGGATGCAAATTTTATGAGACACTTATCACCTGGACCGTTTGATTAAAAATAACAATTGCTTACAGGAGATCATCAATGACTTCAAAAGAGGGATGCCTTTCAAAGTTGAGAGGATTGGAAAACATGAAGCTTTGTGAACTAATGCCAGCTATGATAACATCCCCTGACTGATAATATTTATGGTTGATATTCTGTGGATCACTGTTCATGCATTTAGCAACTGGAACATCACATGATGTCCAAGGAAGCAGTATGAGAATCCAGAGAATAAAGTTCATGATCTTGCATTTACATCTTCTTAACATCAAGTCACCTGTGTTTTTATCAGTCATTCAAGTGTTGGCATCCTTACATGGCTAGCAATATCAGCTTGATTAATAACTGCAGAGCTCCCAATTCCTTTAAAATCCTTGAGCCAATGTTCCAGCATAGATTAAGAAGAATCACCAATCTTCATTTTGTTTTGTTAGTTGCTACCAAAAAATCCCTTGTCAACTGGAGGAGTTTTCCAAGTTATCAGCATCAATTAGATAATTATGGGGAATTTAAATATTTGCTTAATATTAGACTTTCTTTCATGTAGTAGAAGAAAACAATTTTCCAACCTACCATTTCAACAAAACTTTTCTCCTGAGAAATTTCAGAAGAATGCAACTTTCCAAAACAAGAGATATAAGAATATTTAGCAGGAGGATTTCCATGCGGGGTCAAAACAGGCAAGATGAAAAAAAAACAAACAATGCTGCAAGGAAGGTCAAACCCTTTGGAACTTGTTTTGAGATATCACCTTTGCTATTGATATATTTATTTCAGCTGGGTTTGTGGGGTTCCAATTCAGACTTGGGTCACTAAGATTCAGTTCAAAATTTTCTATGTTCTATCCCTGCTGGTATATGATAATTCATTCATTTTTTTACATGAATTCATCCACCCTTACACCCAAAATATTAATCAATGAAGGTTGCAAAATTTAGTAATTTAGATATGGCAACAATCATTTAGATAACATTGGGTCCCCGTGACAGGCCTTTTCCGATTGACATTTCTTTCAACACTTTGAATGGGACACCTGCAATGTTACAAGCCCACCCTGAATAGTGGTAATAATAATACCATTGTGGTCTTAGGTATCCTGAGGTCCCCCCCAATCCTCACACCCCCACCCTGGGGGTCAGGCTCAGAGAAAGCCAGAGCGCCCTTGCCAAAGATGCTTGTCCATCAGCCAGTTCCCTCCCCCATGTCTCTCTCTTTCTGTATGTGTGCATTTCTTTCATGCTTTCTGTCTGTGTCACTTCTTTCTCCCTTGTAAATCAGCAAGTTCTCTTTGGGGCTCCTGGCTATTCCTTTTATTTTTTTTCTTTCTGGAAATCTGGGCTGGCTGAGGAAGTATTGCCAGCCACAGCAGAGGCTTCCTTTTGGGTGACCCTTCTCCTCCCCCTCCCCCTCCTCTCATGACCATGGGAGGCTGTGAACTCATGGGAAGGCCCTCCGTAAGTGAGTGCCAAAGCATAACAAAAATGTGTGCAGGGAGGATGCTGCTTACTTAAGGAGGGTCTTAACAAGATGCAGTTTTTCTCCTGCTTAAAGCCTCTGGCCATTGGCTTGCCATGTTGTTGTTCCCCCAGGTCTGGCAGCTCTTCGGCTGAATGTGGAAGGTGCAAGTTCCAACCTGAAGTGGCAGGAAACAAAGGATGCCTTAAAGGCAAATGTGGCATGAGGGCAGTACAGGGCCACTTCGCTCCTGCACTAAGGCTTCAGTGACCCTCCTCCCCCTTCTTTTGTACCCTCCTGGCTTGCTGTGGTGGGGATGGGAGGGTGCACACATGTGGGAAGACCCTTCTCAAGCAAGCACCAAAGTGCAGCAAAGGCACATGTGGGATGCTGGGCTGTTCGCTTAAGGAGGGTCTCCCTGCCCACGCACACCCTCCCAGCCCTGCCACAGTAATCCAGGGGGTGGCAAGAGGAGGGGGAGGGGGAGGAGGAAGAGGGTTGCCTGAAGATTGTTTTTTTCTGAGTCCAAATGGATCCAATTGTCTCTTTGAGTGTTTAAGGTTGCAGAACCCTGACCATGACAGATGTTTCTCTATCAGGACACAAGGAGAAAATATATGCTGTGAACTCCATGTAGTGCACAAACTTTTGGAAATGCAGATATATACAGCCAAATCATGGTAGGAGACTCTTATTCAAACTAATCAATCAAAAATGAATACATTTTCAGGCATATAAATGGCTCAGAGTCTATATTTCTGCAGCCAGAACAGAGTTTCTGAACTTCTGTTGTATTTTGATGCTCTTAGACTTCTGTACTGACTGAAATATGAATCATTCAAATATACTGTTTTTCTTTTGGTTTACTAGAGTATTTCCTATTTACACTTTTCAAAATTTTCTTCAGGGACCATAATTGCTAAGTACCATGAATCATTGAATCTTATTGCTTCATGGGATAAAGTAGTTCAAAGTTTAAAGCTCTCAAAATAAGGAAGTTTTTCCATATGTTATGATAAAGTTTATAATGCCTTAATTATTACACCATAGGCATAAAAGAATGGAAAGATAAAGACAATTATACATTTTATTATTACACTAATACACAGCTATTTCATTTTCAAAAGTATTTAAGGCATGTGTCATTGCTGGCAACAATCACTGATCTAAATCCCCTTTTGTATCAAACTGATTTCTATAAATCATTTTATGAGGATTTTTCGTATGAGCTGTTGCTTATTATTCAGATCACATCTTATTAAGATGATATAGAGTTTTGGGGAGAAAATGAAGACCAATAATCCAGCACTTGAGGCTAAAATGGAGAAGATCTTCACAGCCACCATGTATTTCCCTTTGGTGCTCTGGTAGACTGGGGCAAAAGAGATCCAAACACTGCAAAAGAGAAGCATGCTGAGGGTGATAAATTTCATTCCATTGAAACTATCTGGAAGGTTCCTTCCAAGAAAAGTCACTGTAAAGCTAATCATGGCCAAGAGGCCAGTGAAACCCAATGAAAGAGGCCAATGAAATCATGGCCAAGAGGCCAATAAAACAAGGTAGCAGAGCCTTCATTGCATTCCAGGACCATTTCTGTAGACAGAGAGTGCATGTCAAGATTTGGGAAGGGAATAGAGCTCCACCAGCCACACAATACAAAGGGTAGTTTGAACAACAGAGCAGGAAGGAACCTTAAAGAGGGCCAACTTGTTCCCTACCCATGACCTCATCTTAGAATCTGGCTTGGTAACCATGAAACCTGAGACCACAATGAGGGTTTTGACCACCACACAAGAACCTGCCAGAGAGAAGATGATTCCAAAAGCAGTTTGTCAAAGGAGACAGATTGCCCACTGAGGCTGACCAATGAAAAGCAAAGGGCAGAGTAAGGAAAGCAGGAGGGAGACCAGGAGGGTGTAGCTGAGGCCTTGGTTGTTTGCCTTGACTATGGGTGTATTCTTGTGTTGGACAAAGACTGCAAGGACCAGAGTTGTGACGGAAGAACATAAAAGAGCAACAATAGCCAAGGTGATCCCCAAAGGTTCTTGGAAAGATAGGAAGCTGATCTCTTTTGGAATGCACTGAGCCTGGACTTTGCAGGGATACTGGTCCTCTGGACACTGATAACAATAATCCATGTCTGAAAAGAAAAAAAGTCCATTTGGCATAAAACAACATAAAGAAGTAGACCAAGATCAGAAGATAAGGAGAAATCAGCCTCATAGAATTACGAGAAGTAAACATGATAAAATGGAGATCATCATCATCATCATCATCATCATCATCATCATCATCATATTTTAGCAATGGTGTTTTCATGATACCATAATTCAGAGTCCAATATTGTTTGTTATTTATGTTTCTTTCATTAGGTTAATATCCCCCTTTTCTTGAGATGTTCTTGATAACACACATAGCCTCTATTGTCTTGCTTTATCTGCAAAAACAAGCTGGTGGGATATGTTGAATTGAGAAAATGACAGGACCAAATTCAA
The DNA here is from genome assembly GCA_015471245.1 of Laticauda colubrina. Lineage (NCBI taxonomy): Eukaryota > Metazoa > Chordata > Lepidosauria > Squamata > Elapidae > Laticauda > Laticauda colubrina. The sequence continues at coordinate 64,557 of BLBF01000070.1, forward strand.
CAGTGAACAATCATGCTCAATTGTGGAGAAACTTATTTGAGCTCAGCCACAAAAACTTACACACATTTTATCCTCCTTACAACCCTTCCTTAAGTACTATGAGTCTCAACACCCGAAGAATGTTCCATTCCAGGTTTTAAAGAAGGTAAACTAAAACACTGCTCTGTTTCAATTTACCACATTAATGGAAAATAAGAATCCCAATTTTCTGATTTCTAGTCTGGATAAAAAATTTAGTTTAACCCTTGGCCCCATGGGAATCCACCAAGGAGAGCAAATGATAAAATGCAAACTCTGTCACTGTAGGTGTGGAGTGACATCACCAAGCCTTCAAAAAAGGTCAGAGCTTGTGTCACCGTGGAGCAACACAGACATATTTCTATTTAGCCTGCTTTTTACTCAAAGAATTGTAATATCACTGCCATCACCAATGAATTAAAACTTGGTAAACATTGTACCTTATCTGTCTAGTTTGACACTTTTCCTTCTGGGCATGGAAGGCAATCATAACAACAAAATGGCTTCCCTTCCTTCTTAGTCTTGCTTTGACCTTTACGGCAGGGTTCGTTACACAAAGAAAGAGGCTGTACTTGTGTGAAATGGGAAATCATAATTGCTTTTATTTTCTTAGCAGAACCTACTGAACAAATGGGTAAAGTACAATACATAAATCTTGGGTTGAACCTAGTATAGCAATATAAAGGCCCTGTCACACTGCCCAACAGATGCAAAACGGACACAACGGAGGAGCAAAATGTTCCATTCGTTGTTATCTGCTCTCAAAAGGGGCAAAAATTTGCATAACCGGAGCGGATAACACGGACGGGGGGAGGATGCAGGGTGGATGGAAAACGGATGCAGAGCGGAAGCCTAGAGGATGGAAGTGGATGAGAGCAGATGGCACATCCGCTAGGCTTCCGGGGGGCCTCAGCAAATCGGACGCGGAACGGAAAGAGCGGATGCAGAGCAGACACTGAGTGGATGAAGCAGAAGTACAGCGGATGCACAGCGGATGAAGTGGATGCAGAGCAGAAGCCTAGCGGATGCACAGCGGAAGCCTAACGGATGTCGAGCGTTAATTGCGCATGCGGGGGGGATGCATTGCGTAAGCCACATGGATATAAAGGGAAGCAGCTTGCACGTGGCCAGCATTCGGAGGAAAGACCTGCTGCCAGATACATCAAGTCCTTGCCTGCCCTACCTGCATGCCTGCCTGCAAGCCTTCCTGCCAGCCTTCCTGCCAGCCTGCCTCCAAGCCTCCTGGCCAGCCTCCCTGCCAGCCTTGCTCTCTGCCTGCCTGCCAGGCTTCCTGCCAGCCTTGATGCCAGCCTTCCTGCTGGCCTTGGTGCAAGCCTTCCTGCCAGCCTTGGTGCCTGCCAGCCTCCCTGCCAGCCTCCCTGCCAGCCAGCAACCCCACAACCATGGGGAAGAAGCAAAAGTCTCAGCAACCTGCCGCCATCCCTGGCAAGAGGGACAGGGCCACCCTCCCACCCCCTGTCCCTGACTCTGCTTCTGCTGGGGCTTCTGCTGCTCGGGCTCACTCTTCTGGTGCTGGAGCTTCTGCTGAAGCTGCTCCTGGTGGTGGTGCTTCTGCTGCTGCGTACTCTGCTGAAGCTGCTCCTGGTCCTGCTGGTCCTGATGGTCCTGTTCATCTTGCTCGTGCTCCTGGACTTGCTCGTACTGCTCGTGCTCCTGATCTTGCTCGTCCTGCTTGTCCTGCTCGTGCTCCTGGTCCTGCTCGTGCTCCCGGTCCTGCTGGTGCTGCTGGGGCTGCTGCTGCTGGGGCTGCTGGGGCTCCTGGTGCTGACTCTGCTGCTGATGATCCTGGTCCTGCTGCTGCTGCTGCTGATGATGATGATGATGATGATGATTTTGATGATGATCCTGCTGTTGCTGCCGTTGCTGCTGCTGCTGCTGCTGCTGCTGCTGATGATGATGATGATGATCCTGCTGGTGCTGCTGCTGCTGGTGGTGTGGAGGAGCAGCCCCTACCACCTGGGAGCCCCTTTGATGAGGGCCCATCTGGTCCTGCCAAAGGGAGGAAGAGGCATATGCGGGGATGGGAGAGGAGGCAATACTTCATTGAGGAGGAACACGAGGATGAGATGCTGGAGTGGCTGAGAGAGAATGAATATCTGTGGCAGAAGAGACACCAGCTGTACAGGGACACCAAAAGGAAGCAGGCTGCTTGGAGAGAGAGGGCGGAGAGTGGGTTACACTTCGGAGGTGCTCCTTGGCTGGTGGAAGCACATGCACACCTGGTACGGGAAGCTGCACCTGAAGAAATCTGGCCAGGCCACGGTTAAGCTGACGGACAGAGAGACCTACGTCATGGCCAGGTGCAGCTTCCTGGAGGGTGAGATCCACCACCGAGGAGCACCAGAAGCCTCTCTCACAACCTTCTCTCTCCGGCAGCCTGCTGAGAGACAGTCCTCTTCCGGCCGGGAGTCAGTCCCTGTCTCCAGGCAGGTTTCTGTGGAGCGTGCCACAGCGGAGAACCCACGGACAGCTGTTGTAACCGTGGTGGAGTGCGTGGAGGACTCCCTGGTGCGGTGGGAGAAAGGAGACATTGAGTCCACCACAGTCGTAGCTGCATACACCCCCCCCCCCAGCTCCACCTCCACAGAAAGGCAGAGAGCCAGACAGCAGGAGGGGCAGAGCCACACTGTCCTGCTGCAGATCAGGGACACCATCTGCACCAGTATAGATCTCCTCTCTCAGCTGGTCAGCACCGACTCCTCATCCTCCAACCGCAAGCCCTTCCTCACCCATGTCAACCAGACCCTCAAGAACATGGAGGAACCCCAGTACCAGGTGGTGGAGAACCGGATCACCAAGCTGCTTCACAACCCTCCAGATCCAGAGGAACCTGCTCCCACCCAATCCAGGTCTGCTCCTCCACCTTCACCACAGGTGATGTCCCTCCTATTCCAAGGCTTCCCACAGCCCCTCACCTACCAGGGCTATGGCTACCAGGAGGTCCAGCAGCACAGGGAGCAGCCCTTCCCAGTCCAGGCACAGAGTCATCGGATGACACCGTTGCCACCGGTTCCACTGATGCCACTGATGCCACCCACGCCACTGATGCCACCCATGCCACTGATGCCACCCATGCCAGTCCACACCCAGCTGCAGACCAGACAGGCCCACTACACTACTCCTTCCTCCACCCAACAGCCAAGCCCGGCCTCAATACATCTCTCATCAGTACTGGGGCTGACACCCCATGGCATGGAGGAAGGACCTCTCAGCATCACGGGTCAGCTGTCTGAGAGCTTCCTCAACACACCGTCCCCTGTTGTCCTCTCAGGGCCAGGCACCCCAATGACAATACAGACCAGCACTCCAGCACCACCCACCTCCACGGCACCTGGACCCTTCACCCCTGAGACTGAGCACACCTCCGAGTGAGCAATAAGAGTGCCAGAGACTGGGTAGCTGGTTGCCTGTGGACTTTATTTGGACACTTGACTTGGGTCATTTTTTTTTTACAACTTGTTCTTCAATAAAGTTTATCTTTGATTCACACACTTGCTTCATGTCTTTTTTTGTAATAAAGTCTTGGTGGAAACTTTTAAAATTGGTTCAAGCCTTTGCAAGCTTGTGGGATGGGTTAAGATAGCAGTGGGGTCGGCAGGGATACCTTTGGGATGGGTAATAGCTGTGGGATAGATAAACCTCCAGTGCAAGCATAGTGGGACTGTGTGGTCCACCCTCCCAGGTGCCACACCTATGGCCCTTTATTATCAATAATAATGTAATAATCATCCACACATGTCAACACAAACACAACTCTTTATTAAACGCCCTGTTCATTGTAGGCCCCCCCAACATACATGGCCCAATCTCATCTGTGTGATGAGACAGGCTGAAGGAAGCACCCATTAATCATCTATCATACTGTCTTGCCACTCCACTTCTCCATCTGGGGAGTTGCATCAGTGTCTCAGGAGGTTGCGCTGCTTCTTCCCTTCACGTGAGGCTCTGTTGGGGCCTTGCACATCCTGAGTGTCTATCAGGTTTCACCCTTGCCTCCATTCCCCAGGCTCCATGTTCCCATTGCCTTGTTGGAGGTCCACGAGCCTGTTCTGCAACACTGGGTAGCGGGTGCGCATGAGATTGTGCAAGATGCAGCAAGCTTCCATGATCCTCCTCACTGTCTGTGGGCGATGCTGCATGGTGGTGAGAACTACCTGGAACCTGTTGGCCAGGATGCCAAAGGCATTCTCCACCACCCGCCTTGCCCTGGACAGCCTGTAGTTGAAGATCCTCTCTCCATGGGTGAGGAGTCTGGAAGTGTAGGGCTTCATGAGGTAGGTTCTGAGGGAGAAGGCGTCATCCCCCATGATGAAGTAGGGCAGGGGGACTGGACCTGGAAAGCCCATGATGAGGTTGCCTTCCAGCCCCTCCTTGAGGTCACTGGCATTGTATACCTGAGCATCTGAACATGAGCCACTGCCTGTAGCATCGATGTACATGAACTTGTAGTCAGCATCAACCATGGCAAAGAGGACGATGCTGAAGAAGCCCTTGTAGTTGAAATAAGTGGAGCCTGACTTGGGTGGTGCTTTGCAGGCCACATGCTTGCCATCTATGGCTCCAACGGTGTGGGGGAAGTTCCACTTCTGATACCACTGCTCTGCAACTTTCTTCCATCCTTCAACAGTGGAGGGGCACTTGAGGAACTCCTCCAGGTATTCTTCGATGATGGCCTGCACCACTTCTCTGACCACAATTCTGATGGCGTTGTGTGGCACCCTCCAGCCCTACTGCATGCTCCTGTCGGTGGTCCCTGAGGCCAGGTGGTGTAGAGTGAGTGCCACCTTGAGCCAGGTTCCAGGCTGGAAGTTGGTGTTTGCCTTGGTCAACCTTGGTGTCAGCCGCTGCACATCTTCGTCAAACATGGCTGGAGGCATCCTCATGAAGTTCTGGAATGCCCGAGTGTCTTCGCTCCTGAGCTCCACCATCAGCTTGTTGTACAGTCCGTACTCTGCTCTTCTCCCGATCCATCTTCGGACCCAGACGCTTCTTGGCAACCTCCTTTTCTCCCATAGTTGAGTTCACAGAGCCTGTAGATGGCTTCGCACTGTTGCAGAAGGATGGTGACTGCCAAAAGGACTGTGTTACGATCCACGGTTGACATGACTGGATGCTGTAGAAGAGCACGAGTCAGATGAAGGCTGCAGAGGTCTGCACAGCTGGGCTGCTGGTCTGAAAGTGAGATGCAGACGAGTTACTCCCCCTTTTTATAGGAAGTATAGGTGTCCCTTTGCATCCTCTAGGCATCCTCTGGGCATCCTCTAGGCATCCTCTAGACATCCTTAATATTCGAGATAGGTCCCCTCTGCAAACGTTTTTTCCATTTTAAACGCTTTGTTTCCATTCTGCATCCGTTCTGCATCCGTTCTGCATCCGTTCTGCGTCCGTTCCGCTTCCTCCCTGCGTCCGAGCGGATGCGAGTTGTACGGGTGCGTAGCGGATGCCTATCGGATATAGCGGATGCGTAACAGATGCAGAACGGAAGCGTAGCAGATGCATTGCGGATGCAGAACGGACGAATTGGATACATTTTCCGGCAAAAGTTTTGAGCAGCTCAAAACTTTCTGAGCGGATGAAACGTCCTTAAATGGATGCTGGACTGATAGAGAGGAAACAAAACAGAGGCAGTTAGTACATCGCGTTAACCAATGGATGGCAAGCTTTTTTGTCCGTTTTACATCCTCTTTGCATCCATTGGTGCAGTGTGACAGGGGCTTAACTTTATTTCTAATTGGGCAGCCTGAATAACAGCTTCAGAAGTAATATTCACATGCCTTTAAAAAAGCATATACAATTATCAAAAATTAAAGAAAAGATGTGGAAGTGGTGGGCAAGAGTGCACGTGCGCGCAGATCTACTTACACAAAAAGAGTGTTCACACAAATGTTTTCCAATCTCTTTTTTAAATAACCCGTGTTGGAGGATTCACATCTTCTAATGGTAAGCTCTTCCATAGGTTAATTGTTCTCTCTATTAGGAAATTTCTCCTTATTTCTAAGTTGGTTCTCTTCTTGATTAGTTTCCATCCATTGCTTCTTATCCTGCCTTCAGGCACTTTGGAGAATAGCTTGACTCCGTCTTCTTTGAGGCAGCCCTTTAGATATTGGAACACTGCTATGATGTCACCCTTAGTCTTTATCTACCAGTATTGTTAGATGTGTTTCTCTGGATTAAAATTTCTTTTAAAATATTTGCAGAATGAATCATGGCTATCAGATATACATATATAATCTAAAATGGATATCCCCTGAAGTCCCCAAAATGTGTCCTCATTCTCAGAATCCCCTGTCATTAAACTATTTAGAATATTTCAAATTAAATTTGGTTGTAAAGATTGATGGAATAAGCACCAAGTGATTAACCAATCTTGGAACAGAGGAAATATGTAATGGACTGTAGACAGAACATACCTGGTTATATCTCTTTGGCCATCTAATGGCGTCAACAAAAAGACTGCATTGTCTTTGAGAGCTCTGAGATCAAATGTTCCCACTTTGGATCAATGTAGTGTTAGGTTTGGGAGTGTGATCCAATTGATAATATTAAATCCTGCTTCCAAGTTCCCATTTTGATCAAAATAAATCATCTTCCCAACACTGTTGTTAAATGAAACTTTTCTGAGATAACGGTGGAACTAAAATGAAGGTGGAAAAAAGCAATAAAGGTATGCAAATGTAATACAAACAATATAACAGAAAGTGAGGATATTTCATAGGAAATCAGAAGAGCAGCTTGCTGATGCATGGGAGCTCCACAAATGTGAAGCTTAGCTTCCAGGTGCGTGCATGTGCACTGGCCACCTGTTCTTCCACTTTCTAATGAGCATTTGCACATGAAGACCAGCTGGCCAGCAGTGCATGTGCTCCAGCAAGCTGCTCTTCTGGTTTCCAGTACTCCTGCATGTGCGAAGATCAGCTGGCTGGCATGCACATCCACTCTGGGGAGTTATTTCTTCAGTTTCTAGTGCTCCTGTGCATGCACAGACAGCTTTGGAATATCTTTGACTGAATGGTGGGAAAAGTGGAAAAGATAACAGTTTGATTTGAGAAGCTGGGAAGATTTTGTGTTTAACTTGACATTTTGGAAAATTGGAGTATCAAAGGCTGGGGATACAGTGGGTCTTGCAGGTTATAAATACTAATTGACAGAAGACAAGACAGTATAAAAGTCATTTCTAAAGATAAATATTTTTCCTTTTTCTCTTTTTGCTCTTTGATCCTTTGTATAAAGAATGGTCTGTGTGGACTGACCTTGTGGATTATTGGGTTTAGTTTGACATCTTGGTACATTGGAGTGTCAAAGACTGGGGATACAGTGGGTCTTGTGGATTATAAACCGAACTGACTGAAATTTTGAGAAATTGAAAATTGATTGAAGTTGAGGGAATTGGATTTTGATCTGGGATATTGAATGTTGGGGAGTTGTTTATCATTAGCCTTTGGCTGATTAGCCCTTTGCTGTTAGAAGGACAGGTGGGTATACCTGCTGAGTTTATTAAAGGGTAAGAAAGAGAAAGAAGGCATTAATATTTGCTGCTAAGATGGCAAGTACTTCACATTTAACCGAAATAGGGAAGAAAGCATCTTATGCTATCATCCTCAATCCATTTAATTAGAGGTTAATAGAGAGCATATTACAGCTGGAGAAATCAAATACATTCCAAAAGGAAATGCAAACAATTTTTCAGTTGCTGCTGGAGCCATAACAAAAAAATCATAATGAGATAAAAAGATATAGGTGTTGTGAGAAATGATATGGGAGAGGTGAAGGAAAATAATACAAAATATGGATGCAAAATGTGAGAACTTTCAGTAAATTGTAGCAAAAAATGAACAAAGAATTGAGATAATGAAGGAGAAATCAGAACAAGCAGAGAAAAAAGTTGATGAAATAAATTATAGATTGACATAAGCAAGTAAAGCCCATGTCACACTGCACCAACGGATGGAAAGAGGATGTAAAACGGAGAAAAACACTTGCCATCCGTTGGTTTACGCAAAGCATCCGTTCTGTACTCACTGTATCCATTTTTCTTTCTCTCCATCTGTCCAGCCTCCGTCGACTGAGGTTCCATCCGCTCAAAAAGTTTTGAGCTGCTCAAAACTTTTTGAGCGGAAAATGTATCCAATGCGTCTGTTCTGCATCCACTACACATACAGGGAACATCCGTTCTGCATCCGTCGTCATCCATTAAGCGTCGGCTACATCCGTTAGGCATCCGCTGCACATCCGCACAACTCAAATCCGGTCCAGCGGTAAATGGACACAGGGAGGAAGCGAAACTGATGCAGAACGGAAGCGCAGCCTTAGTAGCATGGACGGAGAAAGGATGAAAGCGGATGCAGCTCACATACAAAACATTTAAAACAGAAAAAACGTTCGCAGAGGGGACCTATCTTGGATATTAAGGATGTCTAGAGGATGTCTAGAGAATGCAGAAAGACACCTAGGGGAAAACTTATATTGCCTATAAAAAGGGGGAGCAACTCACCTGGATCTCACTTTCTGTCCAGCAGCCCTGCTGTGCAGACCTCTGCAGGCTTCATCTGGATCTCGCTCTTCCACAGCATCCATTGATGTCCACCATGGATCGTAACACACTCCTTTTGGTAGCCACCATCATTCTGCAACAGTGCGAAGCCATCTACAGGCTCTTTCAACTGTTCTACGGGAAGAAAAGGAGGTGGCCAAGAAGCGTCTGGGTCCAAATATGGATAGGGAGAAGAGCAGAGGACGGACTGAACAACAAGCTGATGGTGGAGCAGAGGAGCGAAGACCCTCGTGCATTCCAGAACTTCATGAGGATGCCTCCAGCCATTTTTGATGAAGTTGTGGAGCAGCTGACACCCAGGTTCACCAAGCAGAGCACAAACTTCCGGCCCAGCCTGGACCCTGGGCTCAAGGTGGCACTGACTCGGCACCACCTGGCCTCCGGGACCACCTACAGGAGCATGCAGTATGCCTGGAGGGTGCCACACAACACCATCAGCATTGTGGTCAGAGAAGTGGTGCAGGCCATCATAGAAGAATGCATGGAGGAGCTCCTCAAGTGCCCCTTCACTGAAGAAGGCTGGAAGAAAGTTGCAGAGCAGTGGTATCAGAAGTGGAACTTCCCCCACACCGTTGGAGCCATAGATGGGAAGCACGTGGTCTGCAAAGCTCCAGCCAACTCAGGGTCCACTTATTACAACTACAAGGGCTTCTTCAGCATCGTCCTCTTTGCCATGGTCGATGCTGACTCCAAGCTCATGTACATCGATGCTTCAGGCAAGGGGTCAGCTTCAGATGTCCAGGTATGCAACGCCAGTGACCTCAAGGAGGGGCTGGAATGAAACCTTATCATGGGCTTCCCAGATCCAGACCCCCTGCCCAATGACATGCAAGATTTGCCCTACTTCATTGTGGGGAATGACGCCTTCTCCCTCAGAACCTACCTCATGGTGGAGAACGCCTTTGGTATCCTGGCAAACAGGTTCCAGGTACTTCTCACCACCATGCAGCATCGCCCAGAGACCATGAGGAACATCGTGGAAGCTTGCTGCATCTTGCACAAACTCATGCGCACCTGGTACCCAGTGTTGCAAAACAGGCTCGTGGACCTCCAACAAGGCAATGGGGACATGGAGCCTGGGGAATGGAGGCAGGGGTGAAACCTGATAGACACTGAGGATGTGCAAGGCCCCAACAGAGCCTCACATGAAGGGAAGAAGCAGTGCAACCTCCTGAAACACTGGTGCAACTCCTCAGCTGGAGCAGTGGAGTAGCAAGACAAGATGATAGATGCTTAATGGATGCTTCCTTCAGCCTGTCTCATCACATGGATGAGATTGGGCCATGTATGTTGGGTGGGCCTACAATGAACAGGGCATTAAATAAAGAGTTGTGTTTATGTTGAAATGTGTGCATGATTGATTACATTATTATTGATAATAAAGGGCCATAGGTGTGGCACCTGGGAGGGTGGACCATACAGTCCCACTATGCTTGCACTGGAGGTTTATCTTTCCCACAGCTATCTCAACCCATCCCACAGTTATATTAACCCATCCCAAAGGTATCCCTGCCCACCCCACTGCTATCTTAAGCCATCCCAAAAGCATGCAAAGGCTAAACCATTTCTAAAAGTTTCCACCAAGACTTTATTTACAAAAATAAATGAGGCAAGTGTGTGAAGCAAAGATAATCTTTATTAATAACAAGCTCTAAAAGAAAAATGACCCAAGTCAAGTGTCCAAATAAAGTCTACAGGTAGCCACCCAGTCTCTGGCACTCTTCTCTGTCACACAGAGGTATTCCCAGTCTCAGAGGTGAAGGGTCTGGATGCTGTGGAGGTGGGTGGTGCTGGAGTGCTGGTTTGAAGTGCCACTCGGGTGCCTGGCCCTGAGAGGACAACAGGGAACGGTGTGTTGAGAAAGCTCTCAGACATCTGGCTCAGCCCCGTGATGTTGAGAGCTCCTACCTCCATGCCATGGGGTGTCAGCCCCAGTACCGATGACAGATGTACTGAGGCCGGGCTTGGCTGTGGGGTGGAGGAAGGAGCAGTGTAGTGGAGCTGTCTGGTCTGCAGCTGGGTGAGGACTGGCGTGGGTGGCATTGGTGATGTGGGTGGCATCGGTGGTGTTGGTGGCATCAGTGGCGTGGGTGGCATCGGTGGCATCAGTGGCATCAGTGGAACCGATGGCAACGGTGTCGTCTGATGAACCTGTGCCTGGACTGGGTATGGCTTCTGCCTGTGCTGCTGGACCTCTTGGTAGCCATAGCCCTGGAAGGTGAGGGGCTATGAAAAGCCTTGGAATAGGAGGGACATCACCTGGGATAGAGGAGCAGACCTGGACTGGGTGAGAGCAGGTTCTTCTGGGTCTGGAGGGTTGTGAAGCAGATCGGTGATCCTGTCTTCACCACCTGGTACTGGGTTTCCGCCATGTCCATGAAGGTCTGATTGACATAGGTGAGGAAGGGCTTGCAGTTGGAGGATGAGGAGTTGGTGTGGTACCAGCTGAGAGAGGATATCTATGCTGCTCCTGATGGTGTCTCTTATCTCCAGCAGGACAGTGTGGCTCTGTCCCTCCTGTCTGGCTCTCTGCCTTTCTGTGGAGGTGGAGCTGGGGGTGGATGCGGGTTAGACTGTGGTGGAAGTGCCGTCTTCTTTCTCCCACTGCGCCAGGGATTCCTCCACGTGCTCCCTCACGGTTAGAACAGCTGTCCACGGGTTCTCCGTCGTGGCACGCTCCACAGATACCTGCCTGGAGACAGGAGCTGAATCTCGGCCGGAAGAGGACTGGCTCTCAGCAGGCTACCTGAGAGAGAGGGTTGTGAGAGGGGCTGCTCCTTGGTGGTGGATCTCACCCTCCAGGAAGCTGCACTTGGCCATGATGTAGGTCTCTCTGTCCGTCAGCTTGACTGCGGCCTGGCCAGATTTCTTGAAGTGCAGCTTCCTGTACTAGGTGTGCATGTGCTTCCACCAGCCGAGGAGCACCTCGAAAGTGTAGCCCAGGCTCTCCGCCTTCTCTCTCCAAGCAGCCTGCTTCCTCTTGGTGTCCCTGTAGAGCCTGTGTCGCTTCCGCCATAGATACTCATTCTCTCTCAGCCACTCCAGCACCTCATCCTCATGTTCCTCCTCGATGGAGTATTGCCTCCTCTCCTGTTCTCGCATGTGTCTCTTCCTCCCTTTGGCAGGACCACATGGGCCCTCCTCAGAGGGGCTTCCAGGTTTTAGGGGCTGCTCCTCTACACCACCAGCAGCAGCAGCACCAGCAGCAGCACCAGCAGCACCAGTAGCACCAGCAGCACCAGCAGCACTAGCAGCACCAGGATCATCAGCAGCAGAGTAAGTACCATCAGCGCCAGCAGCACCAGCAGGACCAGCAGGACCAGGATCAGCACCAGCAGCACCAGCAGGACCAGGATCAGCACCAGTAGCATCAGCAGGACCAGGATCAGCAGCAGCAGAGTAAGCACCAGCAGCGCCAGCAGCACCAGCAGGACCAGGAGCATGAGCAGGACCAGCAGGACGAGGAGCAGCTTCAGCCGAGTAAGCACCAGCAGAAGCACCACCGCCAGGAGCAGCATCAGCAGAGTAAGCACCAGCAAAAGCACCACCACCAGAAGCAGCATCAGCAGAGTAAGCACCAGCAGAAGCACCACCGCCATAAGCATCATCATCAGCTCCTCCAGAAGCAGAAGCAGCAGAAGCCCCAGCCCCAGAAGAGCTATCCCGTGCTGCAGAAGCCCCAGCAGAAGCAGAGTGAGGGCCAGGGGGTGGGAATGTGGCCCTGTCCCTCTTGCCAGGGCTGGCAGCAGATGGCTGAGGCTTTGTCTTCTTCCCCATGGTTGTGGAGTTGCTGGCTGGCAGGCAGGCAGGCAGCAAGGCTGGTAGGCAGGCAGGCAGACAGCAAGGCTGGCAGGCAGGCAGGCAGGCAGGCAGCAAGGCTGGCAGGCAGGCAGGCAGCAAGGCTGGCAGGCAGGCAGGCTGGCAGGGAAGCTGGCAGGGAAGCTGGCAGGGAAGCTGGCAGGCAGGCAGGCAGCAAGGCTGGCAGGCAGCAAGGCTGGCAGGCATGCAGGCAGGCAAGGCAGGCAGGCTGGCAAGCAGGCAGGCAGGCAGTCAATGTGTCTGGAAGCAGGTCTTTCCTCTGAATGGTGACCTGCTTGGGAGCTGCTTCCTTTTATATCCACGGGGCTGATGCAATGCATCCCCCCGCATGCACACTGAATGCTAGGCATCCACGAGGCATCTGCTAGGCTTCCACTAGGCATCCGCTAGGCTTCCGCTCTGCATCTGCTTCATCCACTCAGCGTCCCCTCTGCATCCGCTCTTTCCATTCTGCGTCTGCTTTGCTGCAGCCCCCCGGAAGCCTTGCGTATGTGCCATCTGCTCTCATCTGCTTCCATCTGCTAGGCTTCCATGGAGCATCCGCTTTCCATCCGCCCTGCGTCCTTCCCCCATCCGTTCCTTTCCGTGTTGTCCGCTCTGGTTATGCAAATTTTTGCCCCTTTTGAGAGCGGATAACAACGGATGGAACATTTTTCTCGTCTGCTGTGTCCTTTTTACAAACATTTTGCATCCGTCGGCCAGTGTGACAGGGCCTTTAGTTATGAACCTGGGTTCTTTGCAGGCACAGTTACCTAAATTTTCCTCCAGGAGGTTTTCATTGCAATCCCTGTTGCCCTTATATGCATAAAGTGAGTGCACATACTTTTGGAAATGCAGATATATACAATCACATCAGGATAGGAGATCATTATCAGCCCTGCCAACTCTCACAGTTCTGCTGTGAGTCTCATGATTTTTTGTCATTTCTCACGGTCTCACGACAAGGCTCCTCGATCTCATGCCGAATTTAAAACGCTTTTTTTTTTTTCAAATTTGGGGGCTGGCTTATATGCAAGTATATACAGTAATCATTTTTCTTCCTGTCTGTCCGTCATTTTGAAAGGGGAGTAGGCCTTGGGAATGAAGCTAGTTTCCCAGTAGTCTTTGTAAGTTCAGCGTGGGAAAGCGATCGCAATCATATAAACATGGCAAAAAGAGGTGGTGATTTTTCAATAGAAGAAAGAAAGCTGCATCTTCTTACAACAGGGAACACAAGTAAAACATTTAAATAAACTGTTAATGACTTTCCTCGATGGAAAAGGGGTTTGTTTAATCTTGATCGGGAAAAAAATAGAATCTCACTATTTTTTAATAGAATCTCCAGATTTTTTTTCATGGGTCTCCAGATTTTCCTTTATTGTTATTTTGAAGTTTGATTAAGGTTTGCTAAGAGAAAAAATATGTAAAACCCAAAGTCAAAATTACATTCTTTTCCACATCAAGCACAAAATTCAGAAGCAGTTTACATAATTCTCAAACAATTTTATTTTTATGAAGCATTATGCAGATCTAAAATCAATTTTATTGTTATGAGAATTATTTATTCTGTTTATATGCGCTTTTTCTTCAAAAACTCTGGGAAACACATTTGGACTGGATCCTGGAAATGCTTCTGGCATCCCACAAAGGAAAAGACCCATTTCTATTCAATCTGATTTTTTTTATGATAATGTTTGGACCTCACCACCTGCTCCCAAATTCAAATGCAGTCCGTGAGATCTTTACCCATTTGGTTTGAAACTTTTCCTCTTGGACATGGAAGGCAATCGTAACAACAAAATGGCTTCCCTTCCTTCTTGGTCTTGCTATGACCTTTATGGCAGGGTTCATTGCACAAAAAAATAGGCTGAGCCTGGGCACAAAGAGAAGCATACAAGGCAGAATCCTCAATTTTTGGTTTGGTATTGGGATAATCACATAATATAGATTTTTCAGCTCTATAATCTCCCCATGATTTGAAATGAATGTCTAACATTTGAACTGTCACTAAAAGGACACAACAAAGAATGTTCTTTCTGTGTCTACTCAGGAACTTCAGACTGGCCCAGGAATTGTTTGCACAGTTCGACAGAGCAATTACTGAGTATGTCATTTGTACTTCTATAACTGTCTGGTATAGTATAACCAAACAGGACAGGTACAGACTTCAACAGATAATTAAGCAATTAATTTTTTTTTAAAAAAATTGTTTTACAGAAAAAAAAACAATTGCAAGCAGCCTTCCTTCCATAGAAGACCTGTGTCAGGATTTTGACAGTTACTCCAATTAAATCATGAGCCTCGAGCCACACTTTGTAGACACATTTTATAGTTGACAACCTGTATATTTCAGGGATCTAAAAGAGGGCTGAGAAAATATCTGGCTAAACAATTATTTTCATTATCTGCATCCTGAACAGTGATGAATCCCAAGTATATATGGAAAATACCTGACTAAATCTCCTTGGCCACCTAATAGAATCAATATTAACACTGAATATTTGTCCTCTGGGAGCTTTGACATCAAATGTTCCCACTTTGACTCGATGTAGACTTAGAATGTGACCCAGTTGAAATGTGACCCAGTGAAATTTGGAAATGTGACCCAGTTGATAATATCAAATCCTACTTCCAGGTTCCCATTTTCATCAAAGGAAATCATTTCTCCAACACTGTTGTTAAATGAGACTTTTCTAAGAAAGTGGTAGAACTAAATTGAGCATAAAAATGAAAGCAAAATAAATGCAGCAGCCTGCATGGTAGTGTGCACATGTAAAAAATTACAGACCAATCTCTTTATGCTGCGTCACCTGTAAAGTCATGGAATCCATTATTAACCAATCCATTATCCTCCACTTAGAGACAAACAACCTACTCTCTAATAACCAATTTGGTTTCAGAAAAAAACTATCCTGTAATCTGCAACTCTTACAATGCAAAAACTTATGAACTACACAACTCGACCAGGGCAAAGCAATATATGCAATCTACATAGACTTCTGTAAAGCCTTTGATTCAGTGGTACATGACAAACTACTCCTAAAACTAAAATCTTATGGTATCTCTGGATACCTGTATAACTGGATAGAAGCATTCCTGTCAAACAGACAACAAATGGTCAAAATTGGGAGTGTCCTATCAAATTCTGTACCTGTCAACAGTGGCATCCTCCAAGACAGTGTTCTAGGACCAACTCTCTTCATAAATGACCTCTGTGATCATATTAAGAGCAACTGCATTCTCTTCACTGTTAATGTAAAGCTATTCAACATCACAGACAATACTGCTGTCCTTCAAAAAGACCTTGACTATGTATCAGAATGGTCAAGCAAATGGCAACTTCAAATCTCAACAAATAAATGCTCTTTCATATTGGCAAAGAATAAATAAATTAGAAAATAAAATACAGGCTGAATAGTCAAGACCTTGTTAAGGATCCAAACTCTGTCAAGGTTCTTGGAGTACTCATCTCCAATGATCTAAGTGCTAGATCCCACTGTAACTGCATAGCCAAAAAGGCATTAAGAGTTGCTAATCTAATCCTGCGTAGTTTTTTTCTCTGGTAATATCACACTACTAACTAGAGCATGCAAAACATTTGCTAGACCAATACTCGAATACAGCTCATCAGTCTGGAACCCACATTATGTGTCATTATGTATCATAATGTATCATTAAAATCATACATTGCAATATCCTACCTGTCAATGAATACTTCAGCTTCAGCCATAACAATACAAGAGCAAACAATAGATACAAACTCAAGGTTAATCACACTGAACTTGATTGCAGGAAATACGACTTCAGCAACAGAGTGGTCTATGTCTGGAATACTCTACCTGACTCTGTGGTTTCTTCCCCAAACCCTAAAAACTTTAACCTTAGACTGTCTACTATTGACTTCACCCCTTTCCTAAGAGGTCTGTAGGGGATGTGCGTAAGCACAACAACGTGCCTACATCCTGTCCTATTGTTCCTTTTATTTTTATTTTTCTTATATGTATCCATATTCATAACTATGTTTTTATTTATACCTATTATCTTGTAAGAAATTGACAAACCAAATAAAATAAATAAATAAATAAATCATCTCTCCTGTGGGAGCTGCATTGGCTGCTGATTTGCTTCCAGGTGCAGTTCAAGGTGCTGGTTGTCACTTTTAATGACCTTCATGGCTTGGGACCAGGTTATCTGAGGAACCATCTCTTGCCAGTCTCTTCTACCTAACTCATTTGTAAGAATCATTCATACCAAACTGTGAAAATAAATATGTGCAAGAAAAAATTGAAAAACATGGGGAGACAATTTACCTGCAGTAACTTGTAGATGCTCAGAATGGTTGCCATGAAAAGACATGCTTTGGAGTTGGGTCCCCCAAGGACAGCCACAGTAGTACCTTGGACATCACATTTATAGTTTGGAATAAACTTGCCCCATGTGGAGAGGAGCTCCAGTGAAGCAAGATAAGTTCAGCTTCCAGTGAAGTAGGCATTATAAATGTTGAAACCCAGGGAAATGTTATGCAACATCTGGATATCCTCATTGATCTCTTTCACAGCAAAGACAAAAGATGTGCTGGTAGGTCTGAGTCACCAATCTACAATGAGATTTAATTGAATCACTGGATTGTCTCAATTTAAGATTTGCTAAATTCCTTTGTTCCTCTCCTTTTTCCATTGCAGTCTACTGCTGTGGAGCAGGGATCCCCAAAGTTGGCAACTTTAAGACTTGTGGACTTCAATTCCCAGAATTCTCCAGCCAGCTATGTTTGAAGACCACTGTTGTGGAGCATCCTGGCCCCCAAGTTCTAGCAGGTCTTTATCCCCTTAACCTGCTTGAAGACCATAAAGAGCTGGTTCATGCAAGCATTGGCACAGGGTGAGAAGACAGCTCGAAGATGATGTGTTGGCTGCTTTAAGGATGATTAGTTGTGATGCCAGTTTTTTAAATTGTTTTTTATGTTTTTGTTTGATGTCATTACCTTGAGCTACCTGTGTTTTAACTGATATGACTAATGAATATTAATCGATTATAAGTTATCTGGGCAGCTATTATGAAATCTAGGCTCAGGTTCTCAAATAGTTTTCAAGTTGAAAATGAGGAATGAACCAAAACTGACTTTGTTGTGATAGGTAATTGCCAAAATGATACTTTTTTCTTCAAAATGTTTGTACAAAAATACATACACTTTAATAAAGCATACCTAAGCATGCTTATCAGGGTGTTGGTTCCCCCCCCAAAAAAAAAAATTAGCTGGAATGCTAATTTTTATTTCTAACAAGAGATCATTTCTGAAAGAAAATAGTATATGATGTTGGGTATATTCAGCATGATGGTAAAAGGACCTCTCCTTGAAATCTATGAGATGCTCCCAGGTATAGGATCTATCTAAAATGCTCTTGTAAAGCAACATTTGCAGAAAATTTAATTAATCCTGAATAGTGACAGAAAGCAAACTCAGTCAGGAACCTATGGCCAAAGTTGTTTTTATTCACTAACAATAGTTCAAATACAGTACGGTTAGCATATTAACTAAGTCAGAAGGGATAAATAATAATATGGTCACGCAGATGGGTTTATCTAAAATATTCCAATATTATATTGTGATTTTTACAGGTCTACATTTTTCTTTGTTTTGCTTCTGCCTTTCTTTGCCTTTCAATGGAATGGGCCAAAGATATATAAGGCCTGATTCTGGTTTTACTCATGGTCACTTAACAAGGTATCAAAGCTTTGCCTGAGCCCAATATATATAGTACTATATTGTTGTTGCATGCATGCAAATAAACATATACATCTTGAGAGTTATTTGATTTAGGTAAGCCTGGATCTGGTCACAATAAAGGAAAGGGTTGTACCAACCACATAACCTTACAAAGAACCTAATTTAGCCATGGATTGCATGCTTTATTAATAGAAGTTTTAGATTTGAATTCAGTTGATCATTCTACTTTTGGCACATGAGCTAACAATTGGTTTAACAGGACATCAAGAATGCTAAAGAAGTTCATCTTCTGTCCTGCAGTGGAATTGTTAGTTATTAAATATGATGGGTTTAATTTTTTTAATTTTGCAATTCATAATGAAAGATGGCTATTTTTCTAAGAAAAATAAGTTAGCATCAATATTCCTCTGCTCTACAAAGAAAGTGAAATGAATAATTTTCATGAAATTTATCCCAAATTACAGAAGAATTGTCATGACAATAATAACATGAAACAGAGTGGGAAGCAGAGTCAGCCCCAGTAATTTCCCCCCATTCAGCTTGTTACTTTGCTCAGGACTATTATTTAAAGTGGTAAGAACATGTCCAAATAGTTCTTTTAACTAGATAAAAATTCTGACCCATTGAAGCATAAATCACACTATACCCCTTAATGCTTATGATTGGAAAGTCATACTTGCTCTTACTGTCCAAGATTAGGGAAGACCCACCACCTGAAATTTTTGGTGTAAGGTACCAGTTGCTTACATAAGGTCACCAAGGAATTCAAAAGCAGGATGCCTTTCAAAGTTGAGAGGGTTGGAAAACATGTAGCTCTGTGAACTGATAGCAGCTATGATAACATCCCCTGACTGATAATACTGATTATTGATTTTCTGAGGGTCACTGATTATACATTTAGCAATTGGAACATCACACCCTGCTGAAGGAAGGAGCATGATAACTGAAAAAACAAACTTCATTATCTCCCATTCACATCTTCTCTTTAACATAATGTCACCTATTCCCTTACAATCATTCAAGTGTTAGTGTTCTGCTGTGCTCTTCTAGTGTCCAAGAATTCCAACTTTATCAGTAATTCAAGAATCCCAGGTGCTTTAAAAATCTTGTCATAAAAGTTGCAGCAGAGATTAATAATATTCCTTGACAGTTCAAATACTGGCTAGTTACTACCAGAAAGTCCCTTCTCACCTAGAGGAGTTCTCCAAGTAATCAGCATAGATTGGATAATTATGGAGAATTTAAGCTCCAATTATCATATCCATGTAGCAAAAGAAAATAATTTTCCTCCTACAGCTTCAGCAAAAGTTTTTTCATCTAAAAAAGTTTCAAAAGAATGTAAATTCCTATGACAAAAAGGCAAAAGCAATGGTGTGATGCAAGATCCCAATTTAAATAGCTGAGATAGAAAAAATACAGTCTGCTTAACTGTTGGTTGTATTGTTTTATTTCCTGCCTTTGTTATTACAAATAACTCAAGACAGTAAACACACTCAACGTACCTTCCTCCTCCTGTATTCCCCTCAGTAGCAAACTCTGTATGATGGATTGGGCTGAGAGTGGGTGACTGGCCCAAAAGTTACTCAGCTGGCTTCCAAAGCTAAGATGGAATTTGAACTCATCTCCTGCTTTCCAGTCTAACTTGCTAAACAGAACCCAAAATAAAATTGTTCAAGACTCCTGTAATAGGTCTTCTTTGCCTATTGATCTTGCTTTTAACTATTAGAAAAGACCATATCTAGCACTATAAGCTCCCCAGGTTGATCTGGATGCAATGGAAGAATTCTGGTGTTACAAATTTGGATTAAATCAATTCCAATTCTACTAGTGGTAATTTATGCCTCTAATGATAACCAAAAGGAATTTTTTATACAATTACATGGGATATTAGTGGAATTAGATAAAAGGAATATTTGCATCTTGGGGGATTTCAATGCTATTTTGGTCCACCAGAAAGATCACAGTAATGGGAGGGGGGGTGGAGAATAAAAAAAGAGAACTACCGAAGAAAACATGTAAAGAAATGATGATTGAACTAAATTTGATAAACATGTGGTGGAAATTAAACCCCGAGAAAAAGCAATTTACATTTCACTCCAACTTTCACCAATCATGGACATGAATTGATATGGTGTGGATGAATGGTGCATTAGTAAATGAATTAAAAGAGATTGAAATTTTACCAAACAAATGGGCAGAGCACAACTCAATTCAGATAGCGTGGAAAGGCAGGAAGAAACCAAGGAAAAAGTGGACCCTAAATACACAGCTAATTAAAGAGAAAGAATTTATGAATAAACTTAACGAGGACATAGACTATTTTTTAAAAGAAAATAATAATGAGGCAACTACAAAACAGAATATTTGGGATACAATGAAGGCAATAATAAGAGGCACATTGATATCATACACTGCTAAAAGAAATAAAGAAAAATATGCCCAACAAAATAAATTAGAACAAAGAATCAAAGAATTAATAATTCAGCTGCAAAACACCCCAAAAGATTATAAATTGAAAAAAAACAGATGATAATAACTAAACATAAATTAAATTTAATCAAACAAGAAGGAATGGTTTCAAAGTTGAATACAGCCAGACAGATATTTTTTGAACAGGCCAATAAACCAGGAAGGTGGTTGGCCTATAAACTTAAAAAATAAAAACAAAAAAGATTGATCTACCAATTAATAGATGAGAACAGGGATGCCCAACAAGGGATAGGACAGAAAAAAGAAATTGCATGTAAAATTTTTTGAAAATCTTTATTAAAAAAAAGGAGGTAAATGAGGATTTGATAAGAAACTATTAGGGTATTACTGAAGATAAAATAATTAAGGAGGAGATGAAGGAAATGTTAACTAGAGATATTACGTGGTCCGAGTTAAAAGCAGCAATAGAAAACCAAAAGAACAATAAAACCCCAGGACCCGATGGGATACCAGGGGAACTTTATAAGAAAATAGGAGAACAAATAGGACCTCTCATGGTGGAAATATATAATGAGGTCCTACTAGCAGCAAGAATGCCAGATTCATGGAAGGAGACACTGATATCGTTGATTCCAAAAGAAGATTCAGCTTTACAACTTATACAAAATTATACACCAATTTCCCTGTTAAATCCTAATTATAAAATATTTACAATTATAGCAAATAGATTGATAAAAATATTGAATGAATATATATATAAAGATGAAAATGGATTTCTTCCTAATAGACAAATTAGGAACAATTTAAGAATAGTATTAAATGTTTTGGATTACTACGAAGCCCATCCAGAAAAACAAATAGCCCTTGTATTCTTGGATGCACAGAAGGCCTTTGACAACCTAAATTGGCAATTCCTAATCCAATAAATTTACAATATGAATTTAGGCATTAAATTTGAAAACATTGTGACTACAATTTATGATTCACAAAAGGCAAATATTAATGGAGAGTACACACACTCAATAAAAATAAAGAAAGGAGTCAGGCAGGATGTCCATTATCTCCCCTGCTCTTCATATTATCTTTGGAAACATTGCTTACATGAATTAGACAGAACCCAGGAATAAAAATTAAAAAAGAAGAATATATATTCCAGTCATTTGCGGATGATATGGTATTTTTCATAGAGGAACCAATTGAAACAGGTCAAGAAATTCTGAAAGAGTTAGATCAATTTGGGGAAGTTGTAGGACATAAAATTAGTAGGGAAAAAATGAAATTAATCACTAAAAATTTAACAGAAAAACAAAAACTAAAATTGGAAAGGATAATGTGATTTCAAGTAATAAAAAAAGTTAAATACTTTGGAATTTGGTTGATGGCTCAATGCAAAACTCTAATGGAAAATAATTATAATAAATTATTACAGCAAGTCAAAAAAGATTTAGAGATATGGGTTAAATTGCAAATCTCCTTATTAGGGAGGATTGCCACTATAAAAATGAATATTCTGCCCAAATTTATTTGCTTGTTCCAAACAATACCAAGAAAAATACAAAAAAATTACTTTGTGGAACTTAACAAGATAATTGCCAAATTTATTTGGCAAGGGAAAAAACCAAGGATAAACCTAAAGGCAATACAAGACATGAAGAGCAGGGGAGGTATGGAACTCCCAAATTGGGAATTATACTATAGTGCAGCCTCCTTACTTTGGTTGAAAGACTGGGTAAATCTGCTGAATAAAAGGATCTTATTTTTAGAAGGCCATGATTTACAGAGGGGAGGGCACACATTTTTATGGGACACTGAAAAAATTAAGCAGTATTTCCACAGACATATAATTAGAGATTCCTTATTGGCTAAATGGAACAAAAAAAAAAAAACATTATTTAAAAATCCCAATCTGGATCTCAGCGATGGAGGCCATGATACATCCAAATAATCTAGATCTTAATAAAATGATAAAATACAAAGACTTTCTTGATGTGCAAGGAACTTTAAAATCATGGCAAGGTCTCCAAGAACAAGGGCTACAAGTAGGCCAGTGGGCTTATTTGGAAATTCAAAATAGATATAGCCAGGATAAGAAAAAAATTGGAATTTTTACTAAGGCACAACAATTAGATAAAATCCTATTAGGTCCAGATAAAAAAAATACAACTAAATTTTATAATTATTTATTAGAGATGGAATTAGAAGAGGAAGTAGTCAAAGGCAACATGATAACTTGGAGCAGAAACATAAGATGTAGCATTACATTATTAGAATGGGAAAAGGTCTGGACAAGGAATAATAAAATTACAAAATCAGCAACATATAAAGAAAATGCCTATAAAATGTTTTATAGATGGCATCTCTCACCCTCGAGAATAGCGAAAATGTCCCCTAGCATGAATCCGAATTACTGGAAATGTAAAAAGAAACAGGGAACATTCTTTCACATGTGGTGGTCCTGCACTGAAGCCCAAAGATACTGGCATAGAATACAAAAATGGTTAGAGGAAATAATGGCGGAGCAAACTGAATTAAAACCAGAATTCTTCCTATTGGAGATATTTAATAGTTAAATTTCTAAAAAAGTCAAATATATAATACTGCACATTCTTACTGCAGCCAGAATAACCTTTGCACAGTGTTGGAAACAAGCAGATATTCCAGCAGAGGAAATGGTTATTCAGAAGATAACCTGTGCAGAGATATAACCTTAGCACTTAAGGAAAAAGAAACATCAGAATATTATAGAAACTGGGAATGCTGGTATGACTGGATAGAACAAAAAAAGAAAATATATTAGTAAACAACATAAAATATAAAAGAGGTAGCAATTAAATATTCACAATAAGATGTATTTGTAAATATATCACCAATATTGATAACAAAAAAGGAACCATAGACTATTGATAGTAGAATTGTTAGTTTTTAATCATTTCTTTTTCTTTTTCTTTTTTTTTTCTGTGTATTATGTATGTGTTTGTTTGATATTTAGTTCTATAATCAATAAAGTTTTTTTTTTTTTTAAAAAAGACCATATCTAGCACTATAAGCCCCCCAGTTTGATCTGGATGCAATCGCTAATAAAATGCCTATCTTATTTATTGTGAAGGCATTGTCATTTAAGGCCCTGCAACACTGGCCGACGGATGTAAAATGTTTGTAAAAAGGACACAGCGGACGAGAAAAATGTTCCATCCGTTGTTATCCGCTTTCAAAAGGGGCAAAAATTTGCATAACCAGAGCGGACAACAAGGAAAGGAACGGATGGGGGGAGACTCAGGGTGCATGGAAAGCAGATGCTCCACGGAAGCCTAGTGGATGGAAGCGGATGAGAGTGGATGGCACATCCGCAAGGCTTCTGGGGGATCGCAGCAAAGAGGACGTGGAACGGATAAAGCGGATGCAGAGTGGACGCCGAGCGGATGAAGCGGATGCATAGCGGAAGCCGAGCGGATGAAGCGGATGCAGAGCGAAAGCTAAGCGGAAGCCTAGCAGAAGCCTAGCAGATGCCTAGCGGATGCCTAGAGTTCACTGCGCATGTGGGAAGGATGCATTGCATCAGCCCTGCGGATATAAAGAGAAGCAGCTCCCAAGCAGGTCAACATTCAGAGGAAAGACCTGCTTCCAGACATATTGACTGCCTGCCAGCCTGCCTGCCAGCCTGCCAGCCTGCCAGCCTGCCAGCCTGTCTGCCTGCCAGCCTGCCAGCCTGCCTGCCTGCCAGCCTGCCAGCCTGCCTGCCTGCCTGCCAGCCTTGCTGTCTGCCTGCCTGCCTACAAGCCTTGCTGCCTGCCTGCCTGCCAGCCAGCAACCCCACAACCATGGGGAAGAAGACAAAGCCTCAGCCATCTGCTGCCAGCCCTGGCAAGAGGGACAGGGCCACCCTCCCACCCCCTGCCCCTCACTCTGCTTCTGCTGGGGCTTCTGCAGCTCGGGCTCGCTCTTCTGGGGCTGGGGCTTCTGCTGCTTCTGCTTCTGGAGGAGCTGATGATGATGCTTCTAGTGGTGGTGCTTCTGCTGGTGCTTAGTCTGCTGAAGCTGCTCCTCATCCTGCTGGTTCTGCTGGTGCTCCTGGTCCTGCTGGTGCTCCTGGTGCTGCTGGTGCTGCTGGTGCTTACTCTGCTGCTGCTGATCCTGGTGCTGCTGCTGCTGCTGGTGGTGTGGAGGAGCAGCCCCTACAACCTGGAAGCCCCTCTGATGAGGGCCCATGTGGTCCTGCCAAAGGGAGGAAGAGGCATATACGAGAATGGGAGAGGAGGCAATACAACATCGAAGAGGTACATGAGGATGAGGTGCTGTAGTGGCTGAGAGAGAATGAGTATCTATAGAGGAAAGGACACAGGCTCTATAGGGACACCAAAAGGAAGCAGGCTGCTTGGAGAGAGAAGGCGGAGCACCTGGGCTACACTTCGGAGGTGCTTCTCGGTTGGTGAAAGCACATGTACACCTGGTACGGGAAGCTGCACCTCAAGAAATCTGGCCAGGCCGCGGTCAAGCTGACGGACAGAGAGACTTACGCCATGGCCAAGTGCAGCTTCCTGGAGGGTGAGATCTGCCACCGAGGAGCAGCCCCTCTCACAACCCTCTCTCTCAGGCAGCCTGCTGAGAGCCAGTCCTCTTCCGGCAGAGAGTCAGCTCCTGTCTCCAGGCAGGTGTCTGTGGAGTGTGCCACGACGGAGAACCTGCCGACAGCTGTTCTAACCATGGCGGAGCGCGTGGAGGAACCCCTGGCGCAGTGGGAGAAAGGAGACGGCACTTCCACCACAGTCCAACCCACATCCACCCCCAGCTTCACCTCCACAGAAAGGCAGAGAGCCAAACAGGAGGGACAGAGCCACATTGTCCTGCTGGAGATAAGAGTCACCATCAGGAGCAGCATAGATATCCTCTCTCAGCTGGTCCACACCAACTCCTCATCCTCCAACCGCAAGCCCTTCCTCACCTATGTGAACCAAACCCTCATGGACATGGAGGAACCCCAGTACCAGGTGGTGAAGGACAGGATCACCGATCTGCTTCACAACCCTCCAGATCCAGATGAAACTGCTCCCACCCAGTCCAGGTTTGCTCCTCCACCCCAGGTGAGGTCCCTCCCATTCCAAGGCTTTCCACAGGTCCTCACCTACCAGGGCTACGGCTACCAGGAGGTCCAGCAGCATAGGCAGCAGCCCTTCCCAGTCCAGGCACAGGTTCCTCAGATGACACCATTGCCACCGGTTCCACAGATGCCAACGATGACACCCATGCCAATCCTCACCCAGCTGAAGACCAGACAGCCCCACTACACTGCTCCTTCCTCCACCCCACAGCCAAGCCCGGCCTCAGTACATCTGTCGTCGGTATTGGGACTGACACCCCATGGCATGGAGGAAGGAGCTCTCAACATCACGGGTCTGAGCCAGCTGTCTGAGAGCTTCCTCAACACACAGTCCCCTGTTGTCCTCTCGGGGCCAGGCACCCCAGTGGCGCTTCAGACCAAAACTCCAGCAGCAACCACCTCCACAGCACCTGGACCCTTCACCCCTGAGATTGGGCACACCTCTGAGTGACAGAGAAGAGTGCCAGAGACTGGGTGGCTACCTGTAGACTTTATTTGGACACTTGACTTGGGTCATTTTTCTTTTACAGCTAGTTATTAATAAAGATTATCTTTGTTTCACACACTTGCTTCATTTATTTTTGTAAATAAAGTCTTGGTGGAAACTTTTAGAAATGGTTTAAGCCATTGCATGCTTGTGGGATGGGTAAGGATAGCAGTGGGATGGGCAGGGATACCTTTGGGATGGGTAATATCTGTGGGATGGGTTAAGATAGCAGTGGGATTGGCAGGGATACCTTTGGGATGGGTTATGATAGCTGTGGGATGAGCAGGGATATCTCTGGGATGGGTTAAGATAGCTGTGGGATGGGTAGGGATACCTTTGGGATGGGTAATAGCTGCGGGATAGATAAACCTCCAGTGCAAGCACAGTGGGACTCCCGGGTGCCACACCTATGGCCCTTTATTATCAATAACAATGTAAGCATTGATCCACACATTTGAACATAAACAGAACTCTTTATTAAATGCCCAATTCATTGTAGGCCCACCCAACATATATGGCCCAATCTCATCAGTGTGATGAGACAGGCTGAATGAAGCATCCATTAATCATCTATCATCCTGTCTTGCCACTCCACTTCTTCAGATGGGGAGTTGCACCAATGTTTGAAGAGGTTGCGCTGCTTCTTCCCTTCACGTGAGGCTCTGTTGGGGCCTTGCACATCCTCAATGTCTATCAGGTTTCGCCCTTGCCTCCATTCCCCAGGCTCCATGTCCCCATTGCCTTGCTGGAGGTCCACGAGCCTGTTCTGCAAGACTGGGTAGTGGGTGAGCATGAGATTGTGCAGGATGCAGCAAGCTTCCACGATCCTCCTCACGGTCTGTGGGCGATGCTGCATGGTGGTGAGAAGTACCTGGAACCTGTTGGCCAGGATGCCAAAGGCGTTCTCCACCACCTGCCTTGCCCTGGACAGCTTGTAGTTGAAAATCCTCTCTTCACGGATGAGGAGTCTGGACGTGTAGGGCTTCATGAGGTAGGTTCTGAGGGAGAAGGCGTCATCCCCCACGATGAAGTAGGGCACATCTTGCATGTCGTTGGGCAGTGGGTCTGGATCTGGGAAGCCCACAATGAGGTTGCATTCCAGCCCTTCCTTGATGTCACTGGAGTTGTATACATGGACATCTGAAGCTGAGCCGTTGCCTGAAGCATCGAGGTACATGAACTTGTAGTCAGCATCGACCATGAAGAAGCCCTTGTAGTTGAAATAAGTGGACCCCAACTTGGCTGGAGCTTTGCAGGCCACGTGCTTGCCATCTATGGCTCCAACGGTATGGGGGAAGTTCCACCTCTGATACCACTGCTCTGCAACTTTCTTCCATCCTTCTTCAGTGGTGAGGCACTGGAGGAGCTCCTCCATGTATTCTTCGATGATGGCCTGCACCACTTCTCTGACCACAATGCTGATGGTGTTGTGTGGCACACTCCAGCCATACTGCATGCTGCTGTAGGTGGTCCCTGAGGCCAGGTGACGCAGAGTGAGTGCCACCTTGAGCCCAGGTTCCAGGCTGGTCTGGAAGTTGGTGTTTGCCTTGGTCAACCTGGGTGTCAGCTGCTCCACAACTTCGTCAAACATGGCTGGAGGCATCCTCATGAAGTTTTGGAATGCCCGAGTGTCTTCGTTCCTGAGCTCCACCATCAGCTTGTTGTACAGTCCGTACTCTGCTCTTCTCCCGATCCATCTTCAGACCCAGACGCTTCTTGGCCGCCTCTTTTTCTTCCCGTAGTAGAGTTCACAGAGGCTGTAGATGGCTTCGCACTGTTGCAGAATGATGGTGGCTGCCAAAAGGATTTTGTTACGATCCATGGTGGACATGACTGGATGCTGTGGAAGAGGAAGAGTCAGATGAAGGCTGCAGAGGTCTGCACAGCTGGGCTGCTGGGCTGAAAGTGAGATCCAGATGAGTTGCTCCACCTTTTTATAGGCAGTATAGGTTTTCCACTTTGTGTCCCTTTGCATCTTCTAGGCATCCTCTGGACATCCTTAATATCCGAGATAGGTCCCCTCTGTGAACGTTTTTTTCTGTTTTAAATGCTTTCTTTGTGAGCTGCATCCGCTTTCATCCTTTCTCCATCCATTCTGCATCTGTTCCGCATCCGTTCCGCTTCCTCCCTGCGTCCGTTTACCGCTGGAGTGGATCGAGTTGCACAAATGCATAGCGGATGCCTAGCAGATATAGCGGATGCGTAACAGATGCAGAACAGATGCCTAGCGGATGCAGAACAGATGCATTGGAAACATTTTCTGTGCAAAAGTTTTGAGCAGCTCAAAACCCTCTGAGCGGATGAAACGTCAATAGACGGATGCTGGACAGATAGAGAGGAAGCAAAATGGAGGCAGTGAGTACAGAACGGAAGCATCGCATTAACCAACGGATGGTAAGTGTTTTTCTCCATTTTACATCCTCTTTCCATCCGTTGGTGCAGTGTGGCAGTGGCTTTAAATCTGTTTGTTTCGTTCTTGTTTTAACAGCAATATTTGAAGCCATCTGTTTTGCTGATTGATTATCTTCATAAATAATAGAATCTGTTACATCAATTCCCATATCAATTAATAATTGGTTATACAAAACTAAATCTGTACATAGTAAAGATCAACATGAGAATTCAGCCTCCATTGTTGACAAACTTAGATGTTTCTTTCTAATTGACCTCCATCCAATCAATACCGTTCCCAATAATACTACAGTACCTGATGTAGATTTTCGTGTATTAATGTCTGTATCAAAACTTGCATCAGCATATGCAGTTAAATTCAGTTCATCTTTAGGCTCCAAATACAATGCATAATGCATTGTTTGTTTTAGATATCTTAAGATACATTTAGCAGCTTGCCAGTGCCTTTCAGTTGGCTGAGCATTAAATCTCACTAATTGATTAACACTGTATGCTATATCTGGCCTTGACCAATTACTGAGATAAGTTAAACTACCAATCAAGGATTGATAAATATTCTTATCAAAAATAGGACTTTGAACATCACTATGGCTAAACTCCTGGCTCATCTGTGTTTTAGCTGGTTTACAAAGTTCCATTTTAAATCTTTTTAGTAATTGGTTAATTTTATCAGCTTGTGAGATCTTGTATCCTCCTCTAGTTCTATCTATCTTTAAATCAAGATATTGTTTGATTTCTCCTAATTGTTTTATATTACATTTCTTCTCTAACCATAAGGTTATTTTAGGAGCTTCTTGTTCAGTTTTGGTGATTAATACAATGTCACCAGTATATAATAGCAACAATGAAATTACACCATTACTTTTTCTTTTAAACAAACATGGATCAGCCATGCCAGCTACAAAATCTATCTTAGTTAATTCTTTAACTATACATTGGTTCCACTCATATCCTGATTGCTTTAAGCCATAAAGACTCTTTTTCAATCTCCAGCAATCAGTTGTATTATCATTTTTAATACCTAAAGGTTTCTTTAAAAATATAGTGTGTTGCAAGAGTGCATGCAGATATGCCATCTCTACATCCAAATGATTTGCAATATATTTCTCCCTAGCTGCCCACACTAATGCTTCCCTTAATGTAGTAGACTTCAGACTAGGTGCAACTACCTCATCATAGTCGTTTGCTGTCTGATTGAATCCTTGTGCTACAAACCTGGCTTTATTGGTAACAGTCTCAACGTGTCTTTAGCTTATATGTCCATTTACATCCAATAGCATGTTTACTTGGTGGTAACTTAACATTTTTGTATACCTCCAGTCTTTTTAAAGATTCCAGTTCCTTATCCATTGCTTTCTGCCAAGCAGCCTGATCCTTAGCAGGAAACAGTTTCAATTCACTATAATTACTTGGAACTGTATTCACTTGGCATACAACACTAGCCTGATATCTATCAGATAGTCATGTTACACAGGTTGAACATCTTGCTAATACAGGGATAACTGGTGGAGTCTCTTGTGCCACCTGCTTCTGTTCTTCTACCTCCTCCTGTGCCTGTTCTACTACTTCCTCCTGTGCTTCCTCTTTAATGGCTATTCGTGATTTTATCTTAGGGACTATTTGGGTGTCAATAATAGCATCGTTGCTGGTTTCCTGTTCCAGTTTATGCCACCCAATGTGCTCAAGAAATTTAGCACTAGCACGAAAATAAACATGAGCTGTGCCTTGATGCCAGAATCTAAATGATCTTTGGTTGGCTTCGTAACCCACAAAAAATAACTTCTTAGCTCTATGTTGCCCTTTCAATCTTACTTGTGAGGGAATATGTTCCCATGCTGGAACTCCAAATGTATGTAGGTAACTTAAATTTGGTTTTCTGCCATAACAACAGGTGAATGGCAATTCACCAGTTGTTGTGTTAACTACATTGTTTAACACATGATTGATACATATTATGGCTTCACCCCACAGTGTTTCAGGCAAACCTGAATTAGATAACATAGTGTGAGCCATGGCTTGTAATGTTTGCCCTCTCTGTTCTACAAATGAATTATGTTGTGGTCTGTAAGGTGCAGAACATTTATGCTCGACACCAGCCAATTTCAACATAGTTTGGAAACTTTTGTTAACAAATTCAGTCCCATTATCAATAATTAGGAGAGAAGGCGGAGCTACGTCTCGGTGTTACAGCTGCGATCTCGGGGCTCTGAGATCTCAGCTGATATTTTTGCCTCTGGTCGGTTCTAACGGACCTAAACCGTCCCGTAGAGACGGGGATCGTGAAGGGCACAGTCCCAGGATCCCAGAGATATCGCAAAATCTCTGGTTTGATCCGGGAGAAGCCCTTTTGCTGGAAGCAGAAAGGCAGCCTCTAAATCTGCTGAAGTCGGGACAACTCCGGAAAGAAAGGGATTTAAATGAGCG
>BLBF01000070.1:115517-143024 GCA_015471245.1 Laticauda colubrina
TGTTTGGCATTTGCCAGAGAACACCAAGATTGGCAAATTCACCACTGTGCTCTTCACAGATGAAAGCAGGTTCACACTTAGCACATGTGACAGACATGACAGGGTGTGTGTGGAAAACATTCTGCTGCCTGCAACATCCTCCAGCATGATCGGTTTGGCAGTGTGTCAGTAATGGTGTGGGGTGGCATTTCTTTAGGGAGCCGCACAGTCTTTCATGTGCTTGCCAAAGGTAGCCTGACTGCCATTAGGTACTGAGATGAGATCCTCAGACCCCTTGTGAGACCATATGCTGGTGCAGTTGGCCATGGGTTCCTCCTAATGCAAGACATTTCTGAACCTCATGTGGCTGGAGTGTATCAGCAGTTCCTGCAAGATAAAGGCATTGATGCTATGGACTGGCTAGCCTTTCCCTAGATCTGAATCCAATTGAGCACACCTGGGACATCATGTCTCGCTCCATCTACCAAATGCCACGTTGCACCACAGACTGTACAGGAGTTGAGGGATGCTTTAGTCCAGGTGTGGGAGGAGATCCCTCAGGAGACCATCTGCCACCTCATTAGGAGCATGCCCAGGTGTTGTAGCGAGGTCATACAGGCACATGGAGGTCACACATACTACTGAGCCTCATTTTGACTTGTTTTAAGGACATTACATAAAAGTTGGATCAGCCTAGTGTTTTTTTCCACTTTAATTTTGAGTGTAACTCCAAATCCAGACCTCCATGGGTTGCTAAATTTGATTTCCATTGATAATTTTTCTGTGAGTTTGTTGTCAACACATTTAACTATGTAATGAACAAAGTATTTAATAAGAATATTTCATTCATTCAGATCTAGGATGTCTTATTTTTGTGTTTCCTTTATTTTTTTGAGCAGTGTATATATAAAAGGAAACTTGTTATTTATAAACATTAACTATAATGTATATTCTATAAGCGGCCCAAGACTTCCTCTTCACACAGTGTGCCCCAGGCAATCCAAAAGCTTGGATACTTATGCTCAATAGATTCCTTGAATTAGAAATACCTTAAATTATAACTTGAAGGTAATAATAATTCAGAAACATGTTCCCCCTCAGATATATCAGCCATCATTCCTGAGAAGGATGGTGGAGACACATGGAATCTGGGGTTCAATGGTGATAAGAGAAACAAAGGAAGAAGAATGATGCCTAGTGAATTTGAGGACAGGTCTAAGCACAGATTCAGGTCTATCAAGTTGTACTTGTCTGCTCACACAGTGTCTCAAGTTTCTGGATTTCTTGAATGTCACCCAAAGGTTTAGTGAGAAAGTGGAAGAGCTCATACTTTGAGTATTTCTCTTCAGATAAAATCAATCCTACTCCTTCCATGCTAGATGTTAATTGGACAAAGTTGCATGTGAGGTGAATCAGTAACTGTCTTGCACAGTGAGTTGTAAATTTTGGAGCTTTGGAATCTGGCATGTATTCAAGCTGATCTATAGCACGAGCTCTAGCACCTCTAAGCTAGTTTCACAAACATGGTTGCCTGCTTGGGCATCCAGTGTGGCTTCTTACAATTTCAACATTGCAATGCATGTCTGTTGAAATCTGTTGTTAACAAGCAATAAATAAGGAAGTACCAAGGCAGCATAAATTCCAATTTAAAAAAAAAAAATAACCAGTGACAATAACAAAAATAATAGATAGTATGTAAATGGAAATATTTTATTTTGTCTATCAAGTGAGAATTAAACCAGAAGATTTAAAACCTTTGCTCAAGTTAAGAGGAATTGGATTAGAAAATTAATTGATTCTGTTTTTTTACAAACATTCTAAAATAATGAGACATATAATTCATGTTTTTCTGTGGGTTTGTTTTCTTAGATGTTCTTTGTTGTTGAGGGAAGGCCTCAGGACAATGATGTAGCACTTGGGGAAAAAAATGCAAACCAATAACCCAACACTAGAAGCAATAATGGAGAAGATCTCCACTGCAACCATATATTTTCCTTTGGTGCTCAGGTATGTTGGAACAAAGGACAACCAAACACTGCAGAATACCAACATGCTGAAGGTGATAAACTTGGCTTCATTGAAAACATCAGGTAATTTTCTTGCTAGGAAAGCCACTATAAAGCTAATAATGGCAAGGAAACCCATATAGCCCAAGACACAGTAGAACATGTAGACTGATCCTTCATTGCACTGCAGAAAGATTTCTTCTGACCCTGAACTCATGTCAGCATCTGGGAATGGGGGAGTGGTTGTCAGCCATACAGTGCAAATAAATCCTTGAATTAAGGTGCAGCACAGTAAGATGGATACAGTTAATCTTTTTCCCACCCATCCAGTCATCTTAGACCCAGGCTTAGTGGCCATGAATGCAAAAATCACAATTATAGTTTTGGCCAGCACGGAAGAAATGGCCACAGAGAAGATGATACCAAAAGTAGTTTGACGAAGGAGACATGTTACTTTGTCAGGTTTTCCAAGGAATAATAAACAGCAAAGAAAAGACAAGAAAAGAGCAATAAGGAGAGCATAAGTAAGATTCCGGTTGTTGGCTTTGACTATGGGAGTGTCCTGATGCTTAATGAAGATCCAAAGGATTCCAGATGTGACCAAAGAAAAGAAAAGAGCAGAACTGGCCAAAATGACCCCCAGAGTTTCTTCATACATTAAAAATGTTGCAATTTTTGGAAGACACAAATCCTGGTTCATATTTGCATACTGATCTTGTGGACACTGAAAACAATCATCCACATCTAGAAAATAAATTTGCAACTTATAAATTGCATGGGAAGAATAAAAACTGAGCGATACACATTAAAAAAGTTTTTAACATTTGAAAAACAATTACACTGGTAGACTTTCAATAAAATTATATTTGAAAACCCCTTTTCTCCAAAACACTATTTGGTGTCACTGTAGAAATCAATTCCATAAACTGAATGCTGGTTAATTTCCATGTTTACTCCATCCATTGGTCAGGTGGAACAATTTAATCCAGAACATTAGTCTAAATTTTTCATTGCTCTTTTGACCCACATTTTTCATTTAGGTATTGTGTATTTTCTAGAATACCACTGCAAGATCTCACCTATTTGACTGGAAATCTTTCCATGGGGACATTGTAGACAATCATAGCAGCAAAATGGCTTCCCTTCTATCTTGCTTCTTGTATAACCTAAATGGCACTTGCTATTGCACAAAGATATAGGTTGGACCTGTTCAAGAAGGACAGAAGAAAATGTCTTGCTTTGACAATTTTTTAAATAGTAATACAATAATGGAGTGTCTTAATGCTTTGCTTCTGTGCCTTTAGAAATAGTTAGTCTCTGTTTTCGTGAATTCATTTTAGAGAAGTCTTATTTCTGTTGGAGAACGTGCTCAGCTCTTTCAGCACTTCATAACATTAAATAAGAATTATAAGCAGAGGTGGTATTCAAGCAGATTCTGACCAGTTCTGGAGAACTGGTAGTGGAAATTTTGAGTTCAGAGAACTGGCAAATACCACCTCTGACTGGATATTTTACAGTATCCTTCTCCTGCCACACTCACCAAGCCATTCCCGCAGAACCAGTAGCAAAAAAAATTGAATCCTACCACTGATTATAAGGTCAGTATATAGGCATTCAAGCATATATGTTTGATAAACTACTTTTACTTTTATGTTTTTTTACAAAGTCCAGAATGTGTGCTAAATCCTTGGCACATTCTTTCTTTTGCAGTTTGTGGTATACACTTTTATGTCAACATGATAAGAAACATCAGCTCTTAAATACGCCTAGTCCTTGTAATCACACATCTAATTTAGAAGACAACCAAGAGCTCACTAGGTGATCCAAAGATTTGCCTGGAGAACATTTAGGAATCTTGGAATATTTGAAATATTCTATAGATTAATCCAATTTCTGTGTAGGATTTTGAATCTAAGACAATTTGAGGATTGACAGAAAGATATTTGTCTAAAAGCCAAAATGAAACTGGCCATACCTGATTAAACCTCTCTGGCCATATAATATCATCCTCATCAATGGTGAACAATGCCTCATGGGAATTCTTGGAGTCCATCCTTCCGACTGTGACTCTCAGAAAAGATAGATTGGGAAATGTTATCCAATTCATAATATCAAATCCAGTTTCCAGTTTTCCATTTTGGTTGAAAGAAACCCTTTGTTCGGCACTATTATTGAATGAGACTGCTCTCATAAATTTGTTGAGCTACATTGGAAAAGAAGTCAAGAGAAGGTTGGATAGATAGGTAAGTAGGTATGTAGGTATGTAGGTAGGTAGATGATAGATAGATAGATAGATAGATAGATAGATAGATAGATAGATAGATAGATAGATACAGACAGATAGACAGACAGATAGACAGACACAGATAGATAGATGACAGATAGATAGATATAAATGGCAGGCAGGCAGGCAGACAGAAAGACATCAGTGACAGAAATAAAAACAGTCTTTGTGGACTTTCTTTGAAATAAATTGTTTCTGAAATAAATGCTACAACTTAAGAAAATTCTAAGAAATGTAGAAATTCAGGAAAGCATGGAAAACTTAGATATTTTAAGGCCAAATAAAAAATTCAGTTAACTTAAAATAAAATTTGGATGCTCCCATCCTAATACATATTGCAGATATAATAATTGATAATGACTTTATTTGGAATAAAACTAGACAGATGGTGATGTTGAGTAAAACTACATCCCTAGATATGTACATTATCCTTTGAAGAATTAATTTCATTTAGGTTTAGGATCGGGATGGCAGATACAGGGAGTAACCAGAGTTGGTTTGCTTAAGGTTTTACCTTCCACATATTTTGATCCAGAAGTTCCAGTTTGGCTTCATGCCCTCTAGCTCTGTATTCCATCATTGATGAATGAAAGTCATGCAAAGCATGTGCCATAACATAGATGGCATTGTAGATGCTGTAGCTGTGGCCAGTCATGTCCATTTCAAACACAGATGTAGGAAGATCTTCCAGTTTTTCTTTTCCAGTGCAGGGAACATTATTTTTATCTTCATTCATAACAGAGATAGAGAAGGAGCATTGGAAAGCACTTTCCCAGAAGAGCTTGATAAAACTAATTTCTTCTTCTAAGTTTAGTTTCCTCATCTGAACAAATTGCTGGAATCCTAACATTTTCTCTGTGTGAATTGCAAAAGACAGAGCACCATGGAGGAAGACTAGGTCACTATTCCTTAGAAAGGGAATTGAGGTGAAATCCATCTCAGCTGTCATAACCCAGATTTTATTTTTTCTCCATAATGATGCATCTTCAATTTTCAAATTTGTGGAAAGAAGTCTCAGAACTAGAATTCCATAAATTTCACCATGAACCAGTACTACATTAGCTGTGCTTTTCATAACCACCATGTAGATTTCAAGTCCCATTTCCACCAACTCAATAATGCTGCTTGAATCATCAATGATTGGAAATGTTTCAATGAAGTCTGAGCAGATCCCCTTCTGGACTAACATGGGAACCAGATCTTGTATAAACTTCTCACCACTGTCATTTTTCAAAGACAAGATCCCAATCCATGTCCATCTGAAATGCAGCAGTAATAGAAAAATTCCCTTATAGTGGTGGTCCATACTTGGGAACATTTGCTGATATAAAACAGCCTCTGTTTTGGTATTACTTTCAGTAGTGGAACCATACATTATCTTCAGAAAAAGAAAAATACTGGGAAATAGACAACAGAATATTTGTTTTTCTTTAAAAAATTATTACGTAGTGATATTATTTACCCACTTAAGCTACAATATAGTTATCAATGCCCAAAATATATTCCATATTTTGTCTAAGGTGATATTTCACATAAATATTTAAATGGAGTTTTTTTTTTTAAGTCAAAGGCTGAGCTGCATCAGCAAACTTAATCAAACATGTTGTACCCAAATTTCTTAACAGTTTGTATTTGTAAAATGGTAGATTACCCCCTAAAAAAACTTTCCTCTTTTTACAATTGTGAGAATAGTCTAAGGTGTGTCAAATTTTTCAACTTTCAATGCCCAAACATTAAGGGTGATCATGTTTTGGGGATTATAAAGATATTTTGGTGACTTTGATATAATTTCGATGTGCTTGGTAAGTAACTACATAAACGTAACTCTTTAACATTTTGTTTGTTACATTTGAATACTCTATATTCTTAGTCACATTTTGTCTTAAATATATCTTTAATTGAGGTACTTCTGAGAATGCTTCTGAACATTTTCTATAGTTTTAGTCACAGTTTCTCTTAAACATTGCTTTAGTGGAAAATTCATCCTTTGCAAAACATAGCACAAACATTGATTATTAAATCTTTAAATCACAAAAAGTCACAGCCACAAACCTGAGGACATTAGTACAATATAGCAGAATTCCCTTGTAGTCATCAGAAGCTATCAGTTTTTAACAATAATTTTGTTATTTTGGGAAGAATGCCTTCTTTTCTATGCCATAAGTCAGTGGTTCTCAACCTGTGGTCTATAGACCCCTGGAGGACTGTAATATTATCACAGGGAGTCTACAAAGTCTGAAAGAAATGTTATATTTGAATCTTGGTGGTCTGTGGCCATGATCCATGACCACAAAAGTGTTTAAAGGGAGTCCATGGTGAAGAAAAGGTTGAGAACTACTGCCATAAATGTTTGCATAAAAAGAAAGATAAAAGGGCATTGATAGCTATCTACATGGTCATCAGGCTCATATCTGTGGAGTGGACAAACATTTATTATTAAGGATAAAGAAGAAACTGACATGGGATCTATTTTATCAATGGTTAGACAATAAAAACAGAAGTTAGAAATTCAAGGACATAAAAAGGATAAATGTTAAAATGGAAACTCGATAAAATAGGCAAGCTAAATAATCATTGTTATTATAGTATTAATGTTATTGTGATGAATGCTATTGTAAACATTTTGATTACGATTGCCTAAAAAAACAATTGTGCCCAGACAACACACTATTTGATTGAAATTGAATTTTTGATACTTTATACAAATAAAGTAAATAAAACATGAGGAAAAAAGAAGCTCATACCTGTGGCATCTTATAGAGGGATAAGATGGTAGCCATGTGTAGACACACCTCGGTGGTAGGTCCTCCAAGGACTGCTATTGGTCGGTGCTGTTTATCACTGTTGTAGTTAGGAATGAATTGGCCCTTTGTAGAGAAAAGTTCCAATGAGGCACGATATGTCCAACTTGTCATGAAGTAGGTATTATAGATCTGAAATCCAAGAGTATGATTGGGTAAAAAATGAGGATTTCTGTTGATTTCCTTGATAGCAAATTCTAAGGCCAAGATGTGCTGGTAGATTGGAGTCATGACTCTGGAAAAGGAAATACATTTTTTTCACTGTGCATTCAATTGAAATGAAAGCACATAACAAACTTTTTTTATAAGTGAATGTGATGAAACAGTGCTGCAATCATTTTGATTCTGATAACAATTCAATAGGCATCCTTCTGAGTAATAATTTCAGAAAATGATGTCACTTGTTGTTGATTTTTCAAAAGAGTGCTGATGCTTTTTGGAGAGATACTCCATTTTCTTTAAAACCTCCATTGTATAATTGATAGTAATTTCAGAGTCTATTGATAGCTCTATAGCAAAGAAGACACAGAAGATGGTTTAGCTGATTATACTAATAATACATAGCTTTGGGCCATCCAGATTCCTCTTGAAATAACTTGGGTGTTTTTAAAAAATGGATTAACAGTAACACTCTACCATAGCATTACCTATTAGCTGATAATCTCAAAGTGGACCAGAACTTCTTTCATTATGTCAGAAAGAGAAAGATGACAACTTTCAGAAACATTTCTTTAAGGAACTTCAGAGAACAAAAGGGAATATACAAACTTGCTGGAAAAGTTCTAAATCAAGCATTTCCAACTTGCAGCCTACAGGCAACCTGTATCCTATCCTATCCAGGATACCCCTGGACAGCTAGAAATGAGGAAAAAAAAAACCCAAGAAAATTAAAATATTAATATGATATGCTTCATTTTTTCCACATAATTGTGGGAAAATTTGAAAAATAAATGAAAGGCTGTTTTTAACCCCCTGTAGGATACATTCATCATGTAGTAGTCATGGATTATGGAGGAGGCTTTTGAAAAAGAAAAGGAAAGTCAGATGATAACAGAGAAGGAGAAAGAGTGGAAATAGGGCTATCCAGCAAAGAAAAGGTCAAGTCAAGCATGGAAGCCGAAGCTAATATGAACAGACTTCCTAGTTCAAATTAATTTTTTTTTGTGAGTAAAATCTTACACGGTGTCCTCAAAGAGCTCCTTAGAGGGACGTTTGCTGAAGTCTATCATTTTGTGGAAGACATAGATCTGAGAGAGCATGTTCACAACAATGAGGTCTCCTGGCTGATATTGCTTGTGAAGAAATGGCAGAGGATCACTGATGCTGCATTTGGTCCTGCCAATCCTGCACACCACTTGCGGTAAAGGCACAATAACCAATACTGCAAATATCATTTTCTTTGACAACAGCATGTTTTTTTTTTACATCAATTTCTGTGAATCAACATTCTCTTTCATTAAGTATAATTTTACTTGGGTTAATAACTCACCTTCCTCCCACCCACCCCATGGATTTAGAGCTGAAGTAGAAATAATTATATAGGGATTGTTAATTGCAATGGAATAATTCTCAATTTTAGAAGCAAAGTCCTGGGAAATCTTGAACAGGAAAACATGTTTTTACTATGTCAGTAGAGATTCATTTTAGAATTCTGCACTGTGGTGGCAAGTGATGTTTCCAATGACTGAGAGCATCAGAGATCCTAATTCTAATGTTAACTTCCAAAACTTTTCCTTCATTTGTAGAAGGACAAGAAGAGTGTTTAAATCTCCTAATGCTTAAATAAATGGAGTTTTATTGTTTAGAGAATATATTTCTTATTAAATTTTCTGCCTCTTGTGCCCAGGTAAATTCATCAGTTACTGTTTCTTCTTACTGTGTTTTTCTTTTTGTATAGATAGGAATTAGAATGTAGGTTGAGAATTTCACCTCCATTTGGGAATTCCTCGTGTTGGACCTTTCTGTTCATCACAAAACCCAGATGATACTCTTTGCTACAATTCTCCTCATCTGTTCTCTTACCCTTTTGGGGAATCTGGCAGTTATCATGTTGGTTTAGTTCAACACTCTGATGTACTTTCCTGGAGATCTGTTACACCACTAGTACCATGCCCCAAATGTTGGCTCACCACCTGTTAGATCATGGAATCATCTTCTTTATTCACTGTGCAATCCAGGTGTGCATAAGCACAACTTTTGGTGGCACAGAATGCTTTCTTCTGGCTGCCATGTCCTATGACTGCTACCTGGCCATTTGTCATCCCTTGACCTATGTTATAACTATGGGCAAAAAGCATTGATGGGTGCTAACCAGTGGTGGTATTCTACCAGTCCGGTTCGGTTCAATTGAACCAGTAGCTCTGATAATCCTCTATGAGCAAACCAATTCTCTCCGAAGATCAGTTGCTGGGCCCTCCACCTGCCCCATCTCTATACTAACCTTTATTTACTGATTTTCAGTTCAGAAGCAACCTCAGTTGCTTCGCATGGCTTAGCTGATTGCTGTGCATCAGCTGTTTTCTCCAGCTTTCTCCATGTGTGCCTCCCATTTGGCAGTGGTCATCTTTTCTATGGCACCTTCATCTCTATGCATCTGAAACAAGTCTGAGTCAGCTTCCAATTGTAACAACCAAATTGCTGTCTTTTATACTATGGTCACCACCTTAATCAACCATATCATTTACATCCTGTGGAACAGGGATATCCATAAGGCAGTGGTCAAGATTCTAAAAAGGAGGCCCTAAAGGGAAAATAATTTGAGAGATTCCATAAAGAATAATCCTTCAGATTATTCAAAACTTCAATTCCCAGAAACTCTCAAAAAGGATGAGATATCTCCAACCTGGCCATAACTCCATGTCCTTCACAGGATATATATTTTCTACCTGTAGTCTTCTTGGATTGGATCATTCTGAACAAAGGTTGCACTGGCTTCTACCTTAAAACTCTACTCTTCCATCATAGTCCTCTATGTAACTGGAGAACTTAGGTATAGTATTTTGTAATGATAATATTTAATGTCCTTGTTTCTTACAACAGGCTTAAGGCCCTGTCACACTGCAAAACGGACACAATGGATGAAAAAAATGTTCCATCGATTGTTATCCGCTCTCAGAAGGGGCAAAAATTTGCATAACTGGAGTGGATAACACAGACGCGGGGAGGAGGCAGGGGGGATGGAAAGCGGATGCGGAATGGAAGCCCAGCGGATGGAAGCAGATGGGAGCGGATGGCACATCTGCTAGGCTTCCGGGGGACCTCAGCAAAGCGGATGCGGAATGGATACAGCGGATGCAGAGCGGATGCACAGTGGAAGCCTAGCGGATGCCGAACGTTAATTGCGCATGCGGGGAGGATGCATTGTGTCAGCCCCACGGA
This sequence comes from Laticauda colubrina, assembly GCA_015471245.1. Taxonomy (NCBI): domain Eukaryota; kingdom Metazoa; phylum Chordata; class Lepidosauria; order Squamata; family Elapidae; genus Laticauda; species Laticauda colubrina. The sequence goes on from BLBF01000070.1 coordinate 125,966, forward strand.
TATAACGGAAGCAGATCGGAATCAGGTCGCCATTCAGAGGAAAGACCTGCTTCCAGACACATCAACTGCCTTGCCTGTCCTGCCTGCATGTCTGTCTGCAAACCTTGCTGCCAGCCTTGCTGTCTGCCTGCCTCCAAGCCTTGCTGCCAGCCTCCCTGCCAAGCTTGCTGTCTGCCTGCCTGCAAGCCTTGGTGCATGCCTGCCTGCCAGCCTTGGTTCATGCCTGCCTGCCAGTCTTGGTGCCTGCCTGCCTCCAGCCTTCCTGCCAGCCTTGGTGCCTGCCTGCCTGCCAGCCTTCCTGCCAGCCTTGGTGCCTGCCTGCCTGTTAGCCTTCCTGCCAGTCTTCCTGCCAGCCTTGGTTCCTGCCAGCCTCCCTGCCAGCCAGCAACCCCACAACCATGCTGAAGCACAGCAAGCCTCAGCCATCTGCTGCCAGCCCTTGCAACAGGGACAGGGCTACCATCCCGCCCCCTGGCCCTCACTCTGGTTCTGCTGGGGCTTCTGTAGCACGGGCTCGCTCTTCTGGGACTGGGGCTTCTGCTGCTTATGCTTTTGGAGGAGCTGATGACAAGCACTCCAGCACCAGCCACCTCCACAGCACCTGGACCCCTCACCCCTGAGATTGAGTGACCAAGAGGAGTGCTAGAGACTCATTTTTGTTTTATAGCTTCTTGTTAATAAAGTCTATTTTTGATTCATACACTTGCTTCATTTCTTTTTTTTAATAAAGTCTTGGTGGAAACTTTTAGAAATGGTTTAAGCATTTGCATGCTTGTGGGATGGGTTAAGATAGCAGTGGGATGGGCAGGGATACCTTTGGGATGGGTAATAGCTGTGGGATAGATAAACCTCCAGTGCAAGTATAGTGGGACTGTATGGTCCACCCTCCCAGATGCCACACCTTTGGCCCTTTATTATCAATAACAATGTAAGCATTGAACCACACATTTGAACATAAACACAACTCTTTATTAAATGCCCTGTTCATTGTAGGCCCACCCAACATACATGGCCCAAACTCATCAGTGTGATGAGACAGGCTTAAGGAAGCATCCATTAAGCATCTATCATCCTGTCTTGCCACTCCACTGCTCCAGCTGGGGAGTTGCACCAGTGTTTCAGGAGGTTGCGCTGCTTCTTCCCTTCACGTGAGGCTCTGTTGGGGCCTTGCACATCCTGAGTGTCTATCAGGTTTCGCCCTTGCCTCCATTCCCTAGGCTCCATGTCCCCATTGCCTTGTTGGAGGTCCACAAGCCTGTTCTGCAAGACTGGGTAGCGGGTGCGCATGAGATTGTGCAGGATGCAGCAAGCTTCCATGATCCTCCTCACGGTCTATGGGCGATGCTGCATGGTGGTGAGAAGTACCTGGAACCTGTTGGCCAGGATGCCAAAGGCATTCTCCACCACCCACCTTGCCCTGGACAGCCTGTAGTTGAAGAACCTCTCTTCACGGGTGAGGTATTTGGAGGTGTAGGGCTTCATGAGGTAGGTTGTGAGGGAGAAGGCATCATCCCCCACGATGAAGTAGGGCACATCTTGTGTGTCGTTGGGCAGGGGTTCTGGATCTGGGAAGCCCACGATGAGGTTGCGTTCCAGCTCCTCCTTGAGGTGACTGGTGTTGTATACCTGGGCATCTGAAGATGAGCCGTTGCCTGAAGCATCGATGTACATGAACTTGTAGTCAGCATCGACCATGGCAAAGAGGATGATGCTGAAGAAGCCCTTGTAATTGAAATAAGTGGACCCCGACTTGGCTGGAGCTTTGCAGGCCACGTGCTTGCCATCTATGGCTCCAACAGTATGGGGGAAGTTCCACTTCTGATACCACTGCTCTGCAACTTTCTTCCATCCTTCTTCATGGAGGGGCACTGGAGGAGCTCCTCCATGTATTCTTCGATGATGGCCTGCACCACTTCTCTGACCACAATGCTGATGGTGTTGGGTGGCTTCCTCCAGCCGTACTGCATGCTCCTGTAGGTGGTCCCTGAGGCCAGGTGGCGCAGAGTGAGTACCACCTTGAGCCCAGGTTCCAGGCTGGGCCGGAATTTGGTGTTTGCCTTGGTCAACCTGGGTGTCAGTCGCTGCACAACTTCGTCAAACATGGCTGGCGGCATCCTCATGAAGTTCTGGAATGCCCGAGTGTCTTCGTTCTTGAGCTCCACCATCAGCTTGTTGTACAGCCCGTACTCTTCTCTTCTCCCGATCCATCTTCGTACCCGGACGCTTCTTGGCCGCCCCTTTTTCTTCCTGTAATAGAGTTCACAGAGCCTGTAGATGGCTTCGCACTGTTGCAGAAGGATGATGGCTGCCAAAAGGACTGTGTTACGATCCACGGTGGACATGACTGGATGCTGTGGAAGAGGAAGAGTCAGATGAAGGCTGCAGAGGTCTGCACAGCTAGGCTGCTGGTCTGAAAGTGAGATGCAGGTGAGTTGCTCCCCCTTTTTATAGGCAGTATAGGTGTCCCTTTGCATCCTCTAGGCATCCTCTAGACATCCTTAATATCTGAGATAGGTCCCCTCTGCGGACATTTTTTCCGTTTTACATGCTTTGTTTCCACTAGGCATCCGTTCTGCATCCGTTCTGCATCCGTTCTGTGTCCGTTCCGCTTCCTCCCTGCGTCCAAGCGGATGCGAGTTACGCAGATGCGCAGAGGACGCCTAGCGGATATAGCGGATGCATAACGGATGCATAACGGATGCGTAGCGGATGTGTAGTGGATGCAGAACAGACGAATTGGATACATTTTCCGTGCAAAAGTTTTGAGCAGCTCAAAACTTTGTGAGCGGATGAAACGTCCATAAATGGATGCTGGACGGATAGAGAAGAAGCAAAACGGAGGCAGTGAATACATCGCGTTAACCAATGGATGGAAAGCTTTTTTGTCCATTTTACATCCTCTTTGCATCCGTTGGTGCAGTGTGACATGGGCTTAAATTAAGTTTTTCATCATGCTGGATCTGATGCGTTATGGTTCTGGCAGCAGAGTCATAGGAACTGGGTCAATAGATGTTAAGGATGCAGAATCTTCTATTGCTTTATGGTAGTTGGTATCCTATGAACCCTTGTATAAGCAGGAATTTGTGGCCTCATCTCTAATTAGCAGGCAATAATTATGAGTGAGACACTGTACTAGTCAGGGTTTAAAAGTATGAAGTCTTAGCTGTGAGTTTTGTAACAAATGAGTTGCTTTTCCAGGTGCTCCTTTTCTTCTAGAATGCTAGGTGGTAAAAAATATTCATGACTGCTTTCATAGATTCTCTCAACAGGATTAAGTAAAGCCACCTTAATGCTATACATCAGTGATCACCAGCCAGTGGGCTGGGGTCCACTGGTGGCCTGCGAGAAAATTTTGATGGTCCTTAGAGAAATGTCACCACCAAAGCACTCCCCCAAAGCAATTAATCCAGACTGTGTGGGAACACACCGCTGCGCTGCCCTCATGGCCCATGGGAACACACGGCTTGTGTTGCTTGCATTGCAAACAACACGATAGTGAGGGAAGGAGGGAAAGGGAGGAGTGGGGGAACATGCCCCACTAGCTCTACACACCTCATTTGGCCACTGGGCTGCTTCTTTGTTCTTCTGCTTTTGGCTGCATGCAAGGAAAGCAGCAAAAGCCTTTCTTTCTCTCCCCCAAACTGCCAGAAATGAATCTTTGGGACCCTGCAAGGCATCCTGCTCCAAGAGGCTGCACCGTTGCAACAAGTCTCACAAAGTGTCATTTCTGGCAGTGTTTGGGGGAGAGAAAGATTTCTGCTGCTTTCCTTGCATGAAGCCAAAGGTCTCTCTCTCTCTCTCTCCCCCTGAGAATGGATCTGGAGATGGTATCCTGCAATCCCAAATAAAGAATGATCAATCAGTAGGAAAACGGGATGGGGAATTTTCTTGCAGATTTTTTGGGGGGATTTTCCCAAGGTCTCTAGACCGCAGGATTTAACATTTTGAGTTTGGTGGTCCCTGTGGTCCAAAAGGTTGGCAACCCCTGCTATGCATGACTCACTGTTTTGAATTAAATTCATTAACTAGTTTAAATCACCTTTTTAATGTTCCTATAGCATTCCATTGATCAGAGTAACCATGCTGTAAAACAGAGCCTTAATATAAGTTGCACTTTTTAAAAAAGTGTGGTGCAGTACATTGTTTTAAATTAAGTTCAAAAATAGACTGACTGTATGTACTTGCAGATAAGCCTAGAATTCTTGGGGCCAAAATTAACCCCAAAATTCATGAGATCATCCATGAGGATCATCCATGAGACTATATGGTGATATTTTTTCTAAATTAAAATACAATAAAAATTGAGCCATTTTATCTGAAGATGGTCCATTTTTCTTGGTATATTAGCTAAAATATTAAGAGGGCCTTGTTTATCCATGATTGGACTTATACAATGGCATATATGATTTTTCCCACATGAGAGCATAAGGTGAAATGGCTGATTCCTTGAGATAAATGCTAATTTTTCCAGATTTTTATTATTTTAAATTAAAAAAAAATGTTTTTAGTGTTTATGCCACAGAGTAATTCAACACGGTGCAATGTGATACTCAATGTTTGAAGATAGCTAAATCCTGCATTTGACAAATTTTGACAAATTTTAATAAATATATATTATTTTAAAAGATTGGGTTTAAAGCAGTGGTTCCCAAAGTGGGTGGTACTGCCCCCTGGGAAGGGTGGGATGCCTTAGGGGGTGCTAAAAGGCAAGGGGGCTGGCAGGTGAGCACTAAGAGGTGGCAGGGGGGCATTTGAGGTGCTGGCCCCACAGACTCCCCCCATTGACTGTTGCACTGCCTTCTCTCTTTCTTTTCTCTCTCTTTTTCCTTCTCTCAGGCTCACCCCATTGACTTTTGCTTGGGCAGGTCTCTCCGGTGCAGGTCCCTCCGGTGAAGTGGGCTCAATGGGGTGGACTTGCAGGGCTGGCACCTAGAACGCGGCAGCACGTTTGAAAAGTAGAGCAAAGCCAGAGGTCAATAATTTTTGCTGCAAAGAATCACAAAAGCTTCTGGGTTGTGCACAAGAAGAGACACACATGCCAATGCAATTAGCAACATAAAATAAAAAAATAAAAATAAAAATCAACAAGAATCGGCAAAGCATTTCTGGTTAGATTCTATTCACTACTAGAATCTAATCAGAGATGCTTTGCCGATTCTAGTGCAATGACTTGCTCCAGCAGGGGTTGAAGGGAGCAAGTGTATATGTGTGTGCATGGCTGTCAAAACTCCAAAAACTGGTCAAGCAGCTCTGGGGAGGCCAGTCATAAATTAGAACACTTGCTAAGCAACCGGCCATTAAGTGAGGACTACTTGTATTTGGTTTGCCAGTCACCTGGCAATGCCCAGTCACATTACAACCAAACCACACCTACCCGGTCATGTGACCAGCAAGCCATGCCCACCCAGTCACATGACCAGTAAGCCACACCCTCAAATTAGGCCACACCCATAGAAATTTGAATCCCACCCCTGGGTGGGGGGCACCAAGGATGAGTTTGTTGTACCAAGGGGGTGGTGGACTGAAAAAGTTTGGGAACCACTGGTTTAAAGCAATAAAACCAAACAGTAATCAAGTCATATTTTCAACACTGCAACACCAATACAGAAAAACCATTAAATTTCTTTTTTAAAAATTTTAATAGCTCTTTTAAAATAGTGACAAATATTGAAAAAACAAACAACATTGGAAAAGATAAAAATACATACTTTGCCAAAAGGAAAAAAAGGTGTATCGTTTTAGCAGTAACTAGTTAAAATTCTATTAAATAAAATAGTTATTTATTGCAATTTTTATTCAAGTACACAGACACACACATAATTTATGTAACATTTTAAGTTTTATTTTGTTCAAATGAGCACTGTATTTCATTATATTTATCCATACAAATTCTACATCTATAGGCAATTCATTTACAGATGTCAAGTGCTGTCAGGCCCTCAATCCATTGAAGGAAAAGCCGTACATTTATCTTACCAATGCTATAATGTCAGTTATTTAGCTATAATAAAGACACAGATAAGCCATTTTCATTGTCCAGATGTCAAATTCTAAGGACAAGGTACATAGTTCAAAATAATACTATTGACTGAAAATTCTAGCTTTTTCTCATATGATTATATTTATGTAATTTAATACTTTCTCCCAAAACTTGCTAAGTGCAAGACTGTAAAAAGGTGTGTTTTAAAAAAACATTACTTTATCTCCAACAAAATGTTGTTTTTGAAAATCCTTTTCTATACATACATAACAAATTCTAAATAATATTTTTGTTCTATAAGTCATAATTTGAGTCCAGTGGCACTCTTGCTACAGAAGTTCAAACAGTCTCTGATTGTCTAGGCAATAGAAGAATTTCAAAATTATTGATTCCATTAATTTCTCATGATCTTCATATATTGAATAATTGATAAGAAGTATCTTTTAACATGAATAACAGTTTTTTTTAAATGTAAAGGATTTAACAAGTTGTTCTAATATATCAAGTGTCTCAAAGCTAAACATACTGGTGATCCAATGTTGTTAACAAATAATGTAACTGTAAATATAACCATTAAGTAAATAATTTTGCCTTTTAACACAGACCATTAAGTTTCATCATCCTCTATCAGTTGGTACAAATTCAATAGCTCTCTTTCCATCCAATTTTTCCATTTTACACCATTGTTTTAATCTCTCTTGAAAAGGGTGTCCAATTCATATTCTAGAATAGAATAGATAAACAGAGTTGGAAGGGACCTTGGAGGTCTTCTAGTCCAACCCTGCCTAGGCAGAAAACCCTTCACCACTTCAGACAAATGGTTGTCCGATCTCTTCTTAAAAACTTCCAGTGTTGGAGCATTTACAACTTCTAGAGGCAAATTGTTCCACTGGTTAATTGTTCTAACTGTCAGGAGATTTCTCCTGAGTTCTAAGTTGCTTCTCTCCTTGACTAGTTTCTATCCATTGCTTCTTGTCCTGCCCTCAGGGGCTTTGGAGAATAGCTTGACTCCCTCTCTTCTTTGTGGGAGCCCCTCAAATATTGGAAGACTGCTAGCATGTCTTCCTTAGTCCTTCTTTTCATTAGACTAGACATACCCAGTTCCTGCAACCATTCTTTTTATGTTTTAGCCTCCATTCCCCTTATCATCTTTGTTGCTCTTCTCCACACTCTTTCTAGAGTCCCAACATCTTTTTTACATCGTGGCGACCAAAACTGAAAGCAGTATTCCAAGTATGGCCTTACCACATGATTCTAATTTACAGGTGATTTTGAAAGGACCTCAGAACTGGCATCAGGTCTGTGTGTCTGGAGACAAAGTATCATCACTGAGAAGACTATGTTTTTTGCCACCACTTATTTAATCTGAGAGTGTGATGACTCGGTGAAAGGACTGGAATAGCCCACAAGTTTCATGTAGTAGAAAAAGATTCTTCAGGATTAGTTTAGAAGCACCCAAGCAGAGGATGGGTTTAGAAGTATGATTGTCTTAAATTTTTTTTCTTTTACATTCACATACAATATCCAAATATCCTTTGATAAGTTGTTCCAAGTGGATAGAGTTAGTTTGATTGTGTCCACCATCCCTAAAATGTTTAAAATGGTGAAGAGTGGTCAGGGGAAGTGTTTTTTAAACATTTCGTCCAGATTAGCCTTAAAGGAAGGGCAGATTCCCATATGGCTTCCATCTGTAAAGTTCTAGGTTACAATATATAGACTTCTGAATTGTTCTCTCAGGTTATCTCTTGCAAAGGTTCTGGTTTAAATGTCTATGGAGATTCTCAATCATCCAGATCATGGTTGTCCTAAAGGTGCTTTTTTCAAGAGGCAAAGAAAAGTGCTGAGCTGAGCTCCTTTGACAAGAAACAAACGTCTTTAAAGAAAAACCAGAAACTGCAGTTGCCTCTTAGAAAAAAAGCACCTTTGGGTTCTGGTTTAAACACTCAGGTTTGCAGCCACATCAGCCACAAGATTCCTGCAGCCACATAGTTTCTCTCTCTTCTACAATCTCCTATCTCATCCAAATCTTTATTTGTAGAGGCTGAGGGAAGGACTGTGGTAGAAGCACATGTAAGCGTCACAGAGCAAGCGGCGGGCATAAGAGGGCAAAGATTTGGGATCCAAGCCTTGCAGAATTTCAATGGGCATTTCCAAGTAATTTGCTACTTCTGAACAAGGTGTGACCTGAGGGATGTTAAAGCCATTCAATCCACCTTGGGAAAGAAAAAAAAATAGGCATAAGGATTGAGGGTATGCATGGAAAGAAACAGAAGAGGAAAGCAAATCAATTTACTATTGGAATTCCAACCTTTGATCAGTGGGATTTCGGCACTGGGAAATCCTTTCAATATACAGCATCTCTGAAAATGTACCTTTATTGATTTTTCTGAGATTTGGAGTAACTTGAGGAAAAAAAAAATCAGGCCTAGCAAAAGTTCCCATCAAGTATCCAACAAGTTTGCTTATTAAGACCATTATACGATATTTATCCAAGCAATAAACATATTGTTTAGATTTCAGGCTATCATGGCTGCTGTTCATTTGAATTGTATGTTTTATGTTCTCAAAAGTAAGAGAAAAATAAAGACTCCTTTGAGCTGAGCTCAGTGCCTGGTATAGCACCGAGCAATAGCACTTACACTTATATACTGCTTCACAGTTCTTTATAGCTCTCTCTAAGCTGTTTATAGAGTCAGCATATTGCCCCCAACAATCTGGGTCCTCATTTTACTGACCTCAGGAGGATGGAAGGCTGAGTGAATGGTGAAAGGCATGGTGAGAATGAAGTGAAAGGTGAGATTTGAACTGCTGGCAGCTGGCAGTCAAAAGAAGTAGCCTGCAGTATTGCATTCTAACCACTGCACCATCACAGCTCTCAATGGAGATAGCTTACCACTGCCACCTTCTGATTAATTAATTAATTCATTATTAATTGATTATTGTTTTAGGCTAGCCCAGTGTTTCTCAACCTTGGCAGTTTGAAGTCAACCCCTCCTTAAATGGTCAATGATGAAAAACACTGATCCAACCAAAAGCCATGGGGTTTTCTAGAGATTCATTTATTCAAGTATGAACCAGGTCTGATATGATTTAGCTTTTCAAGATTAGTCAGAGTTAAATAGGGACTGCTCCCTGTTATAGCACTTATCACTTAGACTTATGTACCACTTCACAATGCTTTACAGCCCTGTCTAATCAGTTTACAGACTCAGCCTATTATCCCCAGCAATCTGGATCCTCATTTTACTGACTTCAGAAGGATGGAAGTCTGAGTCAATCCTGAGCCTGGTGAGATTCGAACTGCCCAACTGCAGGCAGTTATTGCAGTTATGGCTCACTTTAAGTTACTGTATACATTTTAACTTTACCCAGGTTATTGGAGCTTCCATTTACTTTTTAAATTTGTGTGCAAATAATCTTGCCTATGAACAATAATAGTAGAGGGGGTGTAAATGGTTCAACCAAACTGCACACTGAACAGTTTATAAATTTGTGGAATTGGATACAGGTTAAGTCCTCTATTTACAACCGTTCTTTTAGTGACCATTTGAAGTTACAACAACATTGAAAAAAGTGACTTTGGCCATTTTTCACACTTACGACCATTGCAGCAACCCCATGGTCACATGATTTACATTCAGATGCTTGATAGGATGACTCACATTTATGATGGTTGCAGCATCCTGAGAGGGTCACGTGATCCCCTTTTGTGACCTTCTGACAAGCAAAGTCAATGAGGGAGCTTAACCACCGTGTTACTAATTTAAGAACTTCAGTGATTCACTTAACAAATGTGGCGGAAAAAGTTGTAAGAGGGTCAGAAGTCATTTCTCACTTAGCGACATAAATTTTGGGCTCCATTGTGGTCATAAGTTGAGGACTCCCTGCAGGGATGGACATCAAAAATTTTAGCAACGGGTTCTCTGACCAGTTACTGGGTGGGCGTGGCCATGGCGGGCATGGCCTAGTTGGCCTCTTGCACCATGGTATGGGGGCGTGTTTTTGCCCTCCCTTGGCTCTGGATGCCTTCCTCGAGTCTCCGGGAGGGTGAAAAGAGCCTCCCCAGGCTCTGGAGGTTCTCTGGAAGCTGGAAATGGACCCATTTCTGGTCTTCCTGAACTTCCGGAGGCCAGTTTTTCACCCTCCTTAAGCCTCCGTGCACGCCCTGCATTTATCTGCATCCAAAACAGGCTGTGTGGGACTCCTAGGAGGGGAGGGCCAGGGGTGGGATTTATGGTTTCTCCAAACTGCACAGAATCTTAGCCAGGGGCTCTCCCAAATTCTAGCAAACACCGAGCAGCCTACCCCTGACTTCCTATACTTTCCAGTTGTCAATTTGGACAGCATTTAATACTTTAACCTATTTGCAAAGAAGGCTTTTTGTTTTCTGAATCCCTTAAAAAAATCCAAATCAAACTAATTCTGAGGGTTCAGTTTCAACGTTCAGACAGAGGGAGATTTCCAAGTCAATTCACTACTGGAATGTAACTGAGTCAACAAATCAGTCCAATTTTACAAGCTAAACACAGCATTGTTAAAACAAACCTTGGTTTTCTTTGGAAAACATGTTTTGAAAAAACTCACCCTCACGGTCTGCCATACTATCAAAGAAAAGCCACTGGTGGACATCTGGGCCGTGGCGGGTAAAGCCCACATAATGACTTGTTTCAATGCAGAGAACTGCGAAGAGCTGCATTGTCTGGCGGGGAATGGTCTCTGGCAAAGAGCCAAAGTGAGAAAACTCCTCAGGAAGATGCAGTGGACGGGGTTGGTGGTAACGTCGGGCCCGGTGCTTGTGAACCTGTAGATTCGTGGCCAAAGAACACCAAAAGATCATGAACAAATCTGCCTTGAGTCTTTCCAATTGGGCAAACATACACACTTGGTAATTTGTACCTGTGCTTCCCCCAAAATAAGACTGGGTCTTATATTATTTTTTGCTCCAAAAGAGACATTATTTTCCAGTTAGGTCTTATTTTCAGGAAAATACAGTACTAAACATGTCTGTCTGTCTGACCATCTTAACTGGGGCTTATTTGGTTGGTATGGATATTATTCTGAGCATCATGAAAAATCATGCTGGGACTTATTTTCTAGTAGGGGCTTATTTTGGGGAAAACATGGTAACAACAATAAAACCAGAGTTAATCAAGCAACACAAACTCAGATGACTCTTTTGCAAGGTGCTTTCTTGATTATTGAATTATCCATTACCTTTTTTCCCTTTTATTAAAAAAAAAGCTCCACTATAAACAAGACTAGAAGCAAGTATTTCCTAGCTCAGAATTCATGAAGCCTTTAGGCATGAAATCCTAACCTTTTGCTCAGTGTAGGAATCCACATTCTGGAAAGTCTAAAATTCCCAGATAGATGGTTGTTTAGCTTCCATTTGATTACATCCAATGAAGGAGAGCAACCTGAGTAATTGTCCAACAGCTCTTCTAAAGCAGAATTCCCCAACTTTTCTAGGTTGTCAGCCTGAGAGCAAAAGGGGCAGATGGCTTTATACACATTTGCACATGTGAAGTGCACAAATGAGGTCACGAGTGCATACACAATGCAAACAGAGCCATGAGCACAAAGCTCACCGCAATGTTAGTGCAAGCACAATGCTCAGCTTGATGCTCACAACGCCAGTGCTTGTGTGACCTATGCAATGCTTGTTGTCACACTAGTGTGGCGTGTGAGTGACCATATAGACACATGTTCACTGGCCAGCCACTCACATAGTCTGGTTGCTAGCAGGATACAGTCCAGCAGTGGGCTGCATCTGACAGATTGGGGACCCCTGGTCAAAGCATTTTTATAAGCATCTTCTAATAAGTAATTACTACCTGTTTTCTCCTTTAATCCATATCCTGCTTTCTGGAAGAGGAGAGGACAGGTATTCTATTCAATGAGTTATCAGATATTAGAAGAAGAGAATTTATATTCCTCTTCACTCACCTTTTTGAAGACTATACATACCCAGAATAAGCCACATAGAATAGCTCCACTGCATGATAGGCAGAAAATAAATTTAACCAAAAAATAAATACAAAAAAATAAGGCAAAACAAGCACAGGAATCTTCTTTAACATGGCTTTGGTGTGTTGGGCTGAAACCTTGGATTTCTAAGTTTAGTAGATGCAATTGACACCAAATTTTTTAAAAGGCAGTTTGATAATAGCAATAGCACTTAGATTTATATACCAATTCACAGTGCTTTTACAGCCCTCTCTAAGCAGTGTACAGAGTCAGCATATTGCCCCCAACAATCTGGGTCCTCATTTTACCAACTTCAGAAGGACGGAAGGCTGAGTCAACCTTAAGCCTGGTGAGATTTGAACTGCCAAATTGCAGACAGCCGGCAGTCAGAAATAGCCTGCAGTATTGCAGTCTAACCATTATGCCACCATGGTATCATGATACTCATGGTTTTACCCACAGGAGAATTACATATGTCAAATACATTCCAACTTTTCTGCATTAAGTGGGGGGTGGTCAAACAAAACATAGCTTAAAGAAATAACCTGGGAAGGAAAGCCGGCACAAAGATACCTGCTGACTGCATATCTTGCAGAATTGTTTAATGTGTCGCATGCCAAAACTAGGATCCCAGTAACAATCTGGACACTCCATCACAGCCAGTCCTTGGCATAAAGAACATTCCCTGGGAGCTGCAGGGGTAAAATCAGAAATGTTGGGCTAAGTTAGGAGTTAAAAGCAACACGTTAGCTGTGGATTATGTGAAATGACATTCAATACTCGGAAATTATTGCCAAGTAAAAACTGATGTAAATTTTGTTTGCCCTACAAAGAGGAAGGCGTTCACCACAAATATTTTTTCCCTTTCTCCAGACTTAAAAAAACTGAAAAAAAAAAAAAATCAGTTGGTGACTTTGAAATCTACCAACAGACAAAAGGAACATTTTAAGGCCCTGTCACACTGCCCAACGGATGTAAAACATTTGTAAAAAGGACACAGCGGACGAGAAAAATGTTCCATCCATTGTTATCCGCTCTCAAAAGGGACAAAAATTGGCATAACCAAAGCGGCTAACACGGAAAGGAACGGACGCGAGGAGGACGCAGAGCGGATGGAAAGCGGATGCAGAACGGAAGCCTAGCGGATGGAAGCGGATGAGAGCAGATGGCACATCCGCAGGGCTTCCGGGGGGCCTCAGCAAAGCAGACGCGGAACGGATGAAGCGGATGCACAGCGGATGAAGCGGACTCATAGCGGAAGCCTAGCGGATGCACAGTGGAAGCCTAACAGATGCCTAGTATTAATTGCGCATGCGGGGAGAATGCATTGTGTAAGCCCCGCAGATATAAGGGAAGCAGCTCGGAGCAGGTCACCATTCAGAGGAAAGACCTGCTGCCGGACGGATTGACAGCCTTGCCTGCCCTGCCTGCCTGCAAGCCTTGCTGTCTGCCTTCCTGCCAGCCTCCCTGCCAGCCTTGCTGTCTGCCTGCCTGCCAGCCTTGCTGTCTGCCTGCCTGCCAGCCTTGCTGCCAGCCAGTCTGCCTGCCAGCCTTGGTGCCTGCCTTCCTGCCAGCCTTGGTGCCTGCCAGCTTCCCTGCCAGCCAGCAACCCCACAACCATGGGAAAGAACAGAAAGCCTCAGCCATCTGCTGCCAGCCCTTGCAAGAGGGACAGGGCCACCATCCCACCCCCTGCCCCTCACTCTGGTTCTGCTGGGGCTTCTGTAGCACGGCTCGCTCTTCTGGGGCTGGGGCTTCTGCTGCTTCTGCTCCTGGAGGAGCTAATGATGCAGGGGATCAGACAAGCACTCCAGCACCAGCCACCTCCACAGCACCTGGACCCTTCACCCCTGAGACTGAATGACCAAGAGGAGTGCCAGAGACTCATTTTTCTTTTATAGCTTGTTGTTAATAAAATCTATCTTTGATTCACACACTTGCTTCATTTCTTTTTTTTAATAAAGTCTTGGTGGAAACTTTTAGAAATAGTTTAAGCCTTTGCATGCTTGAGATAGCATGTTAAGATAGCAGTGAGATGGGCAGGGATACCTGTGGGATGTGTAATAGCTGTGGGATGGGTAAGGATAGCAGTGGGATGGGCAGGGATACCTTTGGGATGGGTTAACATAGCTGTGGGATAGATAAACCTCCAGTGCAAGCATAGTGGGACTGTATGCTCCACCCTCCCAGCTGCTACACATATGGCCCATTATTATCAATAATAATGTAATCAATCATCCACACATGTCAACATAAACACAACTCTTTATTAAATGCCCTGTTCATTGTAGGGCCACCCAACATACATGGCCCAATCTCATCAGTGTGATGAGACAGGCTGAAGGAAGCATCCATTAAGCATCTATCATCCTGTCTTGCCACTCCACTGCTCCAGCTGGGGAGTTGCACCAGTGTTTCAGGAGGTTGCACTGCTTCTTCCCTTCACGTGAGGATCTGTTGGGGCCTTGCACATCCTCAGTGTCTATCAGGTTTTGTCCTTGCCTCCATTCCCCAGGCTCCATGTCCCCATTACCTTGTTGGAGGTCCACAAGCCTGTTCTGCAAGACTGGGTAGCGGGTGCGCATGAGATTGTGCAGGATGCAGCAAGCTTCCATGATCCTCTTCACGGTCTCTGGGCGATGCTGCATGATGGTGAGAAGTACCTGGAACCTGTTGGCCAGGATGCCAAAGGCATTCTCCACCACCCGCCTTGCCCTGGACAGCGTGTAGTTGAAGATCCTCTCTTCACGGGTGAGGCATTTGGAAGTGTAGGGCTTCATGAGGTAGGTTCTGAGGGAGAAGGCATCATCCGCCACGATGAAGTAGGGCACATCTTGCGTGTTGTTGGGCAGTGAGTCTGGATCTGGGAAGCCCACCATGAGGTTGCGTTCCAGCCCCTCCTTGAGATGACTGGCGTTGTATACCTGGGCATCTGAAGATGAGCCGTTGCCTGAAACATCGATGTACATGAACTTGTAGTCAGCATCCACCATGGCGAAGAGGATGATGCTGAAGAAGCCCTTGTAGTTGAAATAGGTGGACCCAGACTTGGCTGGCGCTTTGCAGGCCACGTGCTTGCCATCAATGGCTCCAACGGTGTGTAGGAAGTTCCACCTCTGATACCACTTCTCTGCAACTTTCTTCCATCCTTCTTCAGTGGAGGGGCACTGGAGGAGCTACTCCATGTATTCTTCGATGATGGCCTGCACACTTCTCTGACCACAATGCTGATGGTGTTGTGTGGCACCCTCCAGCCGTACTGCATGCTCCTGTAGGTGGTCCCTGAGGCCAGGTGGCGCAGAGTGAGTGCCACCTTGAGCCCAGGTTCCAGGCTGGGCCAGAAGTTGGTGTTTGTCTTGGTCAACCTCGGTGTCAGGCGCTGCACAAGTTCATCACACATGGCTGGAGGCATCCTCATGAAGTTCTGGAATGCCCGAGTGTCTTCGCTCCTGAGCTCCACCATCAGCTTGTTGTACAGTCTGTACTCTGCTCTTCTGGTGAACCATGAACTTCTTGGTCGCCCCTTTTTCTTCCCATAGTAGAGTTCACAGAGCCTGTCGATGGCTTCGCACTGTTGCAGAGGGATGGTGGCTGCCAAAAGGACTTTGTTACGATCCACGGTGGACATGACTGGATGCTGTGGAAGAGCAAGAGTCAGATGAAGGCTACAGAGGTCTGCACCGCTGGGCTGCTGGTCTGAAAAGTGAGATCCAGGTGAGTTACTCCCCCTTTTTATAGGCAGTATAGGTTTTCCCCTAGGTGTCCCTTTGCATCCTCTAGGCATCCTCTAGACATCCTTAATATCCGAGATAGGTCCCCTCTGCAAATGTTTTTTCCGTTTTAAATGCTTTGTTTCCATTCTGCATCCGCTAGGCATCTGTTCTGCATCCGTTCCGCGTCCGTTCCGCTTCCTCCCTGCGTCCATTTACCGGTGGAGCGGATGGAGTTGCGCAGATGCGCAGCGGATGCCTAGCGGATATAGCGGATGCGTAACGGATGCAGAACGGATGCCTAGCGGATGCCTAGTGGATGCAGAATGGACGCATTGGATACATTTTCCACTCAAAAGTTTTGAGCAGTTCAAAACTTTCTGAGTGGATGAAACGTCAATAGACGGATGCTGGACAGATAGAGAGGATGAAAAACGGACGCAGTGAGTACAGAACGGATGCATCGCGTTAATCAACGGATGATAAGTGTTTTTCTCCGTTTTATATCCTCTTTCCATCCGTTGGTGCAGTGTGACAGGGGCTTTAGTAAGAATAGCAATAGCACTTAGACTTATATGCCGCTTCACAGTGCTTCACAGCCCTCTCTAAGCAGCTTAAGAGTCAGCATATTGCCCTCAACAATCTGGGTCCTCATTTTACCCACCTCGGAAGGATGGAAGGCTGAGTCAACCTTGAGTGGAGTTCATTTATGGGCCTTCATTGTTCCAAGATGTAGTGAAGGCCACAGGTTTTGGTAAATATTAAAGAAGGCAAAGTAGCAAATTGTGAAGGATGAAAGCTCAGTGAAGGAGAAGAAGCTCAAAAGTTTTCAAAGGGAGCATCCAACTTCTCTGTGATTCCTTACTTGTTTGGTCACCTTTCTTCTAGGATCTCAAGGTAGCATAAATAACATTTATTCTTTCTTTTCTCTCCACAACCGCCTCACCAGATTGAACTAACAGAGCAAGATTGACCCAAAGTAATCATGCTCTATTAGTTAATCCAAATAACTTTCATAGTGAATGACATTTCAGCTTGGGACTTTTTGGCCCTTGTCCACCATTTTAATTACCACTACATTAAACCAACGACAATGAGTAAATAGTAGAGGAAAGTAGTTACTTTAGTTTGAGAGCTTCCACAATATATATATATGGCAGTTAGCATAGTAGACAAAACTTTTAAGGAAAATAACCTTCACAAAGATGAAGTAGCAATATTTACCTGGGCAAAAGATGTTGTGATCCAGAACTAGAAGATAATATATGGAAACGGCTCAGGCAAATACCTTCCTATTTCACTGAACTATTACAAGGGGGAGGAGATAATGCACAATCGTATTTCCAAGATTCTTGTATTATTATTATTATTATTATTATTATTATTATTATTATTATTATTA
>BLBF01000070.1:143034-188601 GCA_015471245.1 Laticauda colubrina
TATTATTATTATTATTATTATTATTATTATTATTATTATTATTATTATTATCATCATCATCATCATCATCATCATCATCATCATCATAGCCAATCTCATTACAAAGTAGTTTTAGCTTTCTTGTGATTTCTTGGTGTTGTCTGTCTTGTGGGGAGGCTAAACTGAATCAGTTTTTGCCCTTAACCTGTTCTAGATCAGGGGTGTCAAACTCAAGTACTGCGGTATGGATCTGGCCCATGGGGAGGTTAGATCTGGGCTGTGGGGCCACCCTGGAAACAGCAAAGGACCAGTCTGCAGTGCCTCTGCCAGAAAAAAATGGAGCTTGGGAGGGCCACATATGGCCCTTGTGAGCTCCATTTTTGCTGGGAAAAGGTTGCAGGAGGCTGTCACAGTGGAAATGGAGCTCAGGAGCCCGGTTTTGCTGGCAGAAACTTGGGCCACCACAGGCTCCCCCGATATGAGTGACGTCGAACTGCCTCCCCACCATGGCCCCATCCCTCCAAGGTCAAACACAACCCTGATGTGGCCCACAATGAAATCGATTTTGAGACCCCTCTTCTAGATTCTCAGATGATGTACATAACACAATACGACTGAAGTCCTATGACAGAGATATATGCTTTCTCTCTCATTCCTTACTTTCTTCCAGAAGATCCGTGAGGTCAAGTTCCAGGCTGGGTTGGATGGTTCGAAAGGCTTTGAAGTTCTTCCCATTACGAGGCATCTGAAGGATGAGGCATGAAGGGGCCTATCAAGAAGAAAGGAAGCACCCAGATGAGATTGGAAGGAGGAATAGATGAGAATAGAATAGAATAGAATTCTTTATAGGCCAAGTATGATTGGACACACAAGGATTTTGTCTAGGTACAAATTCTCTCACTGTTCATAAAAGAAAAGATACATTCGTCAAGAGTCAAGAATCATAAGGTACATAACTTAACAATAGTCATAGGGTGCAATAATCAATAAAATTATACTAGGAAACAGTAAATATAAATCGTAAGGATACAAGCGACAAAGTTACAGTCTCAAGTGGGAGGACTACTGATGGGCCCCCATTTTGTATACAGAACTCCCCCTCCCCCAAAAAAAGGCAGATCTAAGGTTTTTCAAATCTGTTTCAAGAAACCATGGAAAAGTACAGGTAGTACAGGTAGTCCTTGACTTACAACAGTTTGTTTAGTGACCATTGAAAGTTACAATGGCATTGAAAAATGTGACTTTTTTGAAAAGTGAGTGCTTTTTTAAGAGGCAACTAGATTTTCTGTTTTTTCTTTGAAGGCCATCCAAGAAGCTTCTTCAGCTCTTCAGTGCTTCTTCAAGAAGCTTCTTCAGAGCGGAATAAGCTTTTTTTTTCCCCAAAAAAAGTTTTATTGATTTTTTTAACAGCAAACATACACAAACAAAACACAAAACATGAAAAAACATAAAACATCTTTTTTGAAAGCAGCCTGTTCCCAGGTTACATCTCTTCTACATACACCAATTCAAGTTCATGCTCATTTTTGTATACCATTCTATATCTCATTACCATTATACATTTTCTATATAGCTTCTCCCCTCTTTTAACTCTTTTAATTCTATTTTATTTATTTCAGCTCAATTTAAATTATTATACTTATATTCTTTGTCTGTCCTGTTTCAGCTGTCTATTATCTTTTCTCATTAAAGCAAAAATTTTCCTGTAATCACTGATTGGAGTATGACGCCTTTATTTCTTTCCCTTAAATTTATAACACTTGATATAATACGTAACTTTCATTTAGATTCTGCCTAGTACATTCTAAAGCTACATACAATATTTTAAAAAAAAAGAGATTATAAATATATGATATAATTAAAACAATCTATACCAATTCAATTCTATCATTAAAATTAATATCCATTTAAATCTTAAACATTTCACACATTACTTTTCAAATAGGAGTCGTACTTCTATGGGAACCCTTATAAATTTTACACAGTTAAATTTTACACTCCCACAATTTTAAAACATTGTATAATTAAAGTGTTCCCATTCCTTCCTAATTCAATTCTTTCATTTATTTCATTTCATTTATTTTTTTCAAAAAAGTTTCACTAAATTACACTAAGTATTTTTATCCCACTTTTTAATCAAATATTGTTCCAATTTTCTAACATTATGTCTAACGTAAGCATAACAATACAATCTTACCTTTGCAGAATCTCTTTTTCAGTTAAATTTTTATCCATTGTCTCTGAATAAGTCCTATTTCTTTAGATCTTGCTCCAAACCTTTGTAGCTTCTCTTCCCTTCCTTCCTCCCTTGCTATTTCACTCTGCCCTTTTTATCCCCTTGTCTTTCCACCTTCATTTTCCTCTTCTGTGTTCCCCTTTTCTGTTGCTTTCTGACATTATATCCACTTTTCACCTTATTTTTCCCTTTTTTGGTTGTATCTTTAGGTCTTAAATTATCCATTCTCTTTCCCCTCATTCCCCTTTCTTCCCCAATCGCCATTTCTAAGAAGTGAAAAATGGAGCCAAGAGAGCCCTTCTGTTCCTGTTCCTCTTCTTTATATTTTTTAAATTCCATTTTCAGTTCATCCACAAGTGATGCCATTGTGGAAAGAAAAAATTTTTAAACAACCACCCAGTTGTTTTTGATCACTCAAGTATATTTTCCAGAAGTCCCAAAGTCACCAAACAATCCAAATAGACACAAACTGTTTCATTTAAAGGCTAGGTCACACTGGCCGACGGATGCAAAATGTATGCAAAAAGGACACAGCGGACGAGCAAAATTTCGGGGGTGGCTCTATTCGTTATTATCCGCTCTCAAAAGTGCCCCAAATTTGCACAAACAGAACGGACAACAACGGAAAGGAAAGGAACGGACGGAGGTAGTATGTAGCGAGAATGTTAAGCGGATGTTCGTAGGAAGCCTAGCAGATGGAAGCAGATGGAAGCAGATGACACATCCGCAGGGCTTCCAGGGGAGAATAGCGAAGCGGACGCATAGCGGAAGGAGGGGATGCATAGCGGATGACGCGGATGCATCACGGACGCCTATCGGATGCATAGTGGATGCGTAGCAGATGCAAAGCGGTAACTGCGCATGCGGGGAGGATGAATTGCATCAGCTCCGCGGATATAAAAGGATGGAGCTCACAAGCAGTCAGCATTCAGCGGAAAGACCTGCTGCCAGAGACATCTCGAAAGAACACCATGGTTCGACGGTCAGGGAAGAAGAGAAAGCCTGTGCCTACTCCTGCCAGCCCTGGCAAGAATGGCAGAACCACCATCCCACCCCCTGGCTCTGACTCTGAAGCTGCTGGTGCTGCTGGTGCTGATGCTGGTGCTTCTCCTGCTGCTGCTGCTGCTGTGGTGGACCAGCCCCAAGGCCCTCAAAGCCCTGCTGCTCAAGCCCCTGAAGGCCCTGCTGCACAAGCCCCTGCCAGAGGGAGAAAGAGGCAAGGCAAAGAGAAGGGAGGGAGGAAACAGTACTCCATTTACGAAGATCATGAGGAGGAGGTGCTGGAATGGCTGAGGGAGAATGAGTACTTGTGGAGAAAGGGCCACAGACTCTATCGCGACACCAAGAGGAAGCAGGCAGCTTGGAGAGACAAGGCAGAGAGCCTGGGCTACACTTCAGACGTACTCCAGGGATGGTGGAAGCACATGCACACCTGGTATGGCAAGCTACACCTGAAGAAATCTGGCCAGGCCGCTGTCAAGCTCACTGACAGGGAGATGTACGTCATGGCCAAGTGCAGCTTCCTGGAGCGTGAGATCCGGCACTTAGGAGCAGCCCCTCTATCAATCCTCTCCCTCAGACAGCCCACAGAGAGCCACTCCTCTTCCAGCCAGGAGACAGCTACCGTGTCCAGGCAGGTGTCTTTGGAGGGCCCCACGGCAGAGACACCCCCCCCCGACAGCTGCACTCCCCATGCCAGAGGACGTGGAGGATCCCCTGTCTCAGATGGAGCAAGAAGAAGCAGCAGCCAGAAACCAACCCACACCCACCCTCAGCTCCACCTCCACAGAAAGCAGGCAGAGAGGCAGACTGGAGGGCCAGAGCCACACTATCCTGCTGGATATCAAGACCAGCTGGTCCACAGTCTCTCTCAGCTGGTCCACAGTGATATACCATTCTCAAACCGCAAGCCCTTCATCACATACGTGAGTCCATGACCCTCATGGACCTGCCCGAGGCCCAGTACCAGGTGAAGGAGAAAATCACAGCACTGCTGCACCACCCTCCAGGCCCAGCTAAACCTGCTCTGACCCACTCCAGGTCTGATCCTCCACCCCAGACGATGTCCCAGCCCTTCCACGGCTTTCAACAGCCCCTCATCTACCAAGGCTACGAGTACCAGGACTACCCACACCAGAGGCAACCCTTCCCAGTCCAAGGTACATCGCACGCCACAGACGCCTCACCTGACCCAGCTGCAGACCAGACAGCCCCACTACACTCCTCCTTCCTCCACCCCACAGCCAAGCCCCTAAACAAAAAATCTGTCATCAGTCCTGTGCTTGACATCCCAGGTCCTTGAGGAAGGGCCTGTCAACCGCACGGGACTGAGTCAGCTCTCTGAGAGCTTCCTGAATACACCATCCCCTTTTATACTCTCGGGTCCAGGCACCCCAATGGTGTCTCAGACCAGCACTCCAGCAAAAGCCATCTTCACAGTCCCTGCCCACTCGAGAGCTGAGACCATGGACATGCCTCAGAGTGACTGAGAATAGTGCCAGAGACTGAGTTGTTATCTGTTCACCTTATCTTTACTTAAAGACACTTTACTTGGGTCATTTTGCTTTTTTAACAAAGTCATACAGTTTACTTAAGACAGTTGTTAATAAAGGTTATCTTTGCTTCACACACTTGGTTCATTTTATTTACTTAATTAAGTGTTGGTGAAAATTTTGAAAAAACGGTTAAGCCTTTGCATGCTTGTGGGATAGGTAAGGATAGTTGTGGGATTGGTAAGGATAGCTGTGGGATTGGTAAGGATAGCTGTGGGATGGATAGCTCTTGGATGGTTAAGGATATTTGTGGGATAGATAAACCTCCAAGGCAAGCATAGTGGGACTGTATGGTCCACCCTCCCAGCTGCCACACATATGGCCCTTTTTTGTCAATAACAATTTATTCATTTATCAACACATTTCAAAATAAACAAAGCTCTTTATTAATGCCCTATTCATTGTACTAATGCCCTATTCATTGCCCTATTCAACATACATGGCACAATCTCATCTGTGTTATGAGACAGGCTGAAGGAAGCATCCATTAAGCATCTACCATCCTGTCTTGCCACTCCACTGCTCCAGCTTGGGAGTTGCACCAGTGTTTTAGGAGGTTGCGCTGCTTCTTCCCTTCACGTGAAGCTGTTGGGGCCTTGCACATCCACAGTGTCTATCAGGTTTCGTTCTTGCCTCCATTCACCAGGCTCCATGTCCCCATTGCCTTGTTGACGGTCCACAAGCCTGTTCTGCAACACTGGGTAGCGGGTGCGCATGAGATTGTGCAGGATGCAGCAAGCTTCCACGATGCTCCTCACAGCCCCTGGGTGATGCTGCATGGTGGTGAGAAGTACCTGGAACCTGTTGGCCAGGATGACAAAGGCATTCTCCACCACCTGTCTTGCCCTGGACAACCTGTAGTTGAAGATCCTCTCTTCACGGGTGAGGTATCTGGAACTGTAGGGCTTCATGAGGTAGGTTCTGAGGGAGAAGGTGTCATCCCCCACGATGAAGTAGGGCACATCTTGTGTGTCATTGGGTAGGGGGTCTGGATCTGGGAAGCCCATGATGAGGTTGCGTTCCAGCCCATCCTTGAGGTCACTGGTGTTGTATACCTGGCTATCTGAAGCAGACCCGTTGCCTGAAGCATTGATGTACATGAACTTGTAGTCAGCATCCACCATGGCGAAGAGGATGATACTGGAGAAACCCTTGTAGTTGTGATAAGAGGACCCTGAGATGGGTGGAGCTTTGCAGGCCACGTGCTTCCCATTTATGGCTCCAACGGTGTGGGGAAAGTCCCACCTCTGATACCACTGTTCTGCAAGTTTCCTCCAGCCTTCTTCAGTGGTGGAGCACGGGAGGAGCTCCTCCACGTATTCTTCAATGATGGCCTGCACCACTTCTCTGCCCACTTTGCTGATGGTGTTGTGTGGCACCCTCCAGGCATACTGCATGTTTCTGTATGTGGTTCCAGAGGCCAGATGGTGCAGAGTTAGTGCCACCTTCAGTCCAGGGTCCAGGCTGGGATGGAAGTTGGTGCTCTGCTTGGTCAATCTGGGTCTCAGATGCTCCATAATTTCGTCAAACATGGCTGGTGGCATCCTCATTAAGTGCTGGAATGCATGAGTGTCTTCATTCCTCAGCTCCACCATCAGCTTGTCATACAGTCCAAACTCCACTCTTCTCCCGATCTATCTTCGGACCCAGACAGCTCTTGGATGTCTCCTTCTTCTCCTTGCCTAGAAAAGGTGAAACAGTCTGAAGAGGGCTTGGTTCTGGTGTTGAATGGTGGTAGCTACCATAAGGAGTATGTGATGATTCATGGTAGAGATCAATGGATGATGTGGAAGAGCAAGAGCAAGGGTGAAGAGGTCTGTACACCACGGCTGCTGGACTGATAGTGAGATCTAGGTGATTTCCTCCCCCTTTTTATGGGAAATGTCGGTTTTCCGCTCGATGTCCTTCCACATTCTCTAGGCATACTCCAGACATCCTAAATAACCAAGATACGTCCCATATACGAACGTTTTGTCCGTTTTCATGCTTTATATACGAGATGCATCCACTTACATCATTTCTATTTCCATTCTACTCACACTGTGTGGATGTTCTGTGTACCTTTCGCTTCCTCCCTCTTTCCACTTTCAGCTGCAGCGGATGTGAGTCGAGGGGATGTCCAGAGGATGCCGAGAGGATACAGCGAACGTGTAATGGATGACAACGGACGTAGAACGTTGTTGCCCGTATGTGTCGCGGATGTACATCGTAGATGGCGGAAAGTTCATCTGTTCAAAAAGTTTTGTGCAGCTCAAAACTTTTTGAGCAGATGAAATAGCAGTAGACGGATGTTTGATGGATAGAGCATATGAATCGTGTACGCAGTGAATACACAATGGATGCATCACATTTTCCAACGGATGGCAAGCTTTTTTGTCCGTTTTACATCCTCTCTGCATCCGTTGGTGCAGTGGGACATGGGCTTAACACTTTCTTCTTTTTTCACTTTCTCTTCCTGGGGTTTAGTTACAAAGTTTCAGTTAAGATATATCTTTTAGAAGTCTTGTTACAATTTAACTTTAGATTCTTTTAAATTCCAAGCAGCCTCCTCTTGCCATATCCTGCTCTTATTCTTTTCCGCTCCCTTCCCACCTACAGCAAAAAAAAGTTTTTTAAGTGTTCAGAAATCTTTATTGTCCCCTTTGCATTTAATTTTCCAGTTTAATTACCTATTGGTGCCAAAGCGGGTTTTTCCCGATTTCTCATTCTTTCTTCGCTGTCAACGTAAGGAAGGAGAGTGAAAGAAAAAAAACTTTCCCTTTTCCACTTTCATTCACAGCTTCCAAATCTTATTTGGGAGCGATGTATCTTTTATCAAATTTAAAATCCAAGATATCTCAGTTGTTCTTCTTATCCCGGTCAGCCAAAACTTTCACTTCTTATCTTTCTCCTGCACTTTCTTTTCCGGCTGAGTGCTTCCTTGTGGCGGCCATTTTTGACCATCGCTCTTACCGCCTTCGGGAAAGGGAGTTTAGCCAGCTGAGGAGGAACGATGTAGCTTTCCTTGACCCTGTTGGAGTCTCCCCCCTCTTCACCACATCTATGGAATGGCCTAGCCCCGAAGCAAGCTGGCTCGGGGCGCTCCAGCAGCAAGCCCAGGCAGAAACCGTGCACGATCGTGGATTGCTGTCTGCCGCCGAAGCCCTGCAAACTGGAAGTCCAGAGCTGAATAAGCTTCTTGAATGAAAAGCATAATTATCTTCAAAGAAAAATCAAAATAACATTCAAAGAAAAATCAGAAAGTCCACTTGCCTCTTGGAAAAGTACTTTAGGAGCAACCATGACCTGGATAACTTAACAAATGTCTCGCTTAGCAACAGAAAATTTTGTGCTCAATTGTGGTTGTAAGTTGAGGACTACCTGTACTGTATACAGTAACTGCCTTGAATAAGATTACTCAAGGCAGTCCAGCTTTAAAAATTAATTTGAGTTAGTTAATTTTTGTTCTCTCTGCAATTATAGATGTACTGATAATTTTCTACCCTCAAGATATAGCCATGGGTTTTTAAAAAACAATAATTTCTTCACATTATGTTTCATGGATGAAAGGAGAAAAAGAACACAATCGCAATTAAAACATTCTATATTTTTCCGACTATAAGACGCACCCCCCCCCAAAAAAAAGTGGGTGTAAAAAAAAATGTCTGTGCATCTTATAGAGTGAATATGGGCCTATTTTTGGCCTACTAAACCCTCAGGGGGTCCCATTTTTGCCCTCCCCAGCATCCAGAAACACTCTGTAGGCCAAAAATGGGCTCATTTTTGGCCTCCCAAACCTTCTGAACAAGGGAGAGGGAGTTCAGAGGAATACCCAGGCCCACCTATCCCTTCATCCTAGGGCACTCAGGGAGGAATGAAGAAGAGAGCAACATGGGTTGCATGGCTTATGGGGGAGGAAAGGGCCCTGATTCCCTTCATTAGCCACATCTGGGAAGAGAGTTTAAAAGAATAGCATGCTGAGTGCGGCATCTGCTAGTAACAAAGGTAAGTTTATCTTGTATTGACTTTGGTTATCTGCATTCCTGGCACCCTCCCAACCATGTTGAATTGCTACCATTCCTTCAGTTCTGGAATTCCTTCTCTTGCCATGGCAGATGAATTACCTCATCTTGCCTTGATTGGACTTATACTTACAGTTTTTGTTTACCACATTTTGGACTTGATTCTCTGCAGTGAAAGGCTGTTCCTGAGAGAGTTTTTCTCTAGCCCAGAGGTAACCAGGACATTGGGGGCAAAACTGGAATAATTAATTAATTAATTAATTATTACTTGACTGTGTTGCCTTTGTGCCATGACCAAAGCCATTGCCTTTGTGCCATGCT
Source organism: Laticauda colubrina (assembly GCA_015471245.1). Classification (NCBI taxonomy): domain Eukaryota; kingdom Metazoa; phylum Chordata; class Lepidosauria; order Squamata; family Elapidae; genus Laticauda; species Laticauda colubrina. Next base: position 152,124 of record BLBF01000070.1, read on the forward strand.
CTGTCATCACACAGAATCAGCCTACTTTCACCAACAAACTGAGTCCTCATTTTACCCAGCTTGGAAAGTTGGAAGGCTGAGTCCACCTTGAGCTGGTGAGACTCGAATTCCTGGCAGTGAGCAGTGAGTTAGCCTGCAGTACTTCATTCTCACCACGGAGCCATCACAACTCTTTGGGAATGAACTAAAACATTTGGTGACTACATGGAGACTTGGGGAAACCTTACCCTGGCAACTTGGCCCAAAACAGGAACATGTAATACATGTAGTCCTTGACATACGACCATAATCCAGCTCAAATTTCTATTGCTATGTCAGACAAGTGGTTAAGTGAATTTTGTCCCATTAACAACCTTTCTTGCCACAGTTAAGTGAATCACTGTAATTGTTAAGTTAGGAACATGGTTGTTAAATGAATCTAGCTTCCCCATTGACTTTGCATGTCGGAAGGGCACAAAACATGATCACATGACCTTAGAACACTGCAACCATCATAAGAACCAGTAAGTTACCAAGCATCCAAATGTGATCACGGGGATGCTGCAATGGTCATAAGTGTGAAAAGCTGTCATAAGGTACTTTTTACAGTGATGTTGTAACTTTGAACAGTCACTAAATGGACTGTTGTAACTTGAGGGCTACCTGTAGTTAAGATGATAGCTACAATAATGGAACTAAATCACTCTGATCGTGCAACCACCATCTTCTCAATGTGTCTGATCTTAGATCAGGGGTCTTTAAACTTGACAGCTTTAAGACTTGTGGACCTCAACTCTCAGAATCCCTCCTCCAGTCATGTTAGCTGAGGAATTCTGGGAGTTGAAGTCCACAAGTCTTAAAGCTGTCAAGTTTGAAGACCTTTGCCTTAGTCCAACCTTCTGTACCCTGCAGTCCTTCAAATGTGGTACAAGTTGTCTTGCTGAAAACAATATTCTGAGGTGATAGGAAGCTCACATCTGTGTATCTTTCCAGTCCTGTATCTCACCTCTGTGAATTTGAGATCTCCGATCACCAATGATCCCTCCAGAAGCTCTTGAACTGTTGGGACTACATGAGTTGGGTGGTCTTCAATAAATATCTGGTAGAATATGCAGCCATGAGGATCCTGGCCAGCTGAGCTGTGTTCAAAGGGGAGGAAAAGAGAATTCGAGTTGGGGATACTATTTGGTCTGGAATAAACTGTGACAAAATTTGTAAATGTAGGGAAAATGTAAGCAACAGAGTCTACTATGGATTACTTTCTTGATCAAAGTTTCTATCCCTCAGGGTTGCAAAAACTATTCTAAAGAGTGCAGAGATACTGCCTAGCAAAACAGAACAATCAAAATTAATTGAAATAGAAATTTAGGGGTGTTTTGTGGTCATAATAACTTCATTGTTTTATAACTAAAAATTATTATATATTATTATCCTGTACCCATCTCAGGTAATCAAAGTCAGTCTTTCTCTCTCTCTCTCCTCCTCACACACACAAATATCCCTGACTCCCCATTTTAATTTACCTCAGTGTATGCCCCATTTTGAGTTTGAAACAATTGTTAAACATGTAAAAAGGGCTGCTTTGTGAGTTCCGAGTAATTGAAAACACTTCATTTTGAATGCAAAAAGACACCTTTGCCTCCAAACTAAACGTTTTGAGCCCCAAATGGAGAATCTTGAATCTGAGACAGTCTGAATTGTTCTGCACACCACAGATGTACAGCATGGGACTATGAAATAGAAAACAGCTTATCCTTCTCACCGGATCTGAAAGAGAGGCTCCATCTTTAGCACTCGGAAGAGTAGGGTGAGGAACTCTTCTGGGTCTGTCGAGAGAAAAAAGTAAAAATGCTGAGGTAATTTTTCCTCCCTCACTTGTATGCCCTATTCAGACAAACCTACTTTCCCTTGAGGAAAGAAAGGAAGAATAGAAATAACCTTCCTTCCCAATTATATCCCCATTTTTCCTCTTGGATAACAAAATGGCTATTGACATAGATGGTGGGAGCCATCTTAGATAACAAGAAGACCTCTTCTTATTTCCCCAACTGTCAGAAGATCTGTATATGCTAATACATTGTTGGAAAGAGATGAACACTCCTGATGGCCAAGATAGTTCATTATCAGTTAATGACAGAATATTCCATAAAATGAAAAGATGTGTGAATGTGTGTTCTGACCCAGCTTCGCAAACATGAAAAAACCCTCTGAAGTGAACACAGAAGATTTTTATTAGGCATGTCAGCAACCCTGGCAAAAAGTTTCTCCTTCAATGCAAGCTAACAAGTCTGGCTGATCGGAAGATGAATAGTTGTCTGCCATATCTATTCATCGCCGCCCACTGCCTTTTATCCCCAGAGCTAGGGTGGGCAAAGTTAGCAGCAGTGACTCTTCCATCCTAAGGACTGGTCCACAGATTTCCACTGCTCTCCTTTTCTCTGTCTTCTGCACATCAAGCACTGGACCCAGCTGTTCTTCCTCTTCCTTATCAGTCACCTCTAGACCTGGAGGTTGTTGACTCTCTATCTGACGGCTGATGGATGGCCTAGGCTCCGCCTCTCTCTCCCCCCCCCCAGCTCTATTCCCTCTTCCCCATCAATCTGATATTGCCTTGATGCTGATCTTAACTCCCATACCTCCTCTTCATCTGATTCGGCTGCTGGAGGGGCCAACGGCTGACATGCCACAAAAATATAGTTCCATATGATCCAGAATTAATAATATGCTATAGGACTGGACGAGATTTATACTAACATTATACAAATCACTCAGCTCTTCACCCCCTTCCCTTCTCTTCCCTTCCTTCCCCGTTCTTTCTTCATCTTTTACAATTGCCAAAATGGCTCTTTAAGCTTACTGTTCAACCCAGCCACCCCTCCTGCCATTCACAATCAGACGTGCACAGGCTCAAACCTTTTTCTTCACTGGTGAAGCCAGAGGAATGTCCAGCTGTTTCCAAAACTTTCCGCAAGGCCATGATTTTGGTAGCACACACGTAGCCATTCCTATCAGGTGTGGGGGGAAACGTACACACACATATACACAAAATCAGATTTCAGATTAACAGAGTTGGAAGGGGCCAACTAGTAGGTCATCTAGTCGAGAGACCCTACATCATTTTCGTCCAATCTCTTCTTGAAAACTCCAGTGATGAAGCTCCCACAACTTCCAGAGGCAAGCTGTTTCAATGGTTGATTGTTCTCACTGTCAGAAAATTTCTCCTTATTTCCAGGTTGAATCTTTCCTTGATAAGTTTCCATCCACTATTCCTTGTATGGGCTTCAGATGCCTTGGGAAATAGCTTGACCCCTTCCTCTCTGTGGCAGCCCCTCAAATATTGGAACACTGCTATTATGTCCCACCTGGTCCTTCTCTTCTCTACACTAGCCATGCCCAGTTCCTGTAACCATTTTTCAACTATTCATTTTAGTCTCCAGTCCCCTAATCATCCTGGTTGCTCTTCTCTGTACTTTTTCTAAAGTCTCAACATCTTTTTTTATAGTGTGGTAACTAAAACTGGATGTAGTATTCTAGGTGTGGTCTTACTAAGGCTTTATAGAATGGTACTAGTACCTCAGATAAGAATACCTCAAACAAAAGGTTATAAAAAGATTTGCTTTTTTCCAGAGATGGCAAGAGATTGATAGGCAAGAAGGAGTTGTCAGTCTTTCCATAAAATACATGACTGAGTGGTCCCTGATTTATAGTCATAACGGAGCCTGTCCATCATACGATTAAATCATGATAAGTCTTAAAACAGGGCACCCATGTGAGGGACCCAATTTTATGATCACTTTTGCATGATCATTAAGTAGATGCCAGGGTCATTAAGTGGACCAATGGTTCACTATGGGTATTTTTTATTAAAAAGTCAGAAATAAATGCTGGTAAAAAAAACCTGTTGTAAAATACAGTCATGCTGCAAATAGAGGTAAATGTGACAAGCATCTGACTGTCAGGGTTCTGATGGATGCCCTAATTAATTCATGAGTATCGAGCATCGAGGTGGTCTTGTGATGGCAGAGAGGGAAACAGCTCTCAGAACTTTGGAACTGAGTTGTTCAGTACCTCCAGGGAGGTCTGTTGCAACTTCTAATGGTCGCTAAAGCGAGGGCTTTAAATTGAGAACTACATGTACAAATTAGTGGTGAATCTCATGTTTGGCTAAACTACAATGGCCCTGGGTTTGGAAACCATGCTGCAGCTTGATTTGGAGGTAAGACTAAGCCAGAGCAAACGAATCATATTATGAGATAGCAAAGCACAATATTACAGTCTGTGAAAAGAACCTATGTGTCTCATAATCCCAACCAAAGGATTCAGTTACTCAAACAGGCCTTTATTTCTGAAAACTACTTGAGATGGCATTCAGCAGGTTCTGACCCAGTAAACTGGCAGCAGAAATTTTGAGTAGTTTGGAGACCGGCAAATATCACCTCTGACTGGAGAGTTTACAGCATCCTTCCCCTGCCACGTCCACCAAGCCACACCCACAGAACCGGTAGTAAAATAATTTGAATCCCACCACTGAGTTCCACCCTTGTGAATGGTCCTGTGATTCACCAATTAAAAGTTTAGTGGATTGATGAGCCAAAATCTCCTCCTGGAAAATCATCTCCTTCCTTCTCCTTTCCCCACTTCTCCCAGACCAACCCTGAGAATTCTTAAAGGCATCCACCCCACTATTAACTAGATTCAACCCTGCTACTTTAAGAAACATGAAATAAAGTGAAAAGGGAGCAGGGAGTGGTGATGTTTCTCCAATTATCCTACTGGGATTAACCACATAATTCTTTATTGGCCAAGTGTGATTGAACACACAAATAATTTGTGCCGTTAAAGAAATGCCACTAAAGAAAGCAATTTATTTAACGGCAGAATAGCATAGTTGGAAGGGATCTTGGAGGTCTTCTCGTCCAACCCCCTGCTCAGGCACGAAACCCTATATCATTTAGGACAAATGGTTGTCCAATCTCTTCTTTAAAACGTCCCATGTTGGAACTCACACAACTTCTCGAGGCGAGTTGTTCCCCTGATTAATTGTTCTAATTATAAGGAATTTTTTTCCTTAGTTTTAGGTTGCTTCTCTCCTTAATTAGTTTCCATTCATTACTTCTTGTTCTGCCTTCAGGTGTTTTGGAGAATAGGTTGACCTCCCCTTTTCTTCTTTGTGGAAGCCCCTTAGATATTGGAACAATGCTATCATGTCACCCTCTAGTCCTGCTTTTCACTAAACTTGTAACTGTGTCTTCTGTCTTGAATTTGTGAAAGGATCCCCCAAAATCTTTTCTTCAATTATGAAGCCCAAGGAAAGCTCAAATGTTTCCAAAATTTTCCACAAGGCCACGATTACCAATAACAATAGCTACTAGGTATTGTTATGTGCTGGACTTTAAGAATTTACATCATGAAATAGTCTGTTTCAGGGACAATGAAAGAGACAGAGTGAAGATGACTCATCTACATAGGAAACCATCCCGTCTTGCACTAACCCACCACTGCATTCTCACACTGTGTTCTCACAAAAATGTCTGGCAATCTTAGAAATTCCCAGCTGTTCTCTGTCTTGCAGAATATGTATAAATGAAAGAGAGCGACTGGACTTTTTTCAGAGGATAAACCCAAACTCACTTGCGCAAAGGGTTGACAATCTCCGTTCTCAAGAGATCTCGTGTCTCGGTGTAAGATTCTCCATCGTTCTTGTCTGCTGGGCGTAAAAGCATGGAATCCAACACAGATGTAAAGGAGAACATACTGTAAGCAGAAGAGAAAAATGGGATCTTCAGAGGTTTTTCCCCAACTTTGAAGAGAAGTGCAGGGATGTCAAACACAAGGCCGACAGGCTGATCTGGCCCGTGGTTGAATCCGGCCCGCAGTGCTGACCTGGAAAATATAAGGGCTGGCCAGCGTGGCTTCGGCCCGATCTACCCATTGTGAAGAGGAAACATGCCAGCAGTTTGGAGAGTGGCTTCAAGCTGGCCACGCCCACCTCGTTGGCCATGCCTATCCAGTAGGCCATGCCCATCTGCCCAACCCCCGAGGTCAACCACTGATATGGTCCTCAATAAAATTGAATTTGACACCCCTCGTCTAGTGGTTATGAACTGGGATAAGGGAAACCGGGGAAAGGAAAAATTGGATAATATACATTAGGCTTCAACTTACAACCACAATTGAACTGGGTGTATGCGGGAGATACACATGTGCAGAGGGGTGTGCCGTGTGCAGAGGGATTGCGTGTACATGGGGAGAGGTGCGCAGCAAATGGGGGTCATGCACGCATGTGCAGGGGGAGGAGGATTGCGCGTGGAGTGCATTATAGGTGCAGGCACGTGAGGAGAAAAAGATTAGTCATCACTGGCATATACCATTCTGATAGCCTCCATAATCAAGTGAAAACTTGAACTTGAGCTTCCCTCATCCAAATCCAATCATCACGATTATGGCTCTCTACATCATTTATCCTTAATCTTATCCTTGCATGAAAAGGAACGTGATCTGCCAATGTTTTCTCCAATTCTCCAAGTACTAGCAGACCTTCTCAGATTCAACAATTGTAGGCCATAGACATTTCAGCCCCAAAGGGGAAACCAAAGCAGGGTCTATACAGAATATACACCTTACCAGAACAAAGTAGCATCGAGATAGCAAGAGTTGCAATGACCTTGGATCCCCTTCTTCCACCCTGAGAGAAGTTCCAAACCTTGATTGCCCAATGGTAGTGGTGGAGTATCTTCTTCCACCTTGGCACTGGCATAGACCCGAAAGTCTAGGAGAAAAGATCAAAGGATGGAACTAACAGCCATGTAAACACCCTTCTTGCAAGGCTGCTCCTTCATCCTTTCCAGAAACAAGCTTCCAGGATTCCCCATCAGGGCTAACATAGGCTAAAACAGGAACCCTGTACGTTGTCTCCCATCTCTCCATTAGGATAAAGTCAACAGTCGTACATTGGGAATAATGGGAGAAATAATCAGTGGTGTCAGAGAACTTCTGCCTCCAACACAGAGATGTGTAACAGAGGTTGAGTATTTTTCCAAAAAGTACAATTTAGTGTTGGAAACAATCAGATGGGACTTTCCACTTAAAAAAATGGAACAAAAGCAAAACCAATGAAAAGGTCTATATTAAAAAATAAGCAAATAATTATTACAGTGATTTAGTTTTTCCTATAACTTCTATTTACTAGATCATTCACTTCAATGGAGGAAACAGGGAGGAAATGAGGAGTCAAAACCTCTTATACCCAAATTCTGAGGGAGACCCAATTCTTCAGCCTCTCTCCTATATGACCTAGCTTGAAAGTTATTGATTAAACCCAAAGTTTAATCACTAGTTCCAGAGGAGGATTGATAAGCCTTTGGAAGTTGCTACAATTCTACATGTTCCAGCCAATCTATCCAATAGTTATGGAGAGTGGATGCTTTAATCCAGAGGTCACCAAACTTGGCAACTTTAAGGCTGGTGCAGAATTCTGGGAATTAAAAGTTAACAAGTCTTAAAGTTGCCAAACTCAGAGACCCCCTACTTTAGTCAAATGACTTTTATAAGACCCCTTGTTGCTTACTAAAGTTAAGAAGAAGCTAATTTGCAATCTTCAGCCCGCTATGCTTCTAGTCTCTCTCTTGGCAACTTTAAGATCTATGGACTTCAACTCCTAGAATTCCATATCCCAGGATGTGGGCTGGGGGATTCTGAGCTTTGAAATCTATATATCTACTGTTGCCAAATATGAGAAACACTGTTTTAAACTGGAATCAATTTCCAGAATTCCATACCCTTGTGTGATAACCCAGGGTGTGGCACAAAGGTAACACAGTCACATAAGTAAGAAAAGTCCCTTTAAATCCTCCAACTTTGCCCCCAGTGTCCAGTTACCTTCAGCTGGAGAAAAAAACTCTCTCGAAAACAGTATTTAGGTGGAAGAAATTCAGTCCGAAAACAAAGTACATATCAACTGTAAATAAAAATCCACACAAACCATGCTGCAGCAATTAACTGGACAGGGCAGGATAAGGAATTGCAGACTTCAAAGGCCAACACAACACAGAGAGTTGGGAAGATGCCAGGAACCCAGATAAGCCTCAACAATAAAAGATAACTCACGATTTGCTTCTGACAAGTTGCTGTGCACAATCTACCCTTTTAAACGCTGTGTTCCCAGCTGTAGCCACGTAATTCATGCTGCTCCCTTCACCGTTCCTCCCTGCATGAACTAGGATGAAGAGGGGTTGGGCCTGGATGTTCTTCTGAATTCCTTCTGCCTTGCTCTACCTCTCCCCTGCTCTGCCCAGCCAGATATTGCCCTTCCCCAGTTTCTTCCACAGACACCGAAGCCACACTCACACTCCCTGTCAGCTGTTCAGCCTCCCCCTCGAAATCAGATTCCAACAGGAGCATGACACCTTGCATAATGACTAGGAAATTCTAGGAATTGGATTCCACATATCTTATTGCTGTAAAGCTTGAGCAACATTGCTATAAGCCATACCCAAGGAGTTGCATCGCAAAACAGGATTTTCAGGAGTTTGTAAGGTGTCAAAACGTGAGTCAGGATGGCAGTGGCTCAGCTTGACAAAGAGGGCTTTGTTTGGTTGGCAGTAGAAATAGTGGATCCCTTTATATTGTCCATCTGTGCAGCCTGCTGGTAGTGGTTCCTCCTAGGAAAAAGTAAAAAAGGGGTGAGCTTGTACATCCCCAATTTCCCTCAACCTATTCCCTCTGTCATACAATTTATAAGATCTTTCAATTCTGTTTTTTAACATACCTTACTGTTTGCAACCAGAATTTCTGAAATGTGTTTTAATATTAGTAGCTTGTATTGGTAGTTAGGTTGTTAGTTTGAACTCCAAGCTTGGCAATTTGGTTGCAAACGTTTCACCACCATTCAAGGAGATATCATCAGTGCACTTTGAGTTGTGCTCATATGTCAGAACACATCTCATTAAAAGGTATTTAAAGACCTATGTTCTGACAGACAAGCACAACTCAAAACACACTGACAATGTCTCCTCAAATGGTGATGAAACGTTTGCAACCATATTACTAAGCTCGGAGCTCAAACCAACAGCCTAGAAATTCTGAAGTTTAGTAACAGGAATTCTGGTCCCAATTATGATCATAACTAAAAGAACATCTTGTTGGTCTAAAGTGGTAAGGAGGATTCAGATGGCCCTATGTTATAATATGTTAAAATATGCCAGTGTGTCTCAAACTTGTCAGTTTGAAGATGTATGGACTTCAACTTCTCCGACCAGCAAGAGGTCAACATGTTTTCAAGTTTCCAAGGTTGAGAAGCACTACATTATTATTCTTTAGTTGAATGGCCATAATAGGACTGATTTTGATTTACAGATACATTTTGATTAGCATCAAGAACTCATCTGGGAAATAACCTTCTGAAAGTGATGTGGAATCACTACATATCTATGGAAAACTAGACTAGTAAGAATAAAATGTGCAAATGTGCCTCTTCTTGTCTATGGAGATGCTTAATCATCCAGGTCACAGTAGTCCCAAATATGTTTTTCCAAAAGGCAACTGAGCTTTCTTGGTTTTTTTCTTTGAAATGTTTCACTTCTCATCCAAGAAACTTCTTCAGTTCTGAACTGAAGAAACTTCTTAGACGAGAAGTGAAATGTTTTCAAGGGAAAAAATAAGGAAGTCCAGTTGCATTTTGGAAAAGCACCTTTGGGTGTGCCTCTTCTCCTATTTTTTTCCCCTCTCACCAGCTCCAAGCCAGCAATCATCTCATCTGCATCTGGTAAGTCTCCAATCCAACGTATCACACCATAGATAGGTGGATTATAAAGCTCCACCATGGAATTGATCTCCAAGGAACGGTGGTCATATTCCCTGCTGTCCTGGTCCTCCTCGGATTCTGCCTCACTTTTCTTCTTCTTCCTCTCAAAAACTTGTGCTATTTCTTCCTTGTGGTCCTCCAAATTTGACGAAAGGGCTAAAAGTGGAGAATTCTGGGAGAAACACTCCTTCATTGGTGGAGGATATCTGATGGAGGAAGGGGATGGGCAGTCTTCATATTCATCTGAGGTAGGGGTGGAGGAGCTGCTATTCAGGACCTCTTTACTTTTATCAACTTGTTCTTGAATATGAGAGGGGGAGAGAGAGAGAGAGAGAGAGAGAACACTAGATATTTTAACCACAATCTCATGCCAATATACAAGTAGTTCTCAAGATATGACCACAATTGAGGCAAAATTGCTCAAGTAAAACATTTGTCAAGTGAGTTTGCTCCACTTTTCTTGCCATAATTCTTCAGTTCTTAACACAGCATCTGTTAAGTTAGTAACATGGTTGTTAAGTGAATCTGAATTTCCCCACAGACTTTGCTTGTCAGAAGGTCTCAAAAGATGATCACTTGATCCCAGGACACTGCAACATCATAAATATGAACCAGTTGCCAAGCCCCTGAATTTTTGGGGTTGCTGCCGCTGTTGTGTGAAAAATGGTCATAAATCACTTTCCGCCCTCAAAGTTGTAACTTTGAACAGTCACTAAATGAACTGTTGTAAGAAGAAGATAGCCAGTAGTTTTAGAAGAGTTTATGCCTTTGATGTTCAATTCCTCCCAATGTGCAATTTGGATTTTGGACGCACAATTTATCCTTTTAACAATCTGAATTAAAATGAAAAACTCAACAATACCAGAGGAAGTTTCTAGAATAGGATAGGAATAGGATAGGAATAGAATAGAATAGAATTCTTTATTGGCCAAGTGTAATTGGATGCACAAGGAATTTGTCTTGGTGCAAATGCTCTCAGTGTACATAAAAGAAAAGATATATTAGTCAAGAGTCAAGAATCATACTTAATGATAGTAATAAGGTACAATAAGCAATTGAAACATACTAGGGAACACTCAGTATAAATCGTAAGGATACAAGCAACAAAATTAACAGTCATACAGTCAAAAATGGGATGGGGTGTGTGATCAAGAGTGATGAGAAGCAGTACCTAATAAAACCTCACAAAGAAAAAGAAGAGTGAAAGCCCCTTAGGTTATTTAATCTATTTATGAACATAAGGAATGCTTGTGCCTTGGTCAAAGATGTGCCAGTTGTGGAGACAAATCATATGGAGATAGACAAAGCTCTATTGTTGGATGAAAACCCAAATAATTTGCAGAAAATGTTCTATACATTATAATATGCAATGGTTTTGAAAAATAATGCATCACTAACCAAGATGTCAGTGTTTGACAAGGACAATAATGAATTATTACCACAATCAAAGTTTATTCAAAAAACACAAAGGTTCAATGTTTTGGCAAAATGTGAAAAATGCAAGAATATCCCCAAAACTTGATTAGTATAAATCTTACCTTTATGTACCTTGGAAAGAGGGAGCAATATCCCATATTTGGGTGATGGGAAATGACAGAGAGGTGTGCCTTTGAAGTAACCATCCCAGGATCCCACAGGCTGATCCTATAGCAAGATTTAAAAGTAGTGAAGATGATGGAATACCTCATTTAGAGTTTCTAAGCCTTGACAACTTGAAAAATGTAGACTTCAACTCCCAGAATTCCTCAGCCATCCAAAGGCTTTGGATGTAAAGTCCAGATATTTTAGAGTAGACTAACCTTGTTGGCACCTCTCTAAAGAGGTTGCATCTTTTCTTGGGTTCATAGGGTAGTTCCGTAATTATAAATGAAAAGACCTTTAAGTTAAGGTAACCTCACCAAGGAAGTCAAGCAAAAGACACAGCTATGACGCTGGCAGTTATTTCTTGTGGGCTTACATTAAGCCATTTTTGGGGCTTCAGATCCCAAATTGTGACCTTTCATTTCCTTCTTTTCATTTATCTGAACTTTCCTTTTTGTTGAAAACTTTTCTTGGTTTGATTTAGAGGAAATCTAAAAATGACAACCTCTTTAATTTCAATGCTAACCTTTTTTCTGCTTGTTTCTCTTAAACAGGGAGAAAAGGCTCCAATGCTATTACATTTCAGCTACTTGTAGCTGTATCTACAACAAAAATAAAAAATAAAGGTTTCTTTCTGTATAAACTGCTTTCTTAAAGTAGTTCTATTTTGTAAGGAGCCAAGAATTAGTACAGTATTGAGTGGCTTACAAATCTAATCAATAAATACAGTAATTATTATTTACTTTAAAATAAAAATGTATGCATAATTAGCCAAATCAACAATATATTTCAATTAGTTATACAGACATACATCCACAACTCAAAGCGACTGGGGGAAAAAAACCCATAACATTTAACAAAGTCTACAAAATACTAGCATGAGTTTAGATCTAAAAAGCTATTGATAATTCAACATGACAAACGTTTTCCATTTTTGTCCTAATTTCCACTGGTGGAAGAAACAAACATCTAACTTTCCCCTGCTCCTATTGTTTCAACATTTTAAGAAATGCTGAAACAGTGGGAGGAAATACTGAATATTGAAAAATGGTATCAAATTAATGTTAAGGAGATTCTCTCAACCAGACAAGTACTTACTAGAAATATTCCCACAAATACTCCCGCTTCGAATTTATCTGGAAGATGGTTGCAGTATACCACAGTACCAGTAGGGGTGCTGTTTTCCATCTTGAAGGAGACTCGGTCTCCAACCGTTAGCTCTGGGGATGATAAGGGATCTCCTGTGGTAAGCTGGACTCTTTTACATTTCCGGATCCCTCCTTTTTGAGGTGCTGCTGGACTACCCTTAACCAGTCTGTCAGGTTCAATCCGGTTGACGGGTACAAAGACGCCACAGTTCTCATGGCAGGAGAAGAACTTCTGTCCTTTGAAGGAGCCATCTGTGAAACCCTTCCCGGTGGCTGAGCCCTATAAAAGAGGACAATGGCTCTTCCAGAAAGATAATCTATTCCTTATTTAACTCTCCATCCAGTAGTAAGATTCAATTTTTTTTTACTAACGGTTCTGTGGGAGTGGCTTGGTGGACATGGCATGGCTTGGTGGATGTGGCTTGGTGGCCATGGCAGGGGAAGGATACTGCAAAATTTCCATTCCCTCCCCACCCCACTAACCTACTTTCCAGCTCCGTTCTCCTGTGCAGGGCAACAAAAGAAGACCCAGCCGATCAGCTGGGATGCAGGAGGCAGGGAATAGATGGGAGCGGAGCCAGTCTGAGTTGGTATTTTCTGGTTCTCCAAACTTCTCAAAATTTCCGCTACTGGTTCTCCAAAACTGGTCAGAACCTGCTGAATACCACCTCTGTCTCCATCCCTCAGGGGGTAGATTTAGCTGAGAAACTGCACCTCAGTTTAACCATTGAATTTTGGTGGTCAAATGAGGATGAGAATCCTTTTGGTCAATATTTCTTGATTTCAGCAAGTTATGTGGACAATTCCTGGGGAATTGGGGAATTCTGGGAGTTAAAGTTCACCCATCTGCCACAAAGAAGAGGGGGGGGTCAAGCTATTCTCCAAAGCACCAGAAGGAAGAACAAGAAGCAACGGATGGAAATGAATCAAAGAGAGAAGCAACTTAGAACAAAGGATAAATTTCCTGACAATAAGAACAACTGATCAGGGAACGACTCCAGAAGTTGTTAAGTGCTCCTTCATGGAAGATTTTTAAGAAGAGATTGGACAACCATTTGTCTGAAATGGTATCAGATTTCCTGCTTGACTCAAGAAGGTTGGACCAGAAGACTTCCAAGGTCCCTTCCAATTCTGTTATTCTTAAACTGGCTAGGTGGAGAAACACTGCTCAAGACCATTATACAATTTTTTTTAAAAGAAAACCTCTTCAGAATTATCTATTCAATCCTGCTCTGGTTATTCAAGAGAAGATAGTGATATACCAGGCTCAACAAGGAAATCTTATTGCATTCTATGATTTTAATATTCAAATAATTTTCAAATATTGGGCATGCAATTTGATTCCTTTCCCAAATTCTTGTTTCTGACTGGTTCTCAAATAAAAATCCAACCATGCACAGAATCATTGACAAAGTTTTGTCATGTGCAGGAGTTAAACTTTTTTTTTTTAATAAATAGAAGATTATTTGATGAACAGTCAAACCCAGCTTGCTTTTTTGAGCAACACTTCTCTGACCCCATAAACATGCTGAAGGCATAATAAAACTAGCCTTTAAAAAGGTGTTTACAGATTCCCACAATAAACAAGGCAGCATAATGGCTTATTTATTCAACTAGTGGGTTATTTGTTTGCTGTAGGATATTAAAATCACCCTTTTGGCCAATTTTTCTTTAAAAGCACTTAACGTGAACTATTATATCAGCTATTTTTTCAGCCAAGATATAAAAAAGGAAAGTTGTAGTGACTTCCCATTCTAAATTACATTTCAGGTAATCCTCATGACCACAATTAGCCCAAGTGAGTTTGCCTCATTTTATGACCTTTCTTGCCACAGTTGTTAAATGAATCATTGCAATTGTTAAGTCGGTAACACGGTCAATGGCTACCCCATTGACTATGCTTGCCAGAAGGTTACAAAAGGGGATCACATGACCCTGGGACATAGTGATTGTCATAAATTTGAATCAGTTGCATCTCAATTTTGATCACGTGACCATGGGGATGCTATAACGACCGTGTGAAAAGTGGTCATAAATCACTTTTTTTCAGCGCATTGTAATTTCAAACAGTTACTAAAGGAACTGTTATATGTTGAGGACTACCTGCATGTGAAAAAAAACTTAGAAATACAATGTGTTTTGGTTCCAAGCTTGAATTAGCATTTAGACTTATATATTGCTTCACAGTGCTTTACAATCCTCTCTAAGCAGTTTACAGAATCAACATATCAACAATCAGGGTCCTCATTTGACCCACCTCGGAAGGATGGAAGGCTGAATCAACCTTGAGCTGGTCAGTATTGAACTCCTGGCAGTGGGCAGAGTTAGCAATAGCGCTTAGACTTATATAACATTTCACAATGCTTCATAGCCCTCTTTAAGTGTTTTACAGAGTCAGCCTATTGCCCCCAACAATCTGGGTCCTCATTTTACCCACCTCAGAAGGATGGAAGGCTGAGTCAACCTTGAGCCTGGTGAGATTTGATCTGCTAAATTGCAGGCAGCCGGCAGCCAGCAGAAATAGCCTGCAGTAGTGTGCTCTAAGTACTGCGTCACCACGGCTCATGTGATTAACATAGTCCAAATGGCTTGGGATTTCCATCAGATGCGTTTGCACAACCCTTGTCATGCTCTGCCAATGGTATTACTCACCACCAGCTCGACCCCAAAGATGATGCTGGTATCTTGCTTGTTTTTGTCTATGGGTCCTCGGTATCGGATGATGCCTGGAACTTTCTGCCCAGAAGCAGAGGTGATCTGGACCCTCACTCGGTCACCCTTCCCCAGGGCGCTGAGCTTCTGCATCCACCGCTCCTGCTTGAAGAGTGCCAGGCGTTCGTCTCCGTTGGTCACGGCTTCTAGCAATCCAGACTGGGCTCCGCTCAGTTCTCTGGCCGTTGAGGGTGGTACCCACACCACCTTTTCTGCATCCAAGACCTTGGCCCAAAATGTTCCATTGGGGGAGATCATGTGAGCATCTTCCTGACTTAGTAAGCTACCCCTGGATACCTTGACTTCTCCACCTGCTTTTGCTTCCCCTGTGAAATCTTTCACAGCTATATAGAGTCGTCGCGGCTTCATTGCTTTGGATGGTGATATTGACAAAAGAGAGACACCCCAATTACCTGCCAGGGAAAAAAAAGGAAGTGAAGCAGTTCAGGTATCAATAGAAGATAATAGCAATAGCACTTAGACTTATACACCATTTAAAAATGCTTTACAGCCCTCCCTAAGTGGTTTACAACAGCAATCGCATTTAGATTTATAAACTGCTTCACAGTGCTTTTACGGCCCTCTCCAAGTGGATCACAAAATTAGCATATTGTCCTCAACAATTTGGCTCCTCATTTTACCCACCTCAGAAGGATGGAAGGTTAAGTCAAGCTTGAGCCTGGTGAGATCTTATCTGCTAAATTGCAGGAAGCCAGTAGGCAGCAGAAGTAGCCTGCACCATATGCAATGTCAGCCTATTGCCCCCAACAATCTGGATCCTCATTTTACCAATCTTGGAAGGATGAAATGCTGAGTCAATCTTGAGCCTGGTAAGATTTGAACTGTCAACTCCATTCCAATCACTGCGCCACCATAGCCCCAAATATCTTATTTGCCTTCATTCGTGAGAATATTTGTAGCTTTGATGCTTTCTGAATTTGGTTGTTTTCTTACAGACATTTCATTACCCAACTACATAATATCATCAGTACTAGAAGTGCCCCTCTAGCACTGATGTGTTACCTCGTCGCATAATTAAATGTCTGGAAGAAAACAACCAAACTCGGACAGCACCAAGTACCCTATAGTCTAGGTACTAGACGATAGTTTACTTAGTTTGCATCTGTAGTTTAAAAAGCTCCCTCTCAATCTCTTTTCTTTGCAACACTGTTATCACAAAAGGTTAAAAAAATAGCTCACAATGAACATCTCAATCCATATGAAGTTCAATGGCTACTGATTAGGAAGCAATTGTGACATATCTTCAACTAACACTCTACGACTGAACTCTCCCATCTCTGATCTCATTAATATGCTACCGTGCTGCCACTTTTATGACAAAACCTGTTCCTCACATTTCACACCACTTCTAAAGCCCATGTCCCACTGCACCAACGGATGCAAAGAGGATGTAAAACGGACAAAAAAGCTTGCCATCAGTTGGAAAACGTGATCCATCCATTGTGTACACACTGCATACGTTTTTCATACGCTCTATCCATCGAGCATCCATCCACTGAGATTTCATCTGCGCAAGAAGTTTTGAGCTGCACAAAACTTTTTGAGCGGATGAACTTTCCGCCGCGTACGATATACATCCGCGACACATACGGGCAACAAACGTTCTATGTCCGTTGTCATCCGTTAAATGTCCGCTGTATCCTCTCGGCATCCTCTGGACATCCTCGCAACTCACTTCCGTTACAGCTGAAAATGGAAAGAGGGAGGAAGTGAAAGGTACACAGAATGTCCACACAGCGTTAGTAGCACGGAAATAGAAAGGATGTAAGTGGATGCATCTCGTATATAAAGCATTAAAACAGACAAAACGTTTGTATATCGGATGTATCTCAGATATTTAGGATGTCTGCAGTATGTCTAGAGTATGTGGAAGGATACCCAGCGGAAAACTGACATTTCCTATAAAAAGGGGGAGGAAATCACCTGGATCTCACTATCAGTCCAGCAGCCGTGGTGTACAGACCTCTTCACCCTTGTTCTTGCTCTTCCACATCATCCATTGATCTCCACCATGGATCATCACACACTCCTTATGGTAGCTGCCATCATTCAACACCAGAACCAAGCCCTCTTCAGATTGTTTCACCTTTTTTATGCAAGGAGAAGAAGGAGACATCCCAGAGCTGTGTGGGTCCGACGATGGATCGGGAGAAGAGTAGAGTTTGGACTGTATGACAAGCTGATGGTGGAGCTGAGGAATGAAGATACTCGTGCGTTCCAGCACTTCATGAGGATGCCACAACCATGTTTGATGAAATTGTAGAGTGTCTGAGACCCAGGTTGACCAAGCAAAGCATCAACTTCTGTCCCAACCTGGACATTGGACTGAAGGTGGCACTGACTCTGCGCCACCTGGCCTCTGGAACCACATACAGAAACATGCAGTATGCCTGGAGGGTGCCACACAACACCCTTAACAAAGTGGTCAGAGAAGTGGTACAGGGCATCATCGAAGAATATATGGAGGAGCTCCTCCAGTGTCCCATCACTGAAGAAGGCTGGAGGAAACTTGCAGAACAGTGGTATCAGAGGTGGAACTTTCCTCACACTGTTGGAGCTATCGATGGGAAGCACATGGCCTGCAAGGCTCCATCCAACTCAGGGTCCTCTTATTACAACTACAAGGGCTTCTTCAGTATTTTGCCATGGTTGATGCTGACTACAAGTTCACATACATCGATGCTTCAGGCAACGGGTCAGCTTCAGATAGCCAGCTATACAACACCAGTGACCTCAAGGATGGGCTGGAATGCAACCTCATTATGGGTTTTCCAGATCCAGACCCCCTACCCAATGACACACAAGATGTGCCCTATTTCATCATGAGTGATGATGCCTTCTTCCTTAGAACCTACCTCATGAAGCCCTACACTTCAAGATATCTCACCCGTGAAGAGAGGATCTTCAACTACAGGCTGTCCAGGGCAAGACGGGTGGTGGAGAACGCCTTTGGCATCCTGGCCAAAAGGTTCCAGGTACTTCTCACCACCATGCAGCATCACCCAGACTGTGAGGAGCATCGTGGAAGCTTGCTGCATCCTGCACAATCTCATGCGCACCCGCTACCCAGTGTTGCAGAACAGGCTTGTGTACCGTCAACAAGGGAATGGGGACATGGAGCCTGGTGAATGGAGGCAAGGACGAAACCTGATAGACACTGTGGATGTACAAGGCCCCAACAGAGCTTCACGTGAAGGGAAGAAGCAGCGCAACCTACTGAAAAACTGGTGCAACTCCCCAGCTGGAGCAGTGGAGTGGCAAGACAGGATGATAGATGGTTAATGGATGCTTCCTTGAGCCTGTCTCATAACATTGATGAGATTGTGCCATGCATATTGAATGGCCCTACAATGAATAGGGCATTAATAAAGAGCTTTGTTTATTTTGAAATGTGTTGATCAATGAATAAATTGCTTTGATAAAAAAGGGCCATATGTGTTGCAGCTGGGAGGTGGACCATACAGTCCCACTATGCTTGCACTGGAGGTTTATCTATCCCACAAATATCCTTAACCATCCAAGAGCTATCCATCCCACAGCTATCCTTACCAATCCCACAGCTATCCTTATCCATCCCACAGCTCTCCATCCCACAACTATCTTTACCTATCCCAAAAGCATGCAAAGGCTTAACTGTTTTTTCAAAATTTTCACCAACACTTTATTAAGTAAATAAAATGAGCCAAGTGTGTGAAGCAAAGATAACCTTTGTTAACAACTGTCTTAAGTAAACTGTATGACTTTATTAAAAAAGCAAAATGACCCAAGTAAAGTGTCTTTAAGTAAAGATAAGGTGAACAGGTAACAATTCAGTCTCTGACTATCCTTACCTATCCCACAGCTATCCTTACCCATCCCACAGCTATCCTTACCCATTCCACAGCTTTCCTTACCCATCCCACAACTATCCTTACCTATACCACAGCTATCCTTACCTATACCACAGCTATCCTTACCTATCCCACAACTATCCTTACCTATCCCACAACTATCCTTACCTATCCCACAACTATCCTTACCTATCCCACAACTATCCTTACCTATCCCATAACTATCCTTACCCATCCCACAACTATCCTTACCTATCCCACAAGCATGCAAAGGCTTAACTATTTTTTCAAAGTTTTCACCAACACTTTATTAAGTAAAAAAAATGAACCAAGTGTGTGAATCAAAGATAACTTTTATTTATAACTGTCTTAAGTAAACTGTATGACTTTATTAAAAAAGCAAAATGAACCAAGTAAAGTGTCTTTAAGCAAAGATAAAGTGAACAGGTAACAACTCAGTCTCTGACACTATTCTCAGTCACTCTGAGGCATGTCCATGGTCTCAGCTGTTAAGCGGGCAGGGACTGTGGAGGTGGCTGTGGCTGGAGTGCTGGTCTGAGGCGCCTTTGGGGTGCTTGGCCCCGAGAGTACAACAGGGGATGGTGTGTTCAGAAAGCTCTCAGAGAGCTGACTCAGTCCTGTGAGGTTGAGAGGCCCTTCATCAAGTACCTGGGATGTCAGGCACAAGATTGATGGACACGGTAGCTGTCTCCTGGCTGGAAGAGGACTGGCTGCCTGTGAGCTGTCTGAGGGAGAGGGTTGTCAGAGGGGCTGCTCCTCGGTGGCGGACCTCACCCTCCAGGAAGCTGCACTTGGCCATGATGTACATCTCCCAGTCAGTGAGCTTGACAGCAGCCTGACCAGATTTCTTGAGGTGTAGCTAGCCATACCAGGTGTGCATGTGTTTCCACCATCCCAGGAGTAGTTCTGAAGTGTAGCCCAGGCTCTCTGCCTTGTCTCTCCAAGCTGCCTGCTTCGTCTTGGTGTCACGATAGAGTCTGTGGCTTTTTCTCCCTCAGCCATTCCAGCACCTCATGGTCCTCGGAAAGGGTGTACTGTTTCCTCTCTCCCTTCTCCTTCCCTTGCCTCTTCCTCCCTCTGGCAGGGACTTGAGCAGCAGGGCTTTGAGTGCCTTGGGGCTGGTCCACCACAGCAGCAGCACCAGGAGAAGCACCAGCAGCTTCAGAGTCAGCGCCAGGGTATGGGATGGTGGTTCTGTCCTTCTTGCCAGGCCTGGCAGGAGTAGGCACAGGCTTTCTCTTCTTCCCTGACTGATGAACCATGGTGTTATTCGAAGATGTCTCTGGCAGCAGGTCTTTCCTCTGAATGTTGACTGCTTGCGAGCTGCATCCTTTTATATCCACGGACCTGACGCAATTCATCCTCCCCACATGCGCAGTGAACGCTTTGCATCCGCTATGCATCTGCTATGCATCCTATAGGCGTCCATGATGCATCCGTGTCATCTGCTACGCATCCGCTCCTTCCGCTATGCATCCGCTTCGCAATTCTCCCCCGGAAGCTCTGCGGATGTGTCATCCACTTCCATCCACTTCCATCCACTGTCATCCGCTAGGCTTCCTACGAACATCCGCTTAACATCCTCGCTACATACTACCCCCGTCCGTTCCTTTCCGTTCCTTTCCATTCTGTTTATGCAAATTTGGGGCACTTTTTGGAGCGGATAACAATGGATGGAGCCACCCCCGAAATTTTGCTTGTCCACTGTGTTCTTTTTGCATACATTTTGCATCCGTCGGCCAGTGGGACCTAGCCTTTAGTGAACTCCCTGATGAAATCTTAAGCTTTAATTTCTTCTCATAAGAATGATGTCACTCTAAAGGCAGCTAATTTTTATTTTAGAGTTTGTATTATTAGGAAACAGGTGATGAATTTTGAAAACTATTGTTCAATCTGATTTAAAAAAACAGCATGTATATTTATCTCTTATCTATTACTTTTATTTTATATTTTGAAAGATAATTAGGGGACTGGAGATGCCAAAACATATAAAAGAATGGTTGCTGGAATTGGATATGACTAGTGAAATGAAAAGAAGGACTAAGGGGTGAAATGATAGCAGCGTTCCAGAATCTAAGGGAATACCACAAAGAAGAGGGGGTCAGGCTATTCTCCAAGGTGCCTGAAGGCAAGGAAAGAAGAAATGGATGGAAACTAATCAGGGAGAGAAGCAGAATTAGAACTAATGAGAAAGTTTGTTATAATTAGAACAACTAATCAATAGAAAGGCTTACCTCAGAAGTTGTGGATGCTCCAACACTGGTAGTTTTTAAGAAGAAATTGGATAACTGTTTGTCTGAAATGGTATAAAGTTTCCTGCCTAAGCAGGGAATTGGACTAGAAGACCTCCAAGGTCCCTTCCAACTTTGTTATTCTATTAAATTATTCTTAAAAAAAAAAAAAAGAGGAAAAAGTGGGTTTAAAGTTATCCCTAAAGAATTATGTCTAATCCATTAGTTTTCTCCTTCCTCACTTTTCCTGACCCTTTTTTTCTGTAGAATGTGCCAGAAAACTGAGTTTCGAAACTGAGCCTTGTAATTCTGTCTTTTAAGAGTTGCTTATTTAAACCATATCTCTAAAGCGTCACCTGGTTGCACTTTCATTCCAGGTCAAAGTTGTTTTTAAAAGAAAACAAAAAATAGGACAGCCTCCGCTGATCTGGTCTGTTGGCAACCCTGTAACTTGACGTATTTAAAACCGGCTAATGCTGTTTAATTTCAAATGAGATGGTAGAAGGAAGGCCTTCTTAGCAAGCACCAAACCGCAATCTCCGCATCCTTCCCCTCATTGTAGCAGACCAGGATTCCGCGGGCAAGAGATCGTGAGAATGTGTGCAAACGAAGAAAGATATATAGTAATAAACTCCTCAATACGAGATCCTGAAAAACTCACCTGGAAAGCCCAGCGGATTAAACTTCCTGGACTGCAAGTAGAATGAACACCCCCAAAAGCCGCCGCAGGAAGAAAAAATGAAGTTGAGGAAGTTTGCTGAAAGTTTTTAAAGGGGCGGAAATCGGGAACCAATGAGAAGCCAGGTGGAGGGGAAGGGAGCCAATCAAAACAGAGAAACGGTGCGTATGTGTGCCTGATGGGGGAAGAGGTCTAAACAACAGGAGTTTCCCGGTTTTTCTTTTCTTTCCCCAATTATTGTTTCATTTTTGGGAGAAATAGTATTTATACTGGTACAAAGAGGACAGAATCAGATGTAAACGTGCGCAAGCGCTCAAATAGCGACCTGGCCAGGGAGGGAGGCAAGGCAAAGGATGAAAGATTCGGCTTGGATATCCCACCGAACAATTAGATGCCAACTTTCTTCCTGTTCTCAACGGCGCGACGCACGCAGCGATCTGCAGCCATTAGCACGTGAACGCGACTGGGTTCCCACGACACGTTTGCCCATTCCTCCTTCGATGCTTCCCAATTTCGGGTACGGCCAGGCTCAATCGCCTGGAGGTAAGAAATGTCGGTTTCTGTCCAGGAGCGCAAATCTTCGAAGAGGGAGAAGGCAACAACACACATTTGACTGTCTTTAGCTCTGGATAAGCTTTGCGGAGCCAACAGAGCACCGATCTCACGTGCACGAAAGGGGAGTTGCAGCAGCCTTGGTAGGGGGAGGGGGAGAACCCCGCCGTTTGTCATAGGGAGGGGGGAAAGAGTCAGGGAAACTCCCCACCAACAGCCACATGATGGCAGCAAGGCAAATGGATGGAGAGGGCTGAAATAGAACCTCCTTTACAGCAACAACAAATATATAGGAACTTTTGACAGATGCTATGCAAGTTGCCAATCCTATTCAGAGTTTTCCAACACTTGAGGATGGCATGGAGTGTGTGGAGGGGAGAGGGGGAGATCTCACCCATGACAAAAATTAGCAGGTTTTTTTGATGCCATCCACGAATGCTGGAAAATCCTAGTGAGAATAATTAATCAGTGGAAAGGCACTGCCTCAGGAAGGGTGTGTTTCATCACTGGAGGCTTCCAAGAAGAGATTGGACAGCTATTTGTCCAATAGTGTTTCCTTGTGAAGTGGGGGGATTGGACTAGAAGACCTCCAAGATCTCTTCCAAGATCTCTTCCAACTCACTGAATTACAACGAGTTGTAATTCAACTCATTGATTCCTTCGCTGATTCCTGACTATTGCCCTGTTTTATAGGCCGCTTCTGAGTTACGCTATTCTAATGAATTATTTTTTCACTTGATTGCTTCAAATCAGTTACAGGATACTTTATGTGGGTTTGTTATCATTGCAAGAGATGGAATTGATGGTCTCTGGGTTCCCATCCAGCTCTGTCATTTTGTGAAGGAGGAATTCTTCCAGCATGTGTGTTTTCTTGGGCATCTCCCCTGTTCTGTATAGAATGGTATATTCCAAACTATGCAATCTAATTGGCTAAAAAGACTAGTATTGGAATGGTTCACCAGGAACCAATCCAAAAGAGCCGCTGAAAAGCGGCAAAGTCAAATAGCTGCCATTAGCTACAAGGTGGCAGGCAAGCCTGTACAAAAAGGCTTCTGCGGTTTCAGCCAAACTGTTCCCTTACTGTTGCTTGACTTAATAAAGATTTTGTTTGTTGGAACCCGGTCTAACTCGCGTTTTTCTGGACAGAACACTGGCGACGAAGGTGGGATTGTCCTAAACACGAGACCGAGCATGCGGCAGAAAGAATTCCAGACTAGAAGTGATGGCTGGGAATAATGCGCCGCCCGCACCCTTCAATCCCAATGAAGAGGATTGGGAGTCATATGTAGACCGTTTCCTGATGTTCTTAGAGAGCAACGAAATGGAAGAGATCTCAGACCAGCGGAAGAGGGCTGTATTCCTAACACATTGTGGACCAACCATATTTAAAATGGACAAAGCATTGGCGAAGCCCAGAGACGTGAAACAAATGACCTGGTTTGAACTTCACCAAATGTTAAAGGCCCATTACGCACCGGTAGTGTCAAATCTCATCAAACGGCACAAATTCTACAAAAGGGATCAGAAGGAAGGTGAAACCATCGCTGACTTCGTGGCAGCTCTCCGACAACTGGGGGGAGCTTGCGAGTTCCTGAACTTGGACGAAGCCATGCAAGATCGAGTTGTCCTAGGTCTGAGAGACTCTAACTTACAAAGTAAACTATTAAATAAACCCAATATCACAGTGGCTGAAGCGATCGCAGAAGCCACAGCAGCAGAAGCCATGAAAAAGTCAGCAGCCACTATGAAGCAAATGAACTCAAATAATGACGTGATGACCCTATCCAGAGGAAAGAAGCAAGCTCCCACCACAATTCATCACGAAGAATTCGACAGTTCATCAGAAAAGGAAGATGGTGACAATGAGGTCCACCGCCTGTATGCCAACAAAAAAAGGCGCAAAAAAAGAAATTGGCGGGAATGCGCTGGCTGCGGAGGAAACCACCCTCGAGCTGATTGCAGATTCCTTGATGCCATCTGCCGAGCTTGCAAGAAGAGGGGACACATTGAAAAAGTCTGCAGGAATCGAAAAAATAACAGCCCAAACAGACACAGTAACTCCCCACTACCAGCTGAAGCAAAGCAAGCCGAAAAGAAAATGGGAGTGCAACAAATGAACCGGTAACCGAGAAAAGACCCATCAAACTGTCACTATTGGAAGCGCCCAGACAGAAAGCAGGAGAAAGGCCAAAATTGTTGTAAAAATTGAAGGAAGCCCCTGCGAGATGGAAGTCGACTCAGGATCCTTCCTGTCAATGGTGTCTTGGAACATAATCAGATGGCTGGTTCCAAACATCAAATTAAAAGAACTCCTGAAACAAAAAATAATTTTAAAAGACTACCAAGGAAACTGAATCCCTTTGGTAGGTCTAGGACATTTCCGAGTCACCTACAAGCAGCACGCTGAAGTCCTGCCTCTAACAATAGTCGACCGGGACTGCCCCAGCCTCCTGGGCATCGAATGGTTCACGCCATTGGGCATCGGAATAACCGGGGGTGAGCCGAGTAGCTGCAACTGACTGGGAAGAGAGCCTGATACACGAGTTCCAGGACGTCTTCAACGGCACCTTAGGCAGGTACCATGGGATCCTAATTTCCTTTAGTTTAGACCCTCAGGTAGCACCTAGAAGATTAAAAGCCAGACGAGTCCCCTTTGTTTTAAAAGCCAAAATAGATGAACAGTTAAATAAATTAATTGAGCAAGGGGTCATAGAACCAATTGACCATGCTAGATGGGAGACACAAATAGTAACACCTGTTAAACCTGATGGGTCGGTACGCATCTGCGGAGACTACAAGGCTACCCTGAACCATGCGTTGCAGCAAAGCGCATACCCTTTGCCAATCGTGCAATATTTACTGCACTCGCTAGGGGGAGGAAAATTTTTTGCCAAGCTTGATTTAGCCCAAGCATATCAACAGCTTCCAGTAGACCCAATAACGGCCGAGGCACAAACAATAGTAACTCACAGAGGGGCATTCAAATGTAACAGACTTCAATTTAGAGTGAGTGTTGCCCCAGGTGTTTTCCAAAGCCTTATGAAATGCCTTTTAAATGGAATTAAAGGGGTCGTTCCATATGTTGATGACGACCTAATTTCGGCTAAAAACATGACCCAATTAGAGACAAGACTGAAAGAGGTACTAACAAAATTTAGAGAATCTGCCCTGAAAGTCAAAAAATAACCCAAAAATTGCTGTTTAATGACTGATCACGTCAAATTTTTGGGTTATTTAATTGACGGAGAGGGTATACACCCTACAGAAAAAAAAGTCGAGGCTATTAGAGACGCACCACAGCCAAAAAACAAAACGGAGTTACAAGCATTTTGGGGTCTAATAAACTTCTATAACGTATTCCTCCCTCACAAGGCAATGATAGCAGAACCGTTACATCGTTTATTGGATGAGAAAACTAGAGAACAAAAAGCATACCAAGGCATAAAAAATATTTTAAACTCAGACATCATTCTTATTCAGTTTAGTAACACACTTCCATTGACGGTCACTTGTGATGCCTCACCGTTTGGAGTCGGTGCCATCCTGAGCCACCAACTGCCTGACGGGAGAGAGGCACCCATTGCCTTTTACTCGAAAACACTTTCTAAAGCAGAACGCAACTGTAGTCAACTAGACAGAGAAGCCCTGGCAATTGTCACTGGAGTTAAACGTTTTCATGAGTATCTCTATGGGAGAACATTTTCAATTGTGACTGACCATAAACTGCTACTAGGAATTTTGGGCCCTGACTCCTCTAGCCGTTTCCGCACATTTGAAATCGGCGACCTAGTCTATGCAAAAAAATTTGACTGGGGACCCTCTATGGCTTCCAGCCACAATCACACAAATAACAGGCCCCTGGTCCTACTTTTTGACCGTAGACAATGGCAGGGAATGGAAGCGGCACATAGACCCAGCTTCATTCCTGAAATGTCGAGCGAAATACGACTGCGCAATTTCCAACAATAAAAATCGACGAAAACAAAACCAAAGGGAGGAGGAATACAAGAAAATAATATTGAAGGAAAAAAAGAGCTGTTAAAAATAAACCCAGAACATCTAACCCCAGTCAAAAAGAGCAAAAATAACACTTACGGTTAGATGAAACTGGCAGAAATAATCCTCATGAAGAGGAACCCATCCTGGAAGGGGCCAGCAAAGCCAGCTCGACCTGCCCAGGAAAGCCAGGAGGGAGCGGCAAAACCACCGGCCTGAGCAACTCAAGCGGTAGCAACCTTGCTGACTCACCCTTCCAGGCAGTTCCATGGTGAAGAGCTGGAGAGACAATGATCCCATTCGAACCCTTCGAAGTCTCCAGCAAAAATGAACCGCGCAAATCAAATAGAGTCAGAAGAAGCTCTACCTACTTGCACCACTACGTCACCCATGTAGGACTAAACTAAGGGGGGAGGGGTGTTCTGTATAGAATGGTATACTCCAAACTATGCAATCTTAATGGCTAAAAAGACTAGTATTGGATTGATTCATCAGGAACCAATTCAAAAGAGCTGCTGAAAGGCGGCAAAGTTAAATAGCTGCCATTGGCTACAAGCAGGCAGGCAAGCCTGTATAAAAAGGCTGCCGCGGTTTCAGCCAAACTGTTCCGTTACTGTTGCTGGCTTTAATAAAGACGTTGTTTGTTGGAACCCAGTTTACCTCACGTTTTTCTGGACGGAACATCTCCTCACATCCAAATGTAATTTACTATCTTTTTTTTTTTTTGAAAATTTTTTTATTAATTTTTTAACAAACAAACATATACCAACAAAACACAAAACATAAAAAACATAAAATATCTTTTTGGACGGCAGTTTGATCCCGAGTTACATCTTTTTGTACAGACATAAATTCAAGTTCATGCTTACTTTTATATAGCAATTCCATTTCTTATTTACTATTTTACATTTTCTATATAGCTTCTCCCCTCTTTTCACTCTCTTAATTCTATTATATTTATTTCATCTCAATTTAAATCATTATACTTATATCTTTTGTCTGTCCTGTTTCAGCTGTCTATTATTTTTTCTCATTAACACAAAATTTCTTCTGTAATGACTGATTGGAGTATAATGCCTTGTCATACTTATCCTTCCCCTAGTTTTAAAGCTTAACATAACACATAATTTTCATTCGGATTCTGCGTAATACATTCTAAAAATAAACTCAATATTTTAAAACAGGAAAAAAAAATTTTTTTTTGATATATAATATAATTAAAACAACAATCCATAGCAATTGAAATTATTAAAATTAATATTCATTTAAGTCTTAAACATTTTACCCAATCCTTTCTAAATAAATATCATACTTCTATGGGAACACTTATAGATTTTGCTTAGTTACTTTCTTTAATTCAATTCTCTCATATTTAATTTCATTTATTTTATTTAAAAAAAATTTTTTCGCTAAGTTACATTAAATATTTTGTCCCATTTTATAATCATATATTATTCCAATTTTCTAACATTATTTCAAATACAGATACAACAACACAATCTTATGTACCTTTGCAGAATCTCTTTTTCAGTTATATGTTTATCCATTATCTCTAAATAAAATCTGTTTCTTTACATCTAGTTTCAAACCTTTGTAGCTTCTCTTCCCTTCTTTCCTCCCTTGTTTCTCCCCTCTACTCTTTTTACCCCCTTGTCTCTTAATCTCCACCCTCTTGTGTATTCCTCTTTTCTGTTGCTTTCTGATATTGTGTC
The DNA here is from genome assembly GCA_015471245.1 of Laticauda colubrina. Taxonomy (NCBI): domain Eukaryota; kingdom Metazoa; phylum Chordata; class Lepidosauria; order Squamata; family Elapidae; genus Laticauda; species Laticauda colubrina. The sequence continues at coordinate 180,388 of BLBF01000070.1, forward strand.
CACTTTTCACCTTGTTTTTCCCTTTTTTGGTTGTTTTTTTAAGTCTTAAATTCTCCATTCTCTTTCTCCTCTTTCCCCTTTCTTCCCCAAATAAAGTTGCTTGTTCATTAAGGATGGTTTCTTCTTCATCCCAATCTTCTTGTTCTTGTAGTTTCTCATATGTAGAAATTGCCATTTCTAAAAAATGAAAAATAGAGCCAAAAGAATCCTTCCCTTCTTGTTTCTCTTGATTATATTTTATAAATTCCATTTTCAGTTCATCCATAAGTAATGCCATTGTAAAAAAAAAGAAAAAATGTAAACGACCCAAATGATTTTAATCATTCAAATAAGAATTTCCAAAAGTCCCAAAGTCACCAAGCAATCCAAATACACACAGTCTATTTCATTTAACACTTTCTTCTTTTTCTCACTTTTTTTTCATTTTAATGCTTCAAAAAACTTCAAATTCTTTTTGACCTTCAATCCATCTGATAGAGTAGTCAATTATGATCCAAAATGGAAAAATCCAATAATAAAGAGGCCCAAAAAACCAAAGAAGAAAAAGGATAAAATAAAAAGCAAAAATAAAAATATTACTAAAATTGAAATATACAAAAAGGCTGGCGAGTAGAGGTTTCACAAGTATGTGTATAGAAGCCTGATGATGGCAGATGAGATTCTGCTGAAACGTTGCTACAACTTTAACAGAACTACAATGACGTGGGATAATACCCGAAGGAAGCTGAACAGCACACATGTAAGTACCCGCGATAACTTAAATATATATATATATGTACTACACACTGCACTTTATTTATTTATTCAAGGCTCTTATTATGACTCTCTTCTCCAGCAGCTTCAAAGCCAAGCCTCAAGTGTTGAAATATTGATAAGAGTCCAGGAAAACACCTGTAATAATATTTTTCTGTGCTCTCCCTCCATCTTATCACATTAAAATGTCCTTGAGAAGGAGTGTTTATACATTTCTCCCCAATTCAAATAAAGTACTTTCAAGCCTCTAGTTGGCAGTGTTGCAAGATCTCTTAATACTTTTTCCCCCCCAGCCAGAAAAAAGAGTAATGTATACAAAACTCAGAGGAAAAGAAAAAAAAAATAAAAGGGGGCCTCTATCCTAAATAAAATTAAAAAATCAAAAGAAGCATAAAAATATATATAAGAAAAAATTCAATCTGGTTACCTACAAAGTCACATTAAAGTCCTCAGAAAAAAAAAAATAGTAAGGAAAGAATCCAAGCCTCAATTTGACATCACTTAAAAAATGCCGCTCAACCAGATTCCAGTCAGACAAAAATAAAGCCACAGGTTTCTTCTTTGTTCAGGATATCCTTTCAGGTCTCAACCAATTTGCAATACAAAAGAAGTTTCTCACCCAGCCGACATACCCTCGCTCCAGCCACTTTCTTTTCGGAGCTGTCCCGACTTCAGCAGCTTTGGAGGCTGCCTTTCCACCGCCAGCAAAAGGGCTTCTCCCGGATCAAACCAGAGATTTGCGATATCTCTGGGATCCTGGGACTGTGCCCTTCACAATCCCCGTCTCTACGGGACGGTTTAGGTCCGTTAGGACCGACCAGGGGTGAAAATATCAGCTGAGATCTCAGAGCCCCAAGATCTCAGCTGTAGCACCGAGACGAAGCTCCGCTTTCTCCCCTATCTATTTTTTTTTAAATCCTTCCAAATACTGACGAAGTTCTTTTGAAATCAGGGTGGGGGTGACACAAATCTCTCAAGAAAAAGAAACATATTTCATCCACGAGGGGGCAATAGAGAAACATAAGGATACACAATGGCATGTGCAGGTAGTCTTCAACTTAAAACCAATTGTTTGGAGAGAAGTTTGAACTAAAGGACACCAGTGAAGAAAATGAATTACCACCAGTCCTCATATTTATGATCATTGCAGCATTCCCATGCTCAGGTGATTGAAATTTGGGTGATTGGTAAAGCCCATGTCCTTCTGCACCAACGGATGCAAAGAGGATGTAAAACGGACAAAAAAGCTTGCCATCCGTTTGAAAATGCGATGCATCCATTGTGTACTCACTGTGTACGTGTTTCATACACTCTATCCGTCAAACATCCATCTACTGCTATTTCATCTGCTCAAAAGGTTTTGAGATGCACAAAACTTTTTGAGCGGATGAACTTTCCGCTGCGTACAATGTACATCCATGACACATATGGGCAACAAACGTTCTACGTCCGTTGTCATCCATTACACATCCGCTGTATCCTCTCGGCATCCTCTGAACATCCCCTCAACTGCTGCAGCTGAAAGCGGAGAGAGGGAGGAAGCGAAAGGTACACAGAACGTCCACACAGCGTTAGTAGCACGGAAATGGAAAGGATGTAAGTGGATGCATCTCGTATATAAAGCATTAAAACGGACAAAATGTTTGTATATGGGACATATCTCGGATATTTAGGATGTCTGGAGAATGCCTAGAGTATGTGGAAGGGCACCTAGCGGAAAACCGACATTTCCTATAAAAAGGGGGAGGAAATCACCTGCATCCCAGTATGAGTCCAGCAGCCGTGGTGTACAGATCTCTTCACCCTTGGTCTTCTTCTTCCACATCATCCATTGATCTCTACCATGGTTCATCACACAGTCCTTATGGTAGCTGACCATAATTCAACAACATAACCAAGCCTTCTTCAGACTGTTTCACCTTTTCTACGCAAGGAGAAGAAGGAGACGTCCAAGAGCTGTGTTGGTCTGATGATGGATTGGGATAAGAGTGGAGTTTGGACTCTATGACAAGCTGATGGTGGAGCTGAGGAATGAAGACACTCATGCATTTCAGCACTTCATGAGGATGCCACCAACCATGTTTGATGAAATTGTGGAGCGTCTGAGACCCAGGTTGACCAAGCCGAGCACCAACTTCCATCCCAGCCTGGACCCTGGACTGAAGGTAGCACTAACTCTGGGCCACTTGGCCTCTGAAACCACATACAGAAACATGCAATATGCCTGGAGGGTGCCACACAAAACCATCAGCAAAGTGGTCAGAGAAGTGGAGCAAGCCATCATTGAAGAATACGTGGAGGATCTCCTCCAGTGTCCCACCACTGAAGAAGGCTGGAGGAAACTTGCAGAACCGTGGTATCAGAGGTGGAACTTTCCCCACACCGTTGGAGCCATAGATGGGAAGCACGTGGCCTGCAAAGCTACACCCAACTCAGGGTCCTCTTATCACAACTACAAGGGCTTCTTCAGTATCATCCTCTTTGCCATGGTTGATGCTGACTACAAGCTCATGTACATCGATGCTTCAGGCAACAGGTCTGCTTCAGATAGCCAGGTATACAATGCCAGTGACCTCAAGGATGGGCTGGAACACAACCTCATCATGGGTTTTCCAGATCCAGACCCCCTACCCAATGACACACAAGATGTGCCCTACTTCATCGTGGGTGATGACGCCTTCTCCCACAGAACCTACCTCATGAAGCCCTACTGTTCCAGATACCTCACCTGTGAAGAGAGGATCTTCAACTACAGGCTGTCCAGGGCAAGATGGGTGGTGGAGAACGCCTTTGGCATCGTGGCCAACAGTTTCCAGGTACTTCTCATCACCATGCAGCATCACCCAGGGACTGTGAGGAGCATCATGGAAGCTTGCTGCATCCTGCACAATCTCATGCGCACCCACTACCCAGTCTTGCAGAACAGGCTTGTGGACCATCAACAAGGGAACGGGGACATGGAGCCTGGTGAATGGAGGCAAGGACGAAACCTGATAGACACTGTGGATGTCCAAGGCCCCAACAGCTTCATGTGAAGGGAAGAAGCAGCGCAACCTCCTGAAACACTGGTGCAACTCCCAAGCTGGAGCAGTGGAGTGGCAAGACAGGATGGTAGATGCTTCATGGATGCTTCCTTGAGCCTGTCTCATAACACAGATGAGATTGTGCCATGTATGTTGAGTGGCCCTGTGTTGATCAATGAATAAATTGTTATTGATAAAAAAGGGCCATATGTGTGGCAGCTGGGAGGGTGGACCATACAGTCCCACTATGCTTGCACTGGAGGTTTATCTATCCCACAGTTATCCTTACCCATCCCACAACTATTCTTACCCATCCCACAGCTATCCTTACCCATCCCACAACTATCCTTACCCATCCCACAACTAACCTTACCTATCCCACAAGCATGCAAAGGCTTAACCCTTTTTTATAAAGTTTTCACCAACACTTTATTAAGTAAATAAAATGAACCAAGTGTGTGAAGCAAAGATAACCTTTATTAACAACTGTCTTAAGTTAACTGTACGACTTTATTAAAAAAGCAAAATGACCCAAGTAAAGTGTCTTTAAGCAAAGATAAGGTGAACAGGTAACAACTCAGTCTCTGGCACTATTCTCAGTCACTTTGGGGCATGTCCATGGTCTCAGCTGTCGAGCGGCCAGGAACTGTGGAGGTGGCTGTGGCTGGAGTGCTGGTCTGAGGCGCCAATGGGTTGCCTGGCCCCGAGAGTACAATGGGATGGTGTGTTCAAGAAGCTCTCAGAGAGCTGACTCAGTTCCATGAGCTTGAGAGGCCCTTCCTCAAAGACCTGGGATGTCAGGCACAGGACTGAAGACAGATTTTCTGTTGAGGATCTTGGCTGTGGGGTGGAGGAAGGAGGAGTGTAGTGGGGCTGTCTGGTCTGCAGCTGGGTTAGGTGATGCGTCTGTGGCGTGTGATGTACCTGGGCCTGGACTGAGAAGGGCTGCCTCTGCTGTGGGAAGTCCTGGTACTCATAGCCTTGGTAGGTGATGGGCTGTTGAAAGCCGTGGAAGGGCTGTGACATCGCCTGGGGTGGAGGAGCAGTCCTGGACTGGGTCAGAGCCGGTTCAGCTGGGCCTGGAGGGATGTACAGCAGTGCTGTGATTTTCTCCTTCATCACCTGGTACTGGGCCTCAGGCAGGTCCATGACGGTCTGGCCCACAAACATGATGAAGGGCTTGCGGTTCAAGGATGGTATGTCACTGTGGACTAGCTGAGAGAGAAGATCTGTGCTGGTCTTGATCGTGTCCCTGATCTCCAGCAGGACAGTGTGGCTCTGGCCCTCCAGTCTGCCTCTCTGCCTGCTTTCTGTGGAGGTGGAGCTGGGTGTGGGTGTGGGTTGGTCTCTGGCTGCTGCTTCTTCTTGTTCCATTTGAGACGGGATCCTCCACGTCCTCTGGCATGGGGAGTGCAGCTCTCGGGGGGGGGTCTCTGCTGTGGGGCCCTCCAAAGACACCTGCCTGGACAAGGTAACTTTCTCCTGGCTGGAAGAGGATAGATGTCTGTGGGCTGTCTGAGGGAGAGGGTTGACAGAGGGACTGCTCCTCGGTGGCGGACCTCACCCTCCAGGAAGCTGCACTTGGCCATGACGTACATCTCCCGGTCAGTGAGCTTGACAGCGGCCTGGCCAGATTTCTTCAGGTGCAGATTGCCATACCAGGTGTGCATGTGCTTTTACCATCCCAGGAGTACATCTGAAGAGTAGCCCAGGCTCTCTGCCTTGTCTCTCCACACTGCCTGCTTCCTCTTGGTGTCGTGATAGAGCCTGTGGCCCTTCCTCCACAGGTACTTGTTTTCCCTCAGCCATTCCAGCACCTCATGGTCCTCGGAAAGGGTGTCCTGTTTCCTCTCTCCCTTCTCCTTGCCTTGCCTCTTCCTCCCTCTGGCAGGGGCTTCAGGGCCTTCAGCAGCAGGGCTTTGAGGGCCTTGGGGCTGGTCCACCACAGCAACAGCAGCAGCAGGAGAAGCACCAGCAGCACCAGCAGCATCAGCAGGAGAAGTACCAGCAGCAGCAACACCAGGAGCACCAGCAGTAGCAGTAGCAGCAGCAGCAGAAGCACCAGCAGCTTCAGAGTCAGCACCAGGGGGTGAGATGGTGGTTCTGTCCTTGCCAGGGCTGGCAGGAGTAGGCACAAGCTTTCTCTTCTTCCCTGACTGACGAACCATGGTGTTCCTTCAAGATGTGTCTGGCAGCAGGTCTTTCCTCTGAATGGTGACTGCTTGCGAGGTGCATCCTTTTATATCTGCGGAGCTGATGCAATTCATCCTCCCCGCATGCTCAGTGAACACTTTGCATCCACTACGCATCCGCTATGCATCCTATAGGCGTCCGTGATGCATCTGTGTCATCCGCTACACATCCGCTCCTTCCGTTACGCGTCCAGTTTGCTATTCTCCCCCGGAAGCCCTGCGGATGTATCATCCGCTTCCATCTGCTTCCATCCGCTAGGCTTCCTACGAACATCCGCTTAACATCCTCGCTACGTACTACCCCCGTCCATTCCTTTCTGTTGTTGTCCATTCTGTTTATGCAAATTTTCACCACTTTTGAGAGTGGATATCAACGAGTGGAGCCACCCCTGAAATTTTGCTCGTCCGCTGTGTCCTTTTTGCATACGTTTTGCATCCGTCGGCCAGTGTGACCTAGCCTTAACCACCATATATTCACAATGGTTGCAACACCTCAGATTGCCATTGGTGACTTTCTCAGCTACCCTGTGACAAGCAAAATCAATGGGAGAAGCTGGATTGCATCATTCACTTAACTGCTGCGATTTGCTTAAGAACCATGGGAAAAAAAAAAAAAAGATCAGGAGCTAGACATAATTCAGTTAAACCATCTTGCTTCAGTCCCAAAGGTGCTTTTTTTTTTTTTTTAGGAGGCAACTGGACTTTCTTGTTTTTTTTATTTTGAAATAAAAAAAAGTATTTTGCTTCTTCAGAATTAAAATTGAGACTTTTTCTCTCATGGCAGATAAAATTAGGGAAATAGAGGCCCAAAAGCCTTTCAAGGCTTCAGGCCATTCCTGGATTCAAATGATAGCATACATACTATATATTAAAATGAACATATGTGGTAACACAGTTGGCCCTCTAGGGTGGAAGGTTTCAAAACCCCTTCTCCAGAAAGCCGCTGGGTATCCTCATCTTTTTTGTTTTTTGTTTATAAAGTTTATTCAAGATTTCAAGAAAATTTTAAAAAGAGAAACAATTTCTCACATTTTACAGCATTGTTATAACAGTATGCATATTCTTCAATGACAATTCGATTCATTTACTACCAATAAATCTATGACTTGTTTCCCAAGTCCTTACTTATTTATGTTATTATTAAATTACCATATTTATATATTTACATATATACACATTTACATAAACATATGTCATGTATCCATTTCTTCTTTAGGGTGGGTATCCCCATCTTAAGGCCACCATCTGTCATGGTGTATCTGCTTAGTAGTTATTAAGGCCATTAGCGGTCTTCAAGGAGATGTATATGTATTTGTTTGTTTGTTTATTTACTGAATTTATATTGCCACCTATTTGTCCATGGCAACTCAAGGCAGCTTACAGAATATAAAACCATATTTAAAAATTTTTAAAAAAACAATAAAAACTAACAAAAACAATCAAATAAATTAATAAAGTACAAAAGAATGAAATCTGGAAAAAAAACATACCCCCTCCCAACTCCAATTACACCACCCCGGCGACAGCAGATCACACAAGCCATTTGATGGGCTCCATCCTGCTCTGGGTTCCCCAGGCCCACTGGCAGAACCAGGTCTTCAGTACCTTTCATAAGAGTATTAGAGTGGGGGCTGTTCTAATCTCTGGGGGAATGATGTTCCAGAAAGAGGGAGATACCATGGAGAAGGCCCTTCTAGGTCCCCAGATATATCTCCCTCGGGGATGGGATCCACAACATTCCCTGCCTCCCTGCTCTAATGTGACTGGCAAAATATGTTCTTTCCTCACCTTTTCCCAAAAAATTAATATGGGAGAGAGATCGGCCTCCCCCAACACTGCCTGCTTTACTAGCTATTAACAAAGTTACAGGTGGAATCTTTTTTATACAGTTCTATAACCTCCTCCCTCTTCAGCACAGAGATATGTAACTAGAGCAGTGTTTCTCAAACTTGGGCACTTGAAGATGGATGGATTTCAACTCGCAGAATTCCATAGACCTCATAGTTTAACCAGCTTAGCTGCTTGAAGAATTCTGGGAATTGAAAGTCACCTATTTCCAATGGCCAAGACTGAGAAATTTTGTCCTAGAGGTTGCCATCCCATACATCTAGGTCAGCACTTAACTAAGGCGAGAAAAGATGCCAAATGTTCTGCAAAATCAAGCTAAGAAAGAGAAAGAAAGAAAAGAAAACAAAGAAAGAAAGAAAGAAAGAAAGAAAGAAAGAAAGAAAGAAAGAAAGAAAGAA
>BLBF01000070.1:188611-208300 GCA_015471245.1 Laticauda colubrina
GAAAGAAAGAAAGAAAGAAAGAAAGAAAGAAAGAAAGAAAGAAAGAAGCACTTATCCTAACTTGAAACATTCTCCCTACAAAAATGTCAAAGTAGATAAAGAAACATGTTAGAGACGTACCAATTAGGGACAGCAATTTTAAAAAGATGCAAACATCAAAAACATGCAATCAATGGATCACAAGATGGCGCTCATATGTTACAATTAGCAAGCCCTTTCTTCCTATTTCCAAACTATATCTCAGTTCAGAAGAGAAGGTTTAGTTTTATGGAATTTTGCTTTAATGTATCATAATACTAGTGAATCTTTTATGCGGACAAAGATGGAAGGACTCAACAATACCTACAATGGAAGAATGGGAACAATGCTGATGGGATTGGAAGAGAAGGAGACATTGGCAGCTTTGATTAAAGAAAAGACTTTGACTAATTTTATTTCTACTTGGAAATCAGTTTTTATTTTCTTTTAGAAAATAAATCTTCTCTTTTTCTTGTTCTTTTTTTTCTTTTTAAAATTATTTTTTCTTCTTTGCTTATATTTTCATCTCGTGTTTCTGAAAATCAATTAAATTATATTTTTTAAAAAGACCCAGTCTAAAATGAGAGTTTAAAAAAGAAACAATATATCCTTATAAAAAAAGAAAAAGAAATTCTTACCCAAATGTCTTCACATTCTTATAGGGGATGTATGACCCTTTAAAACAAAATGCTGCCTCTGTTCAAGTTATTATCTGGGAGTTTCTTCTTCCTGGAAATATTCTACTAGGGGTTTGGCATTATTTTTAAAAGTTTTCTAAATCTCTTAAATCCAGCAAAGAGAATGAAGTTGTAGTATCCCTCACTGCTGCTTTGTGAAGGGTATGCCTTTCCCTTGTATGCTGAAACTTGGATGGATGGATGGATGGCAATGAGGTAGGAATGGAGTTTGCAGCCTGTGTTCATGAGTTGCAATAGGTGTTCAATTGTAAAAGAGTAGTTTACAATAAACTACTACACTGGCCCAAATTGTCTTATGATAAGTATCTCTATGAAAGGTACAAGACTGGTGTCAGCCTTGAAAGCCATAGTATCACCAGAGGCTCCCACACTGCCACATTGTTGTGCTTGGGAAATTGAAAGAGGGGATTTCTTGGAGTGTATATGGTTATCACATAATCACATTTTTCTTTACAGTCAAGGTCTCAAGTTGGAACAGATGGTGATTAGGCCATGTGATGGAATGATGGGTGCGGGGGATGGATTTTGTATTTTTAATTCTTGAAGGAAAACATGGAAATTCCAGATTCAGGTTGTCCCAGATATGCCAGTATGACAACTCTAAAGCCCATGTCCCACTGCACCAACGGATGCAAAGAGGATGTAAAACGAACAAAAAAGCTTACCATCCGTTGGAAAACGTGATGCACCCATTGTGTACTCATTGCATACTTGTTTCATATGCTCTATCCATCGAACATCCATCCACTGAGATTTCATCCACACAAGAAGTTTTGAGCTGCACAAAACTTTTTGATCAAATGAACTTTCCGCTGTGTACGATGTACATCTGCAGCATATACGGGCAACAAACGTTCTATGTCTGTTATCATCCATTAAACATCTGCTGTATCCTCTCGGCATCCTCTGGCCAACCCCTCAACTCACGTCTGCTCCAGCTGAAAATGGAAAGAGGGAGGAAACGAAATGTGCACGGAACGTCCACACAGTGTTGTAGCATGGAAATAGAAAGGATGTCAGCGGATGCATCTTGTATATAAAACATTAAAACAGACAAAACGTTTGTATATGGGATGTATCTCGGATATTTAGGATGTCTGCAGTATGTCTAGAGTATGTAGAAGGACACCTAGTGGACTACCGATATTTCCTATAAAAAGGGGGAGGAAATCATCTGGATCTCAGTATGAGTCCAGCAGCCGTGGTGTACAGACCTCTTCACCCTTGGTCTTACTCTTCCACATCATCCATTGTTCTGCAATCATTCAACACCAGAACCAAACCCTGTTCAGCCTGTTTCACCTTTTCTACATGAGGAGAAGAAGGAGACGTTCAAGAGCTGTGTGGGTCCGAGGATGGATCGGGAGAAGAATGGAGTTTGGACAGTATGACAAGCTATGCTGGAGCTGAGGAATGAAGACACTCGTGCATTCCAGCACTTAATGAGGATGCCACCAGCCATGTTTGATGAAATCGTAGAGCATCTGAGACCCAGGTTGACCAAGCCGAGCACCAACTTCCGTCCCAACCTGGACCCTGGACTGAAGGTGGCACTGACTCTGCAGCACCTGGCTTCTTGAACCACACACAGAAATATGCAGTATGCCTGGAGGGTGCCACACAACACCAGCAAAGTGGTCAGAGAAGTGGTGCAGGCCATCATCGAAGAATACGTGGAGGGGCTCCTCCATTGTCCCACCACTGAAGAAGGCTGGAGGAAAGTTGCAGAACAGTGGTATCAGAGGTGGAACTTTCCCCACACCATTGGAGCCATAGATGGGAAGCACATGGCCTGCAAAGCTACACCCAACTCAGGGTCCAATTATAACAACTACAAGGGCTTCATCAGTATTATCCTCTTTCCCATGGTTGATGCTGACTACAAGTTCATGTACATCGGTGCTTCAGGCAACAGGTCAGCTTCAGATAGCCAGGTATACAATGCCAGTGACCTCAAGGATGGTCTGGAATGCAACCTCATCATGGGTTTTCCAGATCCAGACCCTCTACCCAATGACACACAAGATGTGCCCTACTTCATCGTGGGTGATGACGCCTTCTCCCGAGAGAACCTACCTCATCAAGCCCTACAGTTCAAGATACCTCACCCGTGAAGAGAGGATCTTCAACTACAGGCTGTCCAGGGCAAGACGGGTGGTGGAGAAAGCCTTTGGCATCCTGGCCAACAGGTACTTCTCACCACCATGCAGCATCACCCACAGACTGTGAGGAGCATCATGGAAGCTTGCTGCATCCTGCACAATCTCATGCGCATCCACTACCCAGTGTTGCAGAACAGGCTTGTGGACCATCAACAAGGGAATGGGGACATGGAGCCTGATGAATGGAGGCAAGGACGAAACCTGATAGACACTGTGGATGTACAAGGCCCCAACAGAGCTTCACGTGGAGGGAAGAAGCAGTGCAACCTACTGAGACGCTGGTGCAATTCCCCAGCTGGAGCAGTGGAGTGGCAAGACAGGATGGTAGATGCTTAATGGATGCTTCCTTGAGCCTGTCTCATAACACAGATGAGATTGTGCCATGTATGTTGAGTGGCCCTACAATGAATAGGGCATTAATAAAGAGCTTTGTTTATTTTGAAATGTGTTGATAAATGAATAAATTGTTATTGATTAAAAAGGGCCATATGTGTGGCAGCTGGGAGGGTGGACCATACAGTCCCACTATGCTTGCACTGGAGGTTTATCTATCCCACAGTTATCCTTACCCATCCCACAACTATCCTTACCCATCCCACAAGCATGCAAAGGATTAAACATTTTTTCAAAGTTTTCACCAACACTTTATTAAGTAAAAAAAATGAACCAAATGTGTGAAACAAAGACAACCTTTATTAATAACTGTTTTAAGTAAACTGAATGACTTTATTAAAAAAGCAAAATGAACCAAGTAAAGTGTCCTAAGCAAAGATAAAGTGAACAGGGATCAATTCAGTCTCTGACACTATTTTCAGTCACTCTGAGGCATGTCCATGGTCTCAGCTGTTAAGCGGGCAGGGACTGTGGAGGTGGCTGTGGCTGGAATGCTGGTCTGAGGCACCATTGGGGTGCTTGGACCCGAGAGTACAACAGGAGATGGTGTGTTCAGGAAGCTCTCAGAGAACTGACTCAGTCCCGTGAGGTTGAGAGGCCCTTCCTCAAGGACCTGGGATGTCAGGCACAAGACTGATGACAGATTTTCTGTTGACGGGCTTGGCTATGGGGTGGAGGAAGTAGTGGTGCTGTCTGGTCTGCAGCTGGGCAAGGTGAGGCATCTGTGGCATGTGATGTACCTGCGCCTGGACTGGGAAGGGCTGCCTCTGCTGTGCGAAGTCCTGGTACTCGTAGCCTTGGTAGGTGAGGGGTTGTTGAAAGCCGTGGAAAGGCTGGGACATTGCCTGAGGTGGAGGAGCAGACCTGGACTGGATCGGAGCAGGTTCAGCTGGCCCTGGAGGGTTGTGCAGAAGTGCTATAGCTGGGTGAGGTGTGGAGTCTGTGGCATGCGATGAACCTGGGCCTGGACTGGGAAGGGCTGTTTCTGCTTTGAGAAGTCCTGGTAGTGGTAGGCTTGGTTGGTGAGGGTCTGTTGAAAGGGGTAGGTGAGGGGCTTGGTAGATGAGGGGCTTCAGCAGCAGGGCCTTCAGGGGCTTGAGCAGCATGGCTTTCAGGGCCTTGGGGCTGGTCCACCACAACAGCAGCAGCAGTAGCAGCAGCACCTGCAGCACCAGCAGCAGGAGAAGTACCAGCAGCAGGAGAAGCACCAGCAGCACCAGCAGCTTCAGAGTCAGTGCCAGGGGGTGGGATGGTGGTTCTCTCCTTCTTGCCAGGCCTGGCAGGAGTAGGCACAGGCTTTCTCTTCTTCCCTGACTGATGAACCATGGTGTTATTTGAAGATGTTTGTGGCAGCACATCTTTCCTCTGAATGCTGACTGCTTGCGAGCTGCATCCTTTTATATTCACGGAGCTGACGCAATTCATACTCCCTGCATGTGCAGTGAATGCTTTGCATCCGCTATGCATCCGCTATACCTCCGTTTTGCTTCCTATAGGCGTCCGTGATGCATCCGCATAATCCGCTACGCATCTGCCCCTTCCGCTATGGGTCCGCTTCGCAATTCTCCCCCGGAAGCCCTTTGGATGTGACATCCACTTCCATCCGCTTCCATCCACTAGGCTTTCTACGAACATCCATTTAACACCCCCGCTACATACTACCCCCGTCCATTGTTTTCCATTGTTTTCCGTTCTGTTTATGCAAATTTGGGCCACTTTTTGGAGTGGATAACAACGGATGGAGCCACCCCTGAAATTTTGCTCATCTGCTGTGTCCTTTTTGCATACGTTTTGTATCCATCGGCCAGTGGGACCTAGCCTTAAGAAAATAAAACTTTGAAAAAATGCCTGTATCGGAGTTTATGATTGGAGTTTGTTTTTTTTGGAATGCTGACAACCAGTATACCACCTCAAATCCACACAACATGCTAACCCCAAATAGGGTTCATTTATTTGTCCCTTAAGGCCCTGTCACACTGCCCAACGGATGCAAAACGTTAGTAAAAAGGACATAACGGACGAGAAAAATGTTCCATCCGTTGTTATCCACTCTCAAAAGGGGCAAAAATTTGCATAACCAGAGTGGATAACACGGAAAGGAAAGGACGCGGGGAGGATGCAGAGTGGATGGAAAGTGGATGCGGAACGGAAGCCCAGCAGATGGAAGCGGATGAGAGCGGATGGCACATCCGCTAGGCTTCCAGGGGACCTTAGCAAAGCGGATGCAGAACGGAAAGAGCAGATGCAGAGCGGATGAAGTGGATGCAGAGCGGAAGCCCAGCAGATGCACAGCAGATGAAGCGGATGCACAGCGGAAGCCTAGCGGATGCACAGCGGAAGCCGAACAGATGCCGAGCATTAATTGCGCATGCGGGGGGGATGCATTGCGTAAGGATATAAAGGAAAGCAGCTCCCAAGCAGGTCACCATTCGGAGGAAAGACCTGCTGCCGGATACATCGTGTTCTTGCCTGCCCTGCCTGCATGCCTGCCTGCACGCCTTGCTGCCATCCTTCCTGCAGCATGCCTCCAAGCCTGCCTTCCAGCCAGCCTCCCTGCCAGCCTTGCTGCCAGCCTGCCTTCCAGCCTCCCTGCCAGCCAGTCTACCTGCCAGCCTTGGTGCCTGCTTGCCTGCCTGCCTTCCTGCCAGGCTTCCTCCCAGCCTTCCTGCCAGCCTTCCTGCCAGCCTTGGTGCCTGCCAGCCTCCCTGCCATCCTCCCTGCCAGCCAGCAACCCCACAACCATGGGGAAGAAGCGAAAGCCTCAGCAACCTGCCGCCATCCCTGGAAAGAGGGACAGGGCCACCCTCCCGGCCCCTGTCCCTGACTCTGCTTCTGCTGGGGCTTCTGCTGCTCGGGCTCGGTCTTCTGGTGCTGGAGCTTCTGCTGGCGCTGCTCCTGGCGGTGGTGCTTCTGCTTGTGCTTACTCTGCTGAAGGTGCTCCTGGCGGTGGTGCTTCTGCTGGCGCTTACTCTGCTGGCGCTGCTCCTGGCGGTGGTGCTTCTGCTCATGCTTACTCTGCTGAAGCTGCTTCTGGCGGTGGTGCTTCTGCTTGTGCTTACTCTGCTGAAGCTGCTCCTGGCGGTGGTGCTTCTGCTCGTGCTTACTCTGCTGAAGCTGCTCCTGGCGGTGGTGCTTCTGCTCGTGCTTACTCTGCTGAAGCTGCTCCTCGTCCTGCTGGTCCTGCTGGTCCTGCTCATGCTCCTGGACTTGCTCCTCCTGCTCGTACTGCTTGTGCTCCTGGTCTTGCTCGTCCTGCTCGTTCTCCTGGTCCTGCTCGTGCTCCTGGTCCTGCTGGTGCTCCTGGTGCTGCTGGTGCTGCTGATCCTGCTGATCCTGCTGCTGCTGCTGCTGCTGCTGATGATGATGATGATGATCCTGCTGCTGCTGCTGCTGCTGCTGATGATGATGATTATGATCCTGCTGGTGATGATGATGATGATGATGATGATGATGATGATGATGATGATGATCTTGCTGGTGCTGGTGCTGCTGGTGGTGTGGAGGAGCAGCCACTACTACCTGGGAGCCCCTCTGATGAGGGCCCATCTGGTCCTGCCAAAGGGAGGAAGAGGCATATGCGACAATGGGAGAGGAGGCAATACTCCATTGAGGAGGAACACGAGGATGAGGTGCTGGAGTGGCTGAGAGAGAATAACTATCTGTGGCGGAAGGGACACTGGCTGTACAGGGACACCAAGTGGAAGCATGCTGCTTGGAGAGAGAAGGCGGAGAGTCTGGGCTACACTTCAGAGGTGCTCCTCAGTTGGTGGAAGCACATGCACACCTGGTACGGGAAGCTGCACTTGAAAAAATCTGGCCAGGCCACGGTTAAGCTGACGTCATGGCCAGGTGCAACTTCCTGGAGGGTGAGATCCACCACCAAGGAGCAGCCCCTCTGTCTACCCTCTCTCTCTGGCAGCCTGCTGAGAGCCAGTCCTCTTTCGGCCGAGAGTCAGTTCCTGTCTCCAGGCAGATTTCTGTGGAGCGTGCCACGGTGGAGAACCCGCGGACAGGTGTTGTAACCATGGTGGAGCGTGTGGAGGACTCCCTGGTGTGGTGGGAGAAAGGAGATGGTGCGTCCACCAAAGCCGTACCCGCATCCACCCACAGCTCCACCTCCACAGAAAGGCAGAGAGCCAGACAGCAGGAGGGGCAGAGCCACACTGTCCTGCTGGAGATCAGGGACACCATCCGCACCAGCATAGATCTCCTCTCTCAGCTGGTGCACACCAACTCCTCATCCTCCAACCGCAAGCCCTTCCTCACCTATGTCAACCAGACCCTCGTGGACATGGCGGAACCCCAGTACCAGGTGGTGAAGGACCGGATCACCGAGCTGCTTCACAACCCTCCAGATCCAGAGGAACCTGCTCCCACCCAGTCCAGGTCTGCTCCTCCACCTCCACCACAGGTGATGTCCCTCCCATTCCAAGGCTTCCCACAGCCCCTCACCTACCAGGGCTACGGCTACCAGGAGGTCCAGCAGCACAGGTGGCAGCCCTTCCCAGTCCAGGCACAGAGTCATCGGATGACACCGTTGCCACCGGTTCCACTGATGCCACCAATGCCACCCACGAGACTGATACCACCGATGCCAACGATGCCACTCACGACACTGATGCCACCCACGACACCGATGCCAGCAATGCCAGTCCTCACCCAGCTGCAGACCAGACAGCCCCACTACACTGCTCCTTCCTCCACCCCACAGCCAAGCCCGGCCTCAGTACATCTGTCCTCCGTACTGGGGCTGACACCCCATGTCATGGAGGAAGGAGCTCTCAACATCACGGGTCTGAGCCAGCTGTCTGAGAGCTTTCTCAACATACCGTCACCTGTTGTCCTCTCGGGGCCAGGCACCCCAGTGGGGCTTCAGACCAGCACTGCAGCACCAGCCACCTCCACAGCACCTGGACCCTTCACCCCTGAGACTGGGCACACCTCCGAGTGACCAAGAGGACTGCCAGAGACTGGGTGGCTGGCTACCTGTGGACTTTATTTGGACACTTGACTTGGGTCATTTTTATTTTACAGCTTGTTGTTCAATAAAGTTTATCTTTGATTCACACACTTGCTTCATTTCTTTTTTTTAATAAAGTCTTGGTGGAAACATTTAGAATTGGTTTAAGCCTTTGCATGCTTGTGGGATGGGTAAGGATAGCTTTGGGATGGGTTAGGATACCTGTGGGATGGGTAATAGCTGTGGGATGGGTTAGGATAGCAGTGGGATAGATAAACCTCCAGTGCAAGCATAGTGGGACTGTATGGTCCACCTTCCCAGGTGCCACACCTATGGCCCTTTATTATCAATAATAATGTAATAATCATCCACACATGTCAACACAAACACAACTCTTTGTTAAATGCCCTGATCATTGTAGGGCCACTCAACACACATGGCCCAATCTCATCCGTGTGATGAGACAGGCTGAAGGAAGCATCCATTAATCATCTACCATCCTGTCTTGCCACTCCACCGCTCCAGCTGGGGAGTTGCACCAGTGTTTCAGGAGGTTGCACTGCTTCTTCCCTTCACGTGAGGCTCTGTTGGGGCCTTGCACATCCTCAGTGTCTATCAGATTTCACCCTTGCCTCCATTCCCCAGGCTCCATGTCCCCGTTGCCTTGCTGGAGGTCCACGAGCCTGTTCTGCAAGACTGGGTAGCAGGTGTGCATGAGATTGTGCAGGATGCAGCAAGCTTCCACGATCCTCCTCACGGTCTGTGGGCGATGCTGCATGGTGGTGAGAAGTACCTGGAACCTGTTGGCCAGGATGCCAAAGGCATTCTTCACCACCCGCCTTTCCCTGGAACAGGCTGTATTTGAAGATCCTCTCTTCACGGGTGAGGAGTCTGGAGGTGTAGGGCTTCATGAGGTAGGTTCTGAGGGAGAAGGCGTCATCCCCACGATGAAGTAGGGCACATCTTGCGTGTCGTTGGGCAGTGGGTCTAGATCTGGGAAGCCCAGGATGAGGTTGTGTTCCAGCCCCTCCTTGAGGTGACTGGCGTTGTATACCTGGGCATCCGAAGATGAGCCGTTGCCTGAAGCATCGATGTACATGAACTTGTAGTCAGCATCGACCATGGCAAAGAGGATGATGCTGAAGATGCCCTTGGAGTTGAAATAAGTGGACCCTGACTTGGCTGGAGATTTGCAGGCCACGTGCTTCCCATCTATGGCTCCAACGGTGTGTGGTAAGTTCCACTTCTGATACCACTGCTCTGCAACTTTCTTCCAGCCTTCTTCAGTGGAGGGGCACTGGAGGAGCTCCTCCAGGTATTCTTCGATGATGGCCTGCACCATTTCTCTGACCACAATGCTGATGGTGTTGTGTGTCACCCTCCAGGCGTACTGCATGCTCCTGTACGTGGTCCCGGAAGCCAGGTGGCACAGAGTTAGTGCCACCTTGAGCCCAGGGTCTAGGCTGGGCCGGAAGTTGGTGCTCTTCTTGGTCAACCTGGGTGTCAGGTGCTGCACAACTTCGTCAAACATGGCTGGAGGCATCCTCATGAAGTTCTGGAATGCACGAGTGTCTTCGTTCCTGAGCTCCACCATCTGCTTGTTGTACAGTCCGTACTCTGCTCTTCTCCCGATCCATCTTCGTACCCAGATGCTTCTTGGCCACCTCTTTTTCTTCCCGTAGTAGAATTCACAGAGCCTGTAGATGGCTTCGCACTGTTGCAGAACGATGGTGGCTGCCAAAAGTACTTTGTTACGATCCACGATGGACATGACTGGATGCTGTGGAAGAGCAAGAGTCAGATGAAGGCTGCTGAGGTCTGCACAGCTGGTCTGCTGGTCTGAAAGTAAGATCCAGATGAGTTGCTCCCCCTTTTTATAGGCAGTATAGGTTTTCCCCTAGGTGTTCCTTTGCATCCTCTAGGCATCCTCTAGACATCCTTAATATCGGAGATAGGTCCCTTCTGGAAATGTTTTTTCCATTTTAAATGCTTTATTTCCGTGCTGCATCCGCTAGGCATCCGTTCTGCATCCGTTCTGCGTCCATTCCGCTTCCTCCCTGCATCCCTTTACCGCTGGAGCGGATGGAGTTTTGCAGATGCGCAGCAGATGCCTAGCGGATATAGCGGATGCGTAACGGATTCAGAACGGACGCCTAGCAGATGCCTAGCGGATGCAGAACCGACGCATTGGATACATTTTCCACTCAAAAGTTTTGAGCAATTCAAAACTTTCTGAGCGGATGAAACGTCAATAAACGGATGCTGGACGGATAGAAAGGATGAAAATCGGACGCAGTGAGTACAGAACGGATACATCGTGTTAACCAACGGATGACAAGTGTTTTCCTCTGTTTTACATCCTCTTTCCATCCGTTGGTGCAGTGTGACAGGGTCTTTAGGTTATTGTATGAACTGAACCAGTTTGACTAAAATCTAGGCTTTGCTGTCTCCAGTGTTTTATTTATTTATTTTATTTATTTATTTATTTGATTTGTCAATCATTTATAAGATAATAGGTATAAATATAAACATGAGTAAGGATACAGGAAATAGGAATGAATAAATGGGGACAATAGGACAGGGATGGTAGGGATGATTGTGTACTTATGCACGCCCTTGTTGTGCAAGCCCAATCAATTGTGGTTTGTTCAATCAAGCATGACCAAGCAATCCTGGTCCCATGATGGAGATATGGGCTGGCTAGTAGAAGAATGGATTAAGGGAAATAAAATCATATCCAATGATATCAAATGGATATCAGAATGAGAAACATTTAGTTGCATCCTAAATGTATGGTAATGCTCTGCAGGTATTTCTAGATAAGTAGAATGCTAGCAGTATCATTTTGGTTTGTGTGATAGTAGATTTTAGAAGTCTTGCTTGCATAAAATAGTGCTCCCTGGGCATGCCTGGGGCAAAACTAGGATTTGACTAGAACTGTGACCTTCTGCCCAAAATGTGGCCAAATTAATCAGCCAGCAGGATTACCATGGAATGATTAAGACTGGTAATCAGTCTATACCTACTCTATCTTGCTGAACAACTTTGTATGAAAGTCTGATTGACCAACACCAAAAATTTCTACTACCATGGGCATGGCATGACTTGGTGGGCATGGTTTTTTGGGCATGGCAGGAGATTCCCTCTCCACTGCTGGGGGAAGGTTACTGCAAAAACCCATTCCCTCCCCACCTCACTAACTTGCTTTCCAGTTCCGTTCTCCTGTGCAAGGAAACAAAAGAAGACCCAGCTGATCAACTGGGAGGCAGGGAATAGATGTGAGCAGGCCAGTCAGAGGTGGTATTTGCTGGTTCTCTGAACTACTCAAAATTTCCACTACCGGTTCTCCAGAACTGGTCAGAATCTGCTGAATACCACCTCTGGGTGTTGGAGGTTTTTTTTATGGGTGATAGGCAGTGGTGGGATCCAAATTTCTTAACAACCCGTTCTGTGGACGTGGTCTAATTTGTGGGTGTGGCTTCATGGTCACATGACTGGGTGGGTGTAGCTTGGTGATCACATGACTGGGTGGGCCTGGCCAGGTGGCCATGTATAAGTGGCCCTCACTTTATTCCGGGTTGCTTAGCAAGTGTTCTAATTTACGAATGACCACCCCAGAACTACTTGACCTGTTTTTGGAGTTTTGACAGTCATGAACACACACACACACACACACACAGACACACACACAGTCCCTTCTAACCCTGCTATGCTATGATTCTGTAAGGATCTTCTGCTGGAGCAGGGGTTGGACTAGATGACCTCTAAGATCCCTTCCATTCCTAAATTGCGATGCTGTTTCAGAGTCTTCTGAAGCCAGGGTTTATGTCCTTCCTCCCTCTCATTTTTTTTCTCCCTCCTTCCCTCCCTGCATCTATCCATCCATATATCTCATTCACTTTCTCCTCCCTCCCTTTTTTTCTTTTCCTTTCTTTGTCTCTTCCTTCCATCTCCCTTACTTTATCTGTCCCTTTTCTCCCTTTCACTTCCTTTCTTTTTTTCTTCCTTTTTTCTCTTTCTTTTCTTTCTTCTCTCTCTCTCTCTCTCTTTTTCCCTCTCTCATTCCCCTTTTCTTTTTCCCTCTCTTTTTCTCTCTCTTTCCCTCTCTCTCTCTTCCCACCCCCTCTGTATGTCTCTCTATGGCTTGCTCCCTCCCCTGTATCTCTCTGTTTGTATCTCTCTCTATCTTCCCCTCTCTCTCCCTCTCTCTCTTTGTCTCTGTCTCTCTCTGTCTCTGTCTCTATATCTGTCTCTGTCTCTCTGTCACTATCTCTCTGTGTCTCTCTCTGTCTCTCTCTCTCTGTCTCTCTCTCTCAAAGCTGACTGGGTCAAGCCAGCAAGCTCTCTTTGGTGCTCTTTACTACTTGTTTCTTTTCTTCTTTTTGGAATCCAGACTCGCTGAACAATGATTGGCAATGGCAGTGGAAGCATCCCTTCAGGTGGCCCTTCTCTTCCTCCTGTTCCTCCTCCTCTCATGACCTGTGGCGGGGCCTGGAGGATAGATACAAGTGGGGAGACCCTCCTCAAAAAAGCAGCCACCCACACCGCACCCAGTTTTGCTGTGCTTTGGCACTCACTTGAGGAGGGTCTCCCCATGCATGTGCACCCTCCCAGCCCCACCACAGCTGCTGATCACAAGAGGAGGATGGGGAGGAGAAGAGTCATCCAAAAGGATGCTTCCACCATGGCTGGCCAGTCTGGATTCCAAAAAGAAGAAATGAAGTAGCAAAGTATGCCAAGGAGAGCTTGCTGGCTTGGCCCAGCATGGCTTTGAGAGAGAGGGAGAGAGTCACATGGACACAGACACAGAAAGGGGGAGAGAGAGGGGAAGGTAGGGACCTGGACCCTTCGCTATCCCTCACCATCACCCTTACCTTCTCAGGCCAGGCGAGGGAGGGGAGGGTGAATGTTAGGACCAACTGCTTCAGGTAAGGTGAAGAGATGATGACCAAGTGCGGGCAAGCAGGGTGGCTCCTGGCTCAGCTGGCCTGAGGGGCTTTGAGGTCAGATAGCCTGGAGCGGCCAAAATCTGAATGAACATTGTACTGTGGTGTCTGCCTGCAGGTTCTCCTGAACACCCACTTCTTTGGCTTTACGGAGCCACGGGGTGAGGCCTGGGCTGATGTGCAACAGCAGTGCCTTTAGCTGTGCTTGCTTGTAAGTGTCCAAATAATCCGGCAAAAACACCAGAGGAGTTGCTCAGGTAGACTTCCCCTCTCCGCAGTCCTTCTCTTGCAGAAGACGGCCTAAGCTAAGAAGGCAAGGAGCTGCAGCTCAACTCACCCAATTCCTAGGATTACTACCCTGAATGGCCCCAATTTGGCACAGAGAGGGCGAATCCCCCTGGCAATCCCCCTTTCTCTTGATGCTCTGATTTCCCATGGCCCGCCAGCCTGAATGCCAGGTCGGACCATTAGAAGGCCACTTCCCTTCTTATCAGTGGCACTCCTGTGCTGGACCCTCCATTGCAGGACCCTCCACCTCCTTCTGCAACTTCTCCCTCAACTTCGAAATGACAATGCCTGTTGCCGACATGAGTGTGACCAGGCAGGCATGGTGGGGCCAATCAGGGGTGATTGTTCTGGGTCCAACAAAGGGGCTGCGGGTGGGAGAGGGAAGGGGTGGCAGGCAAAAAGGCTATGTGGGTGGCAAAGTGGTCGCCCAGGTTAGGGTGGAAGGCAACAGCGGCAAAAGACAAGTGAGGGAGGGGGAAAGGCAGCTGGTAGTGGCAGGTAGGCGACTGGGCCCCAAAGCTTGCGGAGCCTCACTCAACCAGGGAGATCAGGCAGGGCCACAGCAGAAGGCATGCAGCAATAGCTGGTCTGGCAGGTGGGCAAAAGCAAGTTGTAGGTGATCCTGTGCATGCGCGACAAGGACTGACTGGGTGGGAAGGGGAGGGGAGGGGTGGGCGGAGAGGGGCAGGGCCAGCCAGTGGTGTCATTTGCCAGTTCTGTGAACTGCACAGAATCATAACAATTGGTTCTATAGAACCAGACAGAACCAATAGAATCCCATTCCTGGTGATAGGTTTTATGGGTTCACCTGATGAACCTGGATTTCATGATAATTCCTATCCTTTTCTTACATCTCCTTTCCTCTTCACTAATAATTATTTTTCTGAGCCTTGCATCATGTTGCTTACCCTGAATGAGAATAATGCGTTGGGGTGTATGTCTTTGTCCATACAACCTTTTTAAAGGAAAAATCCATGGAATAAGAATGAGAAATGAGGTAACATCTCCCAAATATTGCTTTATATATTGAAATTTCTTTTAAATTTTAAAGGGGTTTTAAGAATCTTTGTGTGTCACCACCAAAGCAAATGATTGAAGATCTTAGGAAGAAGAAAGGGAGGCTGGGAGGGAGAGATGGAAGAGAGAAGGAAGGAAGGAAAATGGAAAAAAGGGAAAGGAGGAGAGAAAGAGAGGAGAGGAGGAGAAAAAGAGAGGAGAGGAAAGAAGGGGAGGGGAGAGGAAAGGGAAAGGGAAAGGGAAGAGAAGATGAAGGAAGGAACCTTGGAGGCATAACAATTGGTAAGAAATTTCACCAAAAAGCACTTTCTGTGTCTGTTATTTAATAGACATATATTCAACATAAAAGCAGACATTTGAAACCAAGGACTGTCTGAAGGGTAACCCTTCCCGGAGTTTCCCTAGCAAGTTCTTAACATGTTTTTGAAACAAGATGAAAATTCCAAAGATGGCAATGGACTTTATTAAGATGTCCTCCCACCCTCCCAATATCAAGAGGTGGTTAAATGTTTTCAAACCAGGCCTGCTCTGGCACTGAGTTACAGCCTCCCTCCTCTCAGTTTGCTGAAAGGAGGGATGGTTTTGATTAAGCTAATGAAAGAAGAAAACAGAAATGAAGAAAAAAAAAAGAAAGAGAGAGAAAGCAGGAAGGAAGGCGATGCGTGCTCTCGGCTGGGATGTCTCTATTTCTGCACAGGCCTTGCGTCACTCCCTTCTCCCGTGGGCCAAGGAAAGGGGAAATGGAGGCCTGTTAATCCCTGGGGAACATCCAGTGTTATACAGTTAAGAATTATGGCATGTGGGCTTTGAGGTGGTGGGTCTGAAGCCCTTGGAAATCTCATTTGTTAAAACTGGCAGATTTAGGACCATCTCAGAGTTCCCACGTCATGTTAAACTATTATGGTTTCTTTCAGGTTTGCTCTTAAGGTCTTCTGTGATTCCTAGTCATCAAGTTTTGCATAGGGAATGGCATAATATGTTGAATTCATAGTCAAGGCAGTGGTGAGTCGAGATAGATTGGGAATCCTCCTGCAAAAATTTGCAGGCCAAGGCAAACCACAGTTAACCGAATGGCTAAACTTGCCCCCAATTTATTTTTTTCTAAGTTTGAATGACACAGTGAAGCCACTGCTGAATTTGTATAATAATGGGATTGGTTCATTTATGGCTCTTATTTCCTTGGCCAGCCAATCATGAGCTTGTCCTAACCCATCTTTACAGCCCTTTCTAAGCAGTTTACAGAATCAGCCATTTGGTTCCTCATTTTACTGACCACAGAAGGATGGAAGGCTGAATCAACCTTGATCTGGTCAGGATCGAACTGCTGGCTGTGGGCAGAGTTAGACAGCAATACTGCATTCTAACCACTGTGCCACCATGACTGTCTTTCACACTTACTACTATTGCAGTATACCAGGGGTGGGATGCAAATATTTTTACTACTGGTTGTGTGGGCATGGCTAGGTGGATGTGGCCATGTGATTGGGGGGGGGCGTGGATTTTATTTTTTTTAAAGCATACGCTCACATCCCGCACTCCATTTTTTTTGCCTCCTGGGCCTCAGAAAATCCTCCTAGGGTGTGTTTTTGCTCCCAGAAAGCTTCCCTGAGGCCCAGGAAAGCAACAAATGGAGCACAAGGTGGGGGGCACACACAAACACACAGAAACATGCTTTTTTAGCTTCCTGGGCCTCAGGGAACTCTTCCCAGAAGGCTTTCCTGAGGCCCAGTAGGCCAAGAATGGAGTGGAGGGGGCGGCGCGCAGCACCATCCCCCCCCCCGTGCCCCTTTTTGCCTCCTGGGCCTTAGGAAAGCCTCTTGGGTGAAGCAGTAAGACAGTGAAGGGGATCCCAGCACAGCTGATTGTTGGAACAGCTGAACGTGGGGAGGAAAAAAAATACCTAAAGGCCCGGTCCCACTGGCCAACGGACGCAAAGCGTATGCATAAAGGACACAGTGGACTAGCAAAATTTCGGGGGTGGCTCCATCCATTGTCATCCGCTCCAAAAAGTGGTGAAAATTTGCATAAATAGAACGGAAAAGAACGGAAAAGAACGGACGTGGGTAATATGTAGCGGGGATGTTAAATGAATGTTCATAGGAAGCCTAGCGGATGGAAGCGGATGACACCTCCGAAGGGGTTCCAGGGGAGAATTTTGAAGTGGACGCATAGCGGATGAAGCAGATACATCACGTACGCCTAAAGGAAAGAAAGGGGATGCCGCGCGGATGTATATCGGATGCAAGCAAATGTTCACTGCGCATCCTTTCTATTTCCATGCTACTAACGCTGTGTAGACGTTCCGTGTACCTTTTATTTCCTCCCTCTTTCTGTTTTCAGCTGCAGCAGATGTGAGTTGCGAGGATGCCCAGAGGATGCAGAGAGGATACAGCGGACGTTTAACGGATGATAAACGGACATAGAACATTTGTTGCTCATATGTTGCGGATTTACATCGTACACAGCAGAAAGTTCATCCATTCACAAAGTTTTGTGCAGCTCAAAACTACTTGCATGGATGAAATTGCAGTGGACAGATGCTCGACGGATAGAGCGTATGAAACACGTATGAGTACGTTTTCCAACGGATGGCAGGCTTTTTTTAACATTTTACATCATCTTTGCATCCGTAAGTGCAGTGGGACAGGGCCTTTAAGGAATGACTGGACGGGAGAATGCAGTCAGCGATGCGTGTGATGTTGCACATGCTTGATAAGGACTGACTGGGCAGGCAGGGAAGGGGTGGGCAGAGAGGGGCAGGGCCATCTAGGGGCATGATTTTCTGAGTCTCTGAACTGCCCAGAATGGTAACAACTGGTTCTATAGAACCTGTCTGAACTGGTAGAATCCCACCCCTGCCTTGGTTGTGTGACCAAAATTCAGACACATGGCAACTTGCACGTATTTATGATGGTTGCCGTGTCCCAGAGTCATGTGATCAACTTTTGCAACCTTCTGACAAGCAAAGTCAATAAGAAAGCCAGGTTCACTTAACAACTGTGTTACTAGCTTAGCAACTGCAGTGATTCATTTAACAACTGGTGGCAAGAAAGGTCTTAAAATGGGGCAAAATTCAGTTAACCGGTGAGCCACAGTGGCACAGTGGTTGGAGTGCAGTACTGCAGGCTATGTCCACTGGCTGCCTGCAGTTTGGCAGTTCGAATCATACCAGGCTCAAGGTTGACTCAGCCTTCCATTCTTCCAAAGTGGATAAAAAAAAGGACCCAGATTGTTGGGGGACAATAGGCTGACTCTGTAAATCTCTGATAGACAGCTCTAAAGCATTGTAAAGCAGTATATTAGTCTAAGAGCTATTGCTAATTCTTTCATTTTGCATTTTGGGCTCAACTGTGATCATAAGTCAAGGATTACCTGCGTTAATTAGATTCAATTTGGCCTGTCATTATGCCTGAGCCTCAAATTAATGCATGTTCCTGAAGTATGTTGTGTGACCATTGTGCACTAGTGGGGAAGCATTACAGCTCATTGTGAGACATGAATGAAAAAGATTGGGCTATTCAGTAAATCTTATTAAAGCTATCCATGCATCACCTGCCATGTGAACGCGGCTTTTCTAAACATAAACTACTTGCTTGGGTTATTAAGAGGATAAAGGGAAGGAATAGGAAAATAAATGTTTATCCTGAACTCTGGATAAGGAAGAAAAAACAGGAACAAATAGGATGATTTCTAGATGTCCCTGGTCCTTTTGTCATTTCTGCAAGCTTACACATCATTCTATGTCTCCCAAAATAGGAGCTCTCCATCTCAACTTTGCCATTGTTCAAATGTTGCTGGTTTTACTGTTCCCATCATTCTAGTAGCTAAGGCTGGGGAAGTTGGTTTACACTATTTCTGGTCGATGTTACACACTGCCCAAGGGGCAACTGAGTTCAGAGCTTGTTATATCCAAGAATCTAGAAGTGGACAGAGACTCATAGTCTGAGTTCAACTGCAGTGATGGAAATTCACCGGATGACTTTGGGCTGGTTGGAACTGTTGACCTACCTCACAGGGTGGTTGAGGCTGGTATAATATGAAAACCCTTTGGAGCACCCCGAAGAAAAGCATGAAAGATAACCTCCTGCTAGAAAAAAAAGCTGGACATCATCTGGTTTGATATTTTCACATCTTCATCAGATATAAAGGTATCAAATATCTGTTTTAGTGGGGGAGTTTTTCTCCCTCTCTTTTCTTTCCTTCCTTCCTTTTTCCCATTCCCTCCTTCTTTTCCTCCCGTCATTCCTTTTTTTCTTCCTTCATTCTTTCCTTCCTCTCATTCTCTCCCTCTTTTTCTTCCTTCTTCTTTCTCACTCCCTCCTTCTTTTCTTTCTTTCCTCCCTCCCTCCCTCCTTCCTGCCTTCCTTCCTTCCCTCTTCCCACTCCCTCCTTCTCTTTTCTTTCCTTCCTTCCATTCTTTTTCCCACTCCCTCCATTTCCTCCCTCCCCCTCCCCCTCCCCTCCCCTCCCTCCCTCCCTCCCTCCCTCCCTCCCTTCCTTCCTTCCTTCCTTCCTTCCTTCCTTCCTTCCTTCCTTCCTCACTCATCTGGAACAATACCTCCATCATATTTCCCTGTCTTCTGCAGAAACTTGTAATTGACCTGGCTAGGAGTTTCTTAAGCATCATACATGCTTTCATCACAGGAATAGACTTGCAAAACTAAACATTTATCCCGCTGTTTCCAAGCCCCTGAGTCCATCTCGCCCTAATTAAGCAAACCCCCAAACCAGGGACTGTTAGAAGTTTTCTCCTTGCTCAGCCTTTCGCTCGAGCTCCAGGTAAGCTCCATCTTGGAGAAAGAGACAGGGGAGGATGGGGGGGCAAAGATTTCTTCTCCTATGGAGCAGGCATGAAAGGATAGCCCACTGCACATTCTTACCCCTCCTTTCCCAAGCCTCTGGGTGGGTGGAGCTTAATCTGACATCTGGGGGCATGGTTTGAGGTCTTTAAAGAACCAATCAAGAGAGGGCTGGGGAGTGAGAAGCAGGCAACTGGAGGAGAGAGAAAACTTTTGGGAACTTTTCTTTTTAATAATGATTATTGCTTCAATATTCAGGGTTGGTGGTAACAAAAGAAAAGTTTTAAGTTAGCAAAGGAAACACTTTCTACTTTCTCTTTTTCTTCTCCAGAGGTCTCCATCCCTTTTCTTTTAACTGTTTTAAAAGAGCTTTTTTTCCTTAACCATATTTGGCACGTCTATCCATTC
>BLBF01000070.1:223457-253248 GCA_015471245.1 Laticauda colubrina
CAACACTGTGTTCCTGTGTTGGAGGTTTCAGTGCAGCTTGGCTTCGCGTGAAAGGACGGCTGTTATCTATTAGGAAGCTAGGTTTCATCTGGGTGCCTAGTTGGGGTGTGTTTGAGCTGGAGGTATCAGAGGGAGTCTGTTTGTGCCCAGCTGTTTGCCTGGCTTGTGGTGTGGAGATCTTTCTATTTGAGAGTGCAGGCTTCCAAATGATTGACAGTCTGGTGGAATCATCTCTTCTATTCATGCTTTCAGGTCTTTTTTTAATCTCTATGGCTTCTGTGATGATTCTGTGGCTGGGATTTTCTATAGTGGCTAGGGTTTTAGTGCCATTGAAGTTGATGTTTTGACCTGTGGTTTTAATGTGTTGTACTAGTGAGGAGGTGTCTTCCAGCTTTTTTACTGCATTTTTGTGTTCATCCAGGCGGGTATTTATTCTTCTATTGGTCTGTCGAATGTATGTGGCTGGGCATGATGCACAGGGAACTTCGTATATGCCTTGGTTTTCCAGGTCAATTTTGTCTTTGGGGTTTTTAAGGATGGCTGCTATTTTTTTGTCTGTTTTGAAGGCAGTCTTGATGTGATGCCTGTGTAGTATCTTACTGATTTTGTCTGTAGTACCTCTTATGTAGGGCAGGACAGCTGTTCCATAGGTTTGCTTGATCTTCTAGGTCTCTGTTATGTCTTGGTGTAAAAATTATATAAAAGGATGGCACAAATAGATTCCCTGTGATACCTCCAGCTCAAACACACCCCAACCAGACACTCTTATGAAACCTAGCTTCCTAATAGATAACAGCCGTCCTTTTTCGCGAAGCTAAGCTGCACTGAAAGCCTCCAACACAGGAACACAGTGTTTCCAGCCAATCAAAGCCACAAAACAGACAGAAGAAACCAGAAACACCAATCAAACAAACTCCAAGAACAATAAACACAGACCAAGACTCCCAACCAATCAGGATGTAGAAAAAACCATCCTGGAACAACAGTAGGCTAGCCTCAAATTTAAAACTTACGGCTGTGATAGCCTGACCCACATACAAACTCAATACAGAAGCCTGATAATGGCAGATGAGATTCTGCTGAAACGTTGCTACAACTTTAAAAGCACAACTACAATGATGTGGGATAATACCCGAAGGAAGCTGAACTGCATACATACATACATACATACATACATACATATGTATATTAATGCGGGTACTTACATGTATGGTATTCAGCTTTGTTTGGGTATTTTCCCACGTCATCATAGTTGTGCTTTTAAAGTTTGTAGCTTGTGCTTTTAAAGTTGTAGCAACGTTTCGGCAGAATCTCATCTACCATCATCAGGCTT
The DNA here is from genome assembly GCA_015471245.1 of Laticauda colubrina. NCBI lineage: Eukaryota > Metazoa > Chordata > Lepidosauria > Squamata > Elapidae > Laticauda > Laticauda colubrina. The sequence continues at coordinate 224,791 of BLBF01000070.1, forward strand.
CTGTATTGTGTTCGTCAGACGAATTTTAAAAGCACAAGCTACAACTTTAAAAGCACAACTACAATGACGTGGGATAATACCCAAAGGAAGCTGAACAGCATACATGTAAGTACCCATGAAAACTTAAATAAACAAATATATGTATATATATGTATATGTATGTATATATATATGTGTACGTGTATATGTATATATGTATATATATGTATACATGTATATATATAAAAAAATCAGTGAGAATATCAATGTAAATATATCTCTGCTGAACAAAACTCTGTATTGGCAATTGAAGGGCATCCGGCCATTAAAACACTCTGCTAACTCCATTCAGCTGCCCAGGCTCAACCCTGCAAGGGATTATGGTGTCTCTAAATGAAGATGATGATGATAATATGTGTGTCTATGTGTGTGTATGCTGGAAAGCCAGAAATGGTTGTAATATATCTTTGTTCATATTAGTCTGCTGCTCGACATATGACCAAAATTAAGGACAGAATTTCCATTGCTAGCCAAGGCAGCTATTAAGTGAGTCCTGCCAGAGTTAATCACTTTTTTTGCCATGATTTTTAAAGCAAATCTTCCTACTTGTTAAATGAATCATGCAGTTGTGAAGGTGAGTGGGGCCTGCCAGGAGTGGGATTTCGGGGCTCTCCAAACAGCACAGAATCTTAGCTAGAGGCTCTTCCAAACCCCTGTAAACCCCCAGCAGCCCACCCCTGAATACGAGTCATTGGCCAACCACCCAAATTTTGTCCTTGGGGATGCTGCTGCGGTCATAGGTGTGAGGAATGGTTGTATTTTTTTTTTACCACTATTGCAACTTTGCAACTGTCACTAAACAAATGATCGTAAGTTGAGGACTTCCTGTATTTGACTTACCAAAAGAACTGTTGGATCCTAGAAACGGAGCCTTTTTAGTCGTGGATCCTTGCTTGTAAAAATATCCTCTTCTTTCCTGGCCTTCAAGGAAAGTACAGGTCCTGATGTAATATTTGTTGGTTTTTCCAGATATGGTGCCTGGAATTGCTCCTACTCACTTGCTCACTTGCCTGCATTGATTCAAAACAAAGAAAGCCACCTTTCCTTCTTTTGTTTTGCCTTCACCAGGCAAAGCTGTAGGCACCTTTCCCTCTTTTTGAAGGCAGCAAAGGGAAGGGGGAAATGTCTTTTAAAACAAATGCTACAGTGGGGGGGGGGGTCGGCTGTCAAAATGCCAGGGCAGGCACAGGAAATGGTGTTGTGTAGAAAGCCAAGGACAACTCAACTCAATGCCGGAGGGAGGGAAGCAGGCTGGAGGGAGGCAGGATTGGGTTAAGTCATGCCTTGAGTCTCCAGAGCTTAGCCCTAGCTTGCAAGAGCAGATGAAATCAAGGGAAGGAGGAAAACTTTAAATTGGAAGCAGATTTTTGTGAAGGAGGGAGGCTAAGCTGCAGGACATGGAAGAAGAGAGAGAAAGAGGGGAAATTGAACAAATCAGTGTTCCTCCCTCCCTCCCTTTTTTTCTTTTCCCCTTCTTATGTTAATCCAAATGTTTGTTTCTTCTAGGAAAGTCAATCCCTTTCTCTATTGTGGGTGGTTTTTCTAACCAACTGTTTATACCCAAGTCAGAGGCTCGATGTGGGCTCTTGGCATAAGGAGAAGGCCACGAGCTGAAATCTGGGTGACTAATCTCCAAACGAGGCAGCTCGGTTTCCCGTCCTTCTCTTTGGACTTTTGGCTCTAGAATTGAGTTGAGGCTGGGATTGCATAGTTGACATTTCATGTGGCTAGCCTGTGGGTTGTTTATTTACTAGTTAGATTGGTAGCTTCTCCGGGAGCTTCCCTGTGTTTGTTATTATCCATCTCACAACCACCCTGTAAGGTGGGTTTGGACTGAGATTGAAAGAAAGAAAGAGAGAGAGACAAAGAGAAAGAGAGGCAGAGAGAAAGAGAGGCAGAAAGAAAGACAGAGAGAACGAGAGAGAGAAAGAGAGAGATGCAGAAAGAAAGGAGAGAGAGAAAGAGAGAAAGAGAGAGAAAGTGGGAGATAGAAAAAAACACAGAGACACAGAAAAAGAGACAGAGAAAGAGAGAGGGAATGAGGAGAGAGAGAAAAAGACACAGAGAGACTGAAAGAAAGGAGAGAGAGAGTGTGTGAGGAGAGAAAGACAGAGAGAGGGGGGAGAGAGGGGGGAGAGAGAAAGAGTGGGGGGGGAACTCAAAGTCATCTAGTGGACTTCAGTCATTATGGATGGACTTGGACCAACACCTTAATCGCTACACCACAATTACATTCCATGCAACTTTCTTATACAGGTGGTCCTTGACTTACGACAACAATTGAGCCCAAAATTGCTGTTCTTAAGAGAGGCAGTTGTTAAGTGAATTTTTCCCTATTTTATGACCCTCCTTGCCACAGTTGTTAAGTGAATCCCTGCAGCTGTTAACTTAATCACACATTTGTTAAGTGAATATGGCTTCCCCAATGACTTTGCTTGCTAGAAGGTCGCAAAAGGGAATCACGTAACCCCAGAACCCTGCAATCATCATAGATATGGGTCAATTACCAAACATCTCAGTTTTGATCAGGTGATATGGGGGAAAGTGGCAACTGTCATGTGAAAAGCAGTCCTAAGTCACTTTTTTTAGGGCCTTTGTTACTTCAGACAATCCCTAAATGAACTGTTGTAAGTTGAGGACTACCCGTAGTTATTCATTAATCATAGCCTATGCTTTAACGGTCTGCATTTCGGTAAACCTACACCTCTTTCACAACTCCCACAGAAGCGATTGTGTTGATTTTTAAAACTGGAGGACAAGAAACTTGAGCTTTCAAAAACAAGTATATCAGTGGTGGGATTCAATTTTTTTTATTACTGGTTCTGTGGGAGTGGCTTGGTGGACATGGTAAGGGAAGGTTACTGCAAAATCTCCATTCCCTCCCCATCCCATTAACCTGCTTTATAGCTCCGTTCTCCATTGCAGGACAACCAAAGAAGACCCAGCGAATCAGCTGGGACTCGGGAGGCAGAGTATAGATGGGGGTGGAGCCAGTCAAACGTGGTATTTGCCGGTTCTCTGAACTACTCAAAATTTCCACTATGGTTCTCCAGAACTGGACAGAACCTGCTGAATTACCACCTCTGAAGTGGGTCTTCTTTCAAAAAGCTGTGTTAGTTGTATTCAGTTCTGAGGAATCATTTGTGGTTTCTCTATTTTCCTGTGGCCGAGCCTTCAACTCTATCCCATATGTTTCTCTGTAGGCCTACTTGGTCGTAGCAATGACTAATGCAGAAATGTACACAGTATATGGATGAGCAAGATGTAATATTGTTCCAGATTTCTCACTATTTGAATGAGTGATATCCAATGATGTAATTGTATGTCCATTAAGGAGTCTACTTCAAAGACCCAGGGAAGGAACTCTAGCAGTTTTCTGGAGGCCTGGCCCATCATTTGTACAAGATAGTCCTTGACTCACAACAGTTCATTTAGTGATGGTTTGAAGTTATAGTAGTACTGAAAAAAGGGGCTTAGGATGACCACTTTTCCATACTTACAACCATTGCATTATTCATGTAATCAATCAGTCATGTAATCATGTAAACTATTCATGTAATCAATTAATTCCATTTATTATAGTCATAGACCAGAGACCTGGACAAATAATAACATCCAGTAAATATATAATTAAAAATTATAATATGAAATAATAAATAATAAATAATAACTAAAATCTATGATAAAATCCAGTTGGTCATGTAATAAAAATTCAGACCCTTGAGAACTGACTCTCATTTATGACGGTTGCAGTGTCCTAGGTTCATATGATTCTCTTTTACGACCTTCTGACAAGCAAAGTCAATGGGGGAAGCCAGATTCCCTTAACAGCCATGTTACTAATTTAACAACTGCAGTGATTCACTTAATAACTGTGGCATGAAAGGTCATAAAATGGGACAAAACTCACTTAACCAATGTCTCACTCAGCAACAGAAATTTTGGGCTCAATTGTGGTTGTAAATCGAGGATTATCTGTAATCTGGACCAGGAAGAGAAAAACAATTGGCAATACAAATGTATAAATAATTGGTGGAATTTATTGCTACAAGATATAAATGGACCCGATTGTGCAGACTTTTTGGGTTTAAATAAGAGAAATATTCATCTAATGCAGTGTTTGTCAACCTTGAGAACTTGAAGATGTGTGGACTTCAACTCCCAGAATTCCCAATTATCACCTTTTAATGACCCAACAATCCCTTGCGGGGTGGAATCTGGGCAACCAAATGGAACTAGCAGAATGTTTAATGGCCGGATGCCCTACCTGTCACCAATACGGAGATTTGTTCAGCAGATATATTCTCATTGTGCCCAGAGAGATAAATATCTGCCTCTATCTAGGATTGAATTCACAGCCCTCCTGATCGTTGAGACAAGAGCTCCACCTCTAGGCCACTGCACCACTCTCTCCTAAAATTACCCATCTAGCTGGGAAATTCTTGGAGTTGAAGTCCATACACCTTCAAATTCCCAAAGGTGACCTAAATTCTAGGGATCTCATCTCTAGGCCATTATTAGCACTAAAAAACTAAGAGTAGAACCATCATATACCTCAGTGATACAGGTAGAGCTCAACTTATAACCATTCATTTAGTGACTATTCAGAGTTACAATACACTGAAAAAAGTGGCTTATGTCTGTTTTCCACTGATTCATATTTATGGCAGTGTCTTAGGATCATGTGATTCTCCTTTTGCAATTTTCTGACAAGCAAAGTCAAATTCATTTAATAACTAGGTTACCAATTTAACAGCAGCAGTGATTCATTTAACCACTGTGGCAAGAAAGGCCCTAAAATGAGATAAAACACACTTAACAACCATCTCGCTTAGCAACAGAAGGTTTAGGCTTCATTGTGGTCCTATGTTGAGGAATACTTGGCTGTCTTTAATTCCCAAATACAGGTGGGAGCTAGAAGTCAGCGATAATCATTTCCAGATTGCCTTTCTTAACCCTCACCCCAACCCTCATCCTACCTCTCATCTTCACCTTACCTCTCAACCTCACCCTACCCCTCACTCTAATGCTAATCCTACCCCTTACCTTACCTCTCACCTTCACCCTACCCCTCACTCTAATGCTAACCCCACCCCTCACCCTACCTCTCAGCCTTACCCTTACCCTAACCGTCACCCTATCTCTCACTTTACCCTACCCCTCACCCTCACCCTAGCCCTTATTCTAATGCTAACTCTACCCCTCACCCTACCCATCACCCTCACCCTAACCTAACCCTAACTAGCCAGCTCTGACTTAATCCAACAGAGGAATTCTTAATTCACACTTTCTGTCTTTTTTTACAGAGCTGGAAGCAGACACTTTCCCTAGCTATTGTCCAATTACTCTTGGAGACCCTCCACCTTATGCCTCCCCTCTGGGCATCCCATGTCCTCTGCACCTTGGAGGGGGCCGTGCTGGCATGCACTCTCCTCCACCCCGTCCTGCCAACTTGGATGGTGACACCTTCGAGAGTCAGCCGGCCCGGCAGGTGCGGCTGGGAGGTTCCCGGGTACTCGAATGCCCCAGCATCCAGATTACCACCATCTCTCCAAGTCAACGGATGGATGAAGATGAGTGGGATTCTTCTCCTCGGGACTATCTCTTGCTGGAGGCTTTTGGGGGTTACCGGGAAGCGGTTCCTTCTTCCGGATTCTTCACCCCAAGTCCCGCTAGCAGTGGAAGTGTCTCCCCATGGAGTTTTTTCTCGGACGATGAAGCCCCTGCTGGAGATGACGTGGAACACGAGCTAAATGAGGCTGCAGCTCGTTTTGCCCTTAGTTCGCCCTTGGGCTCGCCCCGAGCATCTCCCAAGCCATGGTCATCTGCTGAAGAATCCTGGCCATCTTACAGTACTGGCTACTCCCCAAGTCGGGGAACAGAAGATACGTGGATGCTTCTTGGACCTCGGCCGTCGTCCCCTTGCGGAAAAAGGCGCTACTCCAGCTCAGAGACCCATTCTTCTGTATCTCCCTGCCTCTCCCGGAGGGGTAGTCTTGGTGAAGAGGCTCCAGGGGACACCTTGGAATCGAGCAACGACGTGATCCCATTTAACTGCCCAGCCACCCAGCTGGTAGAAAGCATCCCTCAAAAAGCTCGCAAGACCTCAACTGAGCAGACAGTGGCCCTGACCCGGAAAGAGGAAGGGAGCTGCAATGGAGAAGATGTGGGTGGTGGCCCCATGGGTACGGGGGGACTTGGGATATCCCGCAAAGAAGGGATGGATTATCTGGCTGTGCCATCCCCCTTGTCCTGGTCCAAGTCTCGTCTCGGAGGCCACAGTCCTCTCTTCAGGTATGTGAAGTTCATGCGAGATAGTAGAAGTTCCATTTCTTGTCAAGACTTGCAAACTTTGGGAGGTCACCAAAGTTTGTTGAAAAGGCATTTTTTGGAAGCTGTCAGGCTGATGCCACAAGTAAGGCCTGATAGGGGAATAATACATCATTGGATCTATAACTCCATTAACCAAGACTGATTGCCCTCCATTAATCAAATACAGATAGTCCTTGACTTTAATGACCAAAGTTACAATGGCACTGAAAAAAAGTGACACGGCTTGCTTTTCACACTTGTGACCTTTGCAATATCCCCATGTTCATGTGATCAAAATTTGGACCCTTGGCAACAGGCTCACATTTATGATGATTGTATGTGATTTTTGCGACCTTCTGACAAGCAAGGTCATTAGGAAATCCAGAAATCTACTTAACAATCGTGCTACTCGTTTTAACGACTGCAGTGATTCACTTAACAATTGTGGTGGGAAAGTTCGTAAAACTCATTTTAATAACTGTCTCGCTTAGCAACAGAATTTTATTATCAATTGTGATAATAAATCAAGGACTACCTGCAATCAAATTCTATTGTCGTTGGGCCTCGCCATGACTTAATGACATGATTTACCCCCTTAGTTCCAGGTATTGTTTCTGGGTGAGAGTTGCACACTCCTTTCAGAGAAGATCTGCTAAATTCATCTTGCAGCTGCTGGCTTATCATATGCTTGGATAGAGGAGCCCACAGAGCTATGGCATGCCACCGACATAGGCAAACCCTAGCAATTTAAGTTCTTTTTATTGGGCAAACTGTGAAGTAGTGGAAGAAGAAGCTGATTTATTGGGAAGCAAATAAGTCATGATTAGCTGACAATTCTTTGCATTCAGGTCTCCACAAAGGGCAAACCCTATTTGGCTCTCCCTGAATTCCATAGATTTGCAGATTGACCTGTGCTTGGTTACAGTAGTAGCTTTCAAAGCAGCCATGGTCAGGACCATTACTTCCCTCTGTCTCCCACTTACTCCCAAATCCTTTAAAAATAAAAATTTGGCCACCCCTGTTTTATAGAGACTGACTTTGCAAGGAGAAAGTGTTCTGCAAAATTTGCAAGGAGAAAGTTCTCTGCAAAGTTTTCTGCAAAGTTTTCAAGGAGAAAGTTGCAAGGAGAATGTTCTCTGCCTTTCTTCCTTATCCATAGAAAGTTACAGCCTCTTCAATTAGACCACACAGGTCTGTACCCTGGTTTCTTTCTGTATTATTTATGTTCTCGATTACAGATAATTCCCAATGTACAAAAGTTCATTTAATGACCATTTGATGTTACAACAGCACTGAAAAAAAGTGATATGTGATGGGAAGAGGTGCTCACTGATCTTGTTTGTTTTCTTGCAGACATCTTATTATCCAAACTCGGTACCTAGTTGCCTAGCTAGCTCTGATGATGTTACCAAACTAGGTAACATTATCAATGCTAGCTAGGTAACTGATGATGTTACCTAGTTTGGGTAATGAAACATCTGCAAGAAAACAAGCAAGCTCAGAGAGCACCAAGGACCTTCTCAGGTCAACCCTGAGCTACAAATATTCTCCTTTATTAGTGACTTATGATGATTTCTCATGCTTATGACTGTTGCAGCATCCCCATGATCAAAATTCAGAAGCTTGGCAACTGACTCATATTTATGACAGTTGCAATATCTCGGAGGATCATGCAATCACTTGACAAGCAAAGTCAATGGGGGAGTCATTTAGCAACCATTCTAAGTGGGAAGAAAGGTCATAAAATAGGGCAAAACTCACTTAACAGATGTCTCGCTTAACAACATAGAATTTGGGCTCAACTTCGATTGTAAATCAAGGACTATCTGTATTCACTCTTCATCATCATGATAATCCTCAGGTAATCTAATCTGATATCTGCACCTTCCTTTTTAAAAATACTTTATCATCCCTACCAGTGGTGGTATTCTACCGGTTCGGCCCGGTTCTGTTGAGCTGCTAGCACCATTGAGCAGCGGAGACTGAACTGTTATTTGGCCCACCCGGGCTCCCATACTAACATTTATTCCCTGCTTTTGAAGCGCCATTGCTTTGCACGGGACAGCAGATTGCTGCGCAGCAGCTGCTGAAGCAAAAGGGAGAGTGCAGGATTGTAGGAGGCGAGTTGGAAAGCCTCTGTGCCTAAGCAAAGTGCGTGTTTGGTATGTGTGCATGCACAAAGTGTGTGTGTGTGTGTGTGTGTGTGTGTGTGTGCAAAGCGTGCCCACCAAGCCACGCCCACTGAACCGGTGGTAAAAAAATTTGAAATGCACCATCGATCCCTATCTTACCAAGTAACTAGTTTGGCGTGGGTCTTTTGTCCAAAAGCTTTTGCTCAATTGCAGCTGTAATTTCTTTCCTGTAATTTTAATTTATTTGGTCCAGGGCATAATGGGGGTAATGGGGTGCCTGGGATTCCCATTTTTTTAGCTACCTTCAAACCAGCTGGCCTGATTTTGCCGCTTGTGGGTCTGTCAGCTTTCTGGTCTGACTGCCAGTGGGTCTGTTGTATAAAACAACCTGTCAAGCCACCCCAGGCAGAAAGGCTGATGTCTCCCGTTACACATCCCAGATCCCAGCTCCAGGGCTGCTGAGATGGGTTGCTGGCATAAACAGACTGTGGTTCCTTCCCTGTTAAGGTAAGCATTTGGATCAGAAGAATTTTGCCTGCGTGGTAGATCAGACTCCTTCCTTTAGTGCATGCCGCCAGTCCCTTTTATAATTCCACAGTTCAGGGTTAGCTTAATTCTATATTATACCCCATTGTGTGTTTTGCATGAGTGTGTGTGTGTGTGTGTGTGTGTTGCAAAGAAGCACTGATTAGAAATTTTAGTCTTTTTTGAAATGTTATCTGCAGTATTTCTAATGAGTGCTTTCCCGGAGGTGAGATAGAGTGAATATATAAAATGAAGGAATTAAATTTATTTACTGAGAATGGACCTATTGGGAGGAATATGACCTGCGACCTCTACTAACCAGTCAATCCGAATTAGAATAGAGCTGGAAGGGACCTTGGAGGTCTTTAGTCCAGCCCCCCATTCAAGCCAGAGATCCTATATCATTTCAGACAAGTGACAGTCCAGTCTCTTTTTGAAAACCTCCAGTGATGAAGCACCCACAACTTCTGAAGGCAAGCTGTTTCACTGGTTGATTGTTCTCACTGTTAGGAAGTTTCTCCTAAATTCCAGGTTGCTTCTCTCCTTGGTTAGTTTCCTGTCCTGCCTTTAGGTGTTTTGGAAAATAAATTGATCCCCTCTTTTTTGTGGCAGCCTCTCAAATACTGCAATACTGCTGTCATGTCCCCTCTAGTCCTTCTTTTCTCTAGACTAGCCAAACCCAGATCCTTGCAGTTGTTCTTCATATATTTCAGTCTCCAGGCCTTTAATCATCTTAGTTGCTTTTCTTTGCACTTTTTCCAAAGTTTCAACATCTTTTTTGTAAAGTGGTGGACGCGGTATTCCAGGTGTGATCTTACTAAGGCTTTATAAAGCAGTACTAATCAATCCTTCACGTGATTTTGATGCTATGCTTCTGTTTATACAACCAAGGATTGTATTAGCTTTTTTGGCTGCTGCTGCACATTGCTGGCTCATGTTTAAATGATCATCCACTAAGAATTCAAGGTCCCTCTCACAGTTACTGTTTTACTTGTACTTTTGGTTTTTTTTCCTGCCCAGGTGTAAAACCTTGTTTTTCATCAATCATTTGAATTCCCTTGAGAATAATGTTGACAATTTAACTGAGCTTTGCTGAACTCAAGATGCTTTTCCTTAGAAAGCCTGATGCTTTGAAAGGAATGAGGGAACCTTTGTAGAAATAAGGGGAAAATATCATTTGCTGGTTTCATTGGCTATAAAGGTCACTTTTTTCCTGAAATAGGTAGTCTTTGACTTACGATCATTTGGAGTAACAGTGGTTTCAGAAAAGGCTCTTTACAACCCATACAGCACTTCCAGTGGTCATAAAATGTCATATGACCATATTTCGAGCACTTCACAGCTGGCTCATAATTACAACTAGTTGCAATGTCCTGAGGTCACCTGACCACAATTTGCACCATTTTTAGTGAGTTAGAAAGAATGGGTTTGAACCTATGACCACAAGATTCATTTATTTAACAACACTATAAAAAAATGGCTGTAAAATTGTGTCTGGTGACTTGGGTGTCTCAACCGCCATGACATACGACTAAAATTCCAGATCCAGTTATGTGTTATAAGTTGATGACTTCTACAGCTTCATCTCATTCTTACACAGATTTTCTATTTTTTAAAAATAGTGCACACAGCAAGCCGATGCTGTTCTACATGTAGTTTCCTTTAAACCTGGTACTTAACATGCAGTTTTTAAAACTGCGTTGCAAAAAAGAGAAATATGAAAAACAAATGAAAATTGTATCCATGCAGTGTGTTCAGAAAATGCAAATAGAGACAGTGGCGTAACTATTATTAAAACACATAACAAACAAATGTCATTTTCGCCTCCATGGAAGGGTTTTACCCTTGATCCAGTTTCTTTTGAGAACTCTGAACTTCTACATTTTAATTTTGAATTGTAGTGAAGGAAAATCTGCTAGCACTGTTGTTATTATTACTTGAAAAAAACAACATTGTGAGGTCCCTTTTTATTAAGTGGATGAACTAAGCATTTTGAGATCCCATCTTAAAATGGATACAATAAAACCAAAAAACAACACAGAGTAAGTTATCTGAAATGATCACAGAGATTAGAAGAACTATTGTTAAGTTTAAAAATCTAATAATATCAATATTTTTCACATGAGAATGTGTATGGAGTGTGTATGGAGCAAGTTCATAAAATTAGGTATAATATTTAGCAGCCCAAAGAGAACTGAAATGACACTGTGTAATTGATCTAGAAAAAGAGCCCAGAATTGCCTTTACAAAATAGAAAACTGTAAAATAAATATACAGAATTCAGTATGGCATTCTATGATGGCGAAGGCTTTGCACAATTGGATAACTTGCTGAGCTACAATAAACCCTCCATAGTTTGAGGCAGTATATCCTCAGAATGCGAGGTTGTAAGACCAGGAGTAAATTCAAATAATCTTTGACTTACAACCACAACTGAGCCCAAAATGTCTCAGTGGCTAACTGAGTTTGCTACAGTTGTTAAATGAATCACTATAGTTATTATATGCCAGTGACATGGTTGTTAAGTGAATCTGGCTTCCCCTTTGACTTTTCTTATCAGAAGGTCATAAAATGTGATTACATGACTCTAGGACACTGCAACAGTCACAAATGTGAGTCAGTTGTCAAGCATCTGAATTCTGATCACGTGACCGTGGGGGTGCTGCAACAGTCATAAGTGTGAAAAATGGTCATTGGTCACTTTTTTAAGTGCCACAGTAACCTCAAATGGTCACCAAAGATATGGTTGCATGTTGAGGATTACCTGTATTTGTTGTCTCTGTGAATAAAAGATCAATAAACTTTAGTTCTAAAGAGCAAAGCAATTCTTGCACTGAAAATCTGACATAAGGGAAGTTGGAATATGATTTCTACTGATTTGAAAATACATCTCCAGCTGAAATGGGAGGGCAATATTTTAAACAGCAATAGCAATTAGATTTATATACAGTGCTTTGCAGCCCTCTCTAAGAGATTTACAGAATCACCCTTTTGTCCTAACAATCTGGGTCCTCAATTTACTGACCTTGGAAGGATGGAAGGCTGAGTCAACTTTGATCCTGGTGAGATTTGAAGTGCCAAATTGCAGGCAGCCAGCAGTCAGTAGAAGTAGCCTGCAGTATTACACTCTAACCACTGCACCACCACAGCTCTTGCAATAGAAATTCTTCCTGTGTTATCTAGGAAGGAGATGTTCTGAAATCAATAGTTTGAATCCTAGAGGTGGGGAGATGTTTAAAGACTTGGAGTAGCAGGGAGGGAATATGTTATTGTACTGGTGTGTGGCTTGGATTTTGAACTGAGCTCTAATTGTGTGGTAAAACCTATAGTTTATGCCAAAAGGCAATTGGGTTCAATTCTCAACAGCTATACAAGTGACCAAGTTTTGGAAAAAAACTGTGTTCTTATCTCCTGGATCACAGAGATGGCAGCCTTTTGATTTTCTGAATCTGCCCTACCTCACCATCCCATTGACCTGAAAATCATCTGTTCCATCTTGTAGACAGTCTATCAAGATCAACCTCAAATGTCTTGCTGCTTTTCTTCATTTTTCAACAGAACTTCTGCTCTTCCACCTTTGGACTGGCCTCTCCCCAGTCAGTATGACCAGTATGAACTGAAGATCGAAGTGCAGCCTCGAACCCATCACCGAGCCCACTATGAGACGGAGGGCAGCAGGGGTGCCGTGAAAGCCACTCCAGGAGGACATCCTGTGGTGAAGGTAACAGAGGGATGAGATGATAGGCATAATTTCTCAACGTTGCTACCATGGCAATCTTTTGATCATAATCAGCAGTACACTAAAGAACCAGTTTGGTTTAGTGTTTAAGGCACAAGGTTAGAAAGCTGAAGACCATGAGTTCTAGTCAGTGGTGAGATTCAAATTTTTTTTACTACCAGTTCTGTGGGCATGGTTTGGGGGGCATGGCATGGCTTGGGCATGACTTGGTGGGCATGGTGTGGCTTGGGCACGGCTCGGTAGGTGTGGCAGGGGAAGGTTACTGCAAAATCCCCATTCCCTCCCCACTCCACTGCCTGCTTTCCAGCTCAGTTCTTCTGTGTAGGGCAACAAAAGAAGACCCAGCCAATCAGCTGGGACTCAGGAGGCAGAGAATAGATGGGGCGGAGCCAGTCAGAGATGTATTTGCCGCTTCTCCAAACTATTCAGAATTTCCGCTACTGATTCTCAAGAACTGGTCAGAGCCTGCTGAATGCCACCTCTAGTTCTAGTTCCATCTTATCCATGAAAGCCAACTTCTTACTTTGGGCCAGTCTCTTTCTCTCAGCCCAACTCACCTCACAGGATTGCTGTTCTGGGGAAAATAGGAGGAGGAGGGTGTACTGGGCATGTTCACCACTTTGAGTTACTTGAAGAAACAATAGAGGCGGGATATAAATTAATAAAATAAATTGTCCCTCATCAGGACTCATAAAGGTAAAGGTTCCCCTTGCACATACGTGCTAGTCATTTCTGGCTCAAAGGGGTAGTGCTCTTCTCCATTACAAAGCCGAAGAGCCAGGGCTGTCCAAAGACATCTCTGTGGTAATGGGCAGGCATGATTAAATGCTGAAGGTGCACAGAACAGTGTTATCTTCCCACCAAAGTGGTCCTATTTTTCTACTTGCAATTTTTACATGCTTTCGAACTGCTAGGTTGGCAGAAGCTGGGACAAGTAACGCAAGTTCATCCTGTTATGCAGTGCTAGGGATTCGAACCGTCAAACTGCCGATCTTGACAAGTTCAGCATCTTAGCCACTGAGCCACGCATCCCTTATCAGGGCTCCTACTAAGGCACAATTAAAATAACTACAATTGAGTTCATTTGCATGACAGTTTCCAAGTATAGTTGAGTTTGGACAACATGCTAAGCCAAAACTCAAGGAATCTCTGAACTAAAAAAGATTCAGTTCAGATCTCCAGATATCTTAGACTTATACTGGTACTTTATCCTGAAAGAAGCTGAATTTATCAGGAGTTATAAGATTTCAAGTCCCATCATTCTCATTTCCAATATCAAACAAAGGCAATTGTAGTCCAACTTCTTAAATAATGCTTTTCACTTAAGATTGTGTGGGACATTCTCACTTTTGAATGATTTTATAACTCCATGTTCGGCATTGGAATCTATCAGAATTCTAGTATCTCAGGATAAAAGGGAGAAGAATACAATTTTTCATCTTTCTTTTCCCCTTATATGCTAGCATGGTGTTTCCTAATCTTAGCAACTTTAAGATATATGGATTTCAACTCCCAGATTTCCCCAGATAGCATATTCACTAGGAGTTTCTGGGAATTGAAATCCACATGGCTTAAAGTTGCTAAAATTTAGAAACACTGTGCCAGCCAGGTTTTCTTTCCGCTGTTGGCAAGAAACTTGGAACAAAAATGTATATTTTTCATTTTTCTTCAGAAATATATTCTCTAACCACATCTTTCTATTTCTGAGACTTAAGGCTAAATTCTAATTCCTAGATATGGGTAATATAGTCAGAGTGGGATATTTTATGTACACAAATCATCTTCAAAATTCAAGTATTATTTTAAGTTGGATTCTCATATTCTCCCTTCTTTCAGACATACATCAAAATAGAAAATCAACAACACAAATTTTTCTCTCAGTTTAGGCAAATTGTACACATCTCTTTCAGTTTGAGGTATATTTAGTCGCCAGAAAGAAGCACACAATTTTCTGTTTGTCTTGATATAACCTTGAACTTAAAGCAAGACTTTTTCTGAGCATATTCTGATACCTTTCTGAAGATAATTACAATTCCACTTTTTTTTACATTACAAATTGTGTTGCCTTCAAGAAGAGTGATTCAACAACTTGTTGTCCTGAAGATTATTTTTTATTTTCAGCATTTTATGTTTTATGAATACCTCGTCATTTCACTTCCGGCAGTTATTTGTTGTTTGTATGTTTGTGTGTGCATGTGTGTGTCTGTGTGGTATGACATTTTCAGACATGGAGTAATCTGCAAAGAAAAGTCAGAGCTTTTGGAGAGGTTTGCGGGAACAGAAATTGGAGGGGGTGGGAAGTCTCATTGGAAAAGCTTCATCCAGAAATCCCAAAGACGAAAGCTATTCCCACTTCAAAGACTTCCCTTGCTGTGTACAAAGCAACAAAACAAAACCGAACGCAAATGTCACAGATTTTTCTCTCTCTCCAGAACTTGTGAAATAGATGCTCACTATATTTAGCTTACAGAAACCTTTTCTTTTAAATATGGGAATGAGTGGGTGATATTTGGCCAGCTTGAGCTCATAATGAGAAGAAAAAAAGATGGAACATTGAGTTTTTGGCCTGATGTCCTTTGGGTGCACGTATCCCTCTAGTTATGTTGTACAACAACCCCCATCATCCACCAGGATGGGATAGGATGATGGAAATTGAAGTGTTGAATTGGGTATGTCTAGTTTGAAAAGAAATACTGGGGTGACATGATAGCAGTGTTCCTATAGTTGAGGGGCTGCCACTAAAAAAGAGGGTGTCAAGCTATTCTCCAAAGTACCTGAAGGCAGGACAAGAAGCAATGGATGGAAATCATCAAGGAAAGAAACAATCTAGAACTAAGGAGAAATTTCCTGACAGTGAGAACAATTAATCAGTGGAAAGGCTATCCTTCAGAAGTTGTGGGTTCTCCAAGATGGAACTTGTTAAGAAAAGATTGAACAGCCATTTGTTTGAAAGGGTATCCTGCCTGAGCAGGGGGTTGGACTAGAAGACCTCCAAGGTCCCTTTCAACTCTATTGCCTATTAGTCTGTCACTTCTTGAATAGAGTAGAGTAGAATTAGAATAGAATAGAATAGAATAGAATAGAACAGAATAGAACAGAATAGAACAGAATAGAACAGAATAGAATAACAGAGTTATTGGAGATCTTCTAGTCCAACACCCTACACCACTTCAGACAAACTTATTTTTAAAAACTTCCAGTGTTGGAACATCCACAACTTCTGGAGGAAAGTTGTTCCACTGATTAAATGAAACTGATATGACCATCATGGCCTCTTCAGTAAATTAGATCCTATACTTTTTTCTCACACATAACACAATCCACTTTAATCCTTCAACATTTTTGTTTGTGAGATTTTTCACCCCAGTGAATTGAAGAGAAAGAAAAGAGTGTCTTTCTGGCTTTGATCAGTTCATCTCCTCACCCTCCCGTTTAGATGTTGTGTCCTTGGACCTGCTTCAATATCCCCTTCCAGGCCACATCCCTGGGATGTCAAATCTGCCCTTTCTCACGCTCAGAGTCCTAAACCACAGCATTGCTTTTCTCCGTCCATCTCTCTATACGTCACAAGATCGTGAGCTGCCACGAGATCATGAGCTGCGGAGAAAGCAAGAAGTGGTGGAAGAGATGGAAAAGCTTGGGCACAAAGAAAGATTTCTTACTCTCATCCTTTTTCTGACAAATTCCTCAACTTTCAAGGCTCACTTTTCCTTGAAGGATCAATTTCTGCACTGTTGAGGTTTCTGTTTTGTTTTTGTTTTTTTAATTTTGTTCTTTTAAAAAAAAATAATCAAAGCTCCCCCCTCTTTCCATTTTACAGTACTTCTGCAGTTTTCTTGCTTCTGATTTTTCTCCAAACCCCCCCCCCCCCCTTCCACTTCCAAAGTTGGCAAGCTGCTTCTCTGAATTTCCCCTCCAGCCCCCTCCAGCTTTGTGGAATGTTCCATCTGCAGTAACATTTGAGGGGTGGGGAGGGGGAGGGAAAAATGTTAAAAAAGGGAGCTTCTCAAATCGAGTGCAGCTGTGACTGCTTGGCTTCTGATGGAAAACATCTGGCCAACCCCTTGAGGCGAGACCACCGAACTGTTGAAGTCACCGGCTGCAATGTTGTAGGTTTCTAAGGAAGGGATAGTGGCGGGAAAAGCAGGGAATATGAATGGCATAGAGGAGGCTTAATTTAAGCCAGGGATTTGCTCTGTAGCCTATTTTTAAATTGCAGGAATTTAGCCTTCTGGAGAAGCTGAAGGACACATCACAGCCAGCCCTTCTCTTTCAACCAAATCTTGATAACTAATTCAGGTGCCCCTTTTCTCCATCTACTGGTTGGAAATGGTGATGAGTGCCAACTAAAACTGGAATTTTTATTTTATTTTTTTGCTTCCAGAGATTAATTCGGGTCTCCTTCTGCTACACACATACCCTGAGCACTTTCTCCCCACTGAAATCATAGCATTTTTAAAGGATACTTAATCATAATAGTGCTGGAAGCGACCTTAGAGGTTTTCTAGTCCAACCCCAGCTTAAGCTTATACTGTTTCAGAGAGGTGGCTGTTCAGACTTTCTTAAAAACCTCCAGTGATGAAGTACCTACAACAACTGAAGGAAAGCTGTTCTATTGGTCAATTGTCCTCACTGTTAGGAAGTTTCTCCTTAATTCCAGATTGCTTCTCTCCTTGGTTAGTTTCCAACCCCTTGAAAGGAAAGTTGAATTTTGAGATGTCCTTTATTTTATTTCCTAGTTTTGCAGCACAAACAACCTATCCTGATCCCACCAAATGTAATGGAACTAGAGAAGGTTGAGAGGAGGGTAACTAAGATGATGGAGAGGCTTCTGTATGAGAAAAAATTGTAACATTTGGGCCTTTTTAATCTACAAAAGAGGAGAGAGAAGGGGCGTGCCCAAGGTGTATAGAATTATGCATGGTGGATAAACAAAGGAAGAGCTATTTTCCCCCTCTCCAAATATTAGAACCAAAATATTAGAACCAATTTCATCCAATGAAATTGAAACTTGAAATAATCAGGACAGACAAAAGGATTGCTTTTAAATATAGTAGTCCACAACTAACAACCATAATTGAGCCCAAATTTATGTTGCTAAGCGAGATGTTTGTTAATTGAGTTTTCCCCCATTTTACAATCAATCTTGCCACTGTTGTTAAGTGAATCATTGCTATTGTTAACTTAGTAGCACAGGTTATTAAGTTTATCTGATTTCCCTATTGACTTTGCTCTCAGAAGGTCACAAAAGGGGACCACATGACCCCAAGTCACTGCAATCATCATAAATATGAGTAAGTTGCCAAGTGGATTTTGATCATGTGAGTATGAAGATTCTACAATGGTCATTCGGGTGAAAATTGTTATAACTTGCTTTTTTCAGTGAGGTTGTAATTTTGAACAGTCACTAAATGAACTGTTGTGAGTTGAGGACTACCTCTATAAAAATGTAATTAAAATTTGGAATTAGATACTATGAGATGTGCTGTCTAAACACTTGACAGGCTTCAAAAATTCATGGAAATCATGAGGATCGGTTTGCTATCAGCCTTAATAGCATTGGCAGATAGCAGTAGCAAGAGCACTTAGACTTATATCCCACTTCACTGTACTTTTACAGCCCTCTCTAAGCAGTTTACAGAGTCAGCCTATTGCCCCCAACAATCTGGGTCCTCATTTTACTGACCTCAGAAGGATGGAAGGCTGAGTCAACCATGAGCTGGTGGGAGTAAAACTTCTGAATTGTTGGCAGCCGGCTCTTGAAAATGACTATGAGCTACGGTGGCACAGTGATTTGAGTTCAGTACTGCAAGCTACTTCTGCTGCCTGCTGGCTGCCTGCAATTTTGCAGTTCAAATCTCACCAGGCTTGAGATTGACTTCCATCCTTCTGAGGTGGGTACAATGAGGACCCAAATTGATGAAGGCAATATGCTTTAATCCTTCAAACTGCCTATAGAGGGCTATAAAGCACTGTAAAGTGGTATATAAGTGCTGTTGCTATCTTCTGCCTTGTGTGGTTGATAGATCACTGTGAGAACAAATTGCTGGAATAGATGGATCAGGGTAGGATCCAGGAAGGATCTTATTATGTTTTGATAATTCTGGACAGTGTACGAAAACAAACATCCTCACTACAAAAATAAAATTGTATATTCAAATGACTACAGGTAGTTCTTGACTTACAGCCTTTCATTTAAAGCCCATGTCACACTGAACCAACGGATGCAAAGAGGATGTAAACTGGACAAAAAAGCTTGCCATCCGTTGGTTAACGCGATGTATCCGTTCTGTACTCACTGCCTCCGTTTTGCTTCCTCTCTATCCGTCCAGCATCCGTTTATGGACGTTTCATCAGCTCCAAAAGTTTTGGGCTGCCTAAAACTTTTGCGTGGAAAATGTATCCAGTTCGTCCATTCTGCATCCGCTACGCATCCGTTACGCATCCATTACGCATCCGCTATATCCGCTAGGTGTCCGCTATGCATCCACGAAACTCCATCTGCTCCAGCAGTAAATGGATGCAGGGAGGAAGCGGAACGGATGCAGAACGGATGCCTAGCGGATGCAGCATGGAAATAAAGCGTTTAAAATGGAAAAAACATTCGCAGAGGGGACCTATCTCAGATATTAAGGATGTCTACAGGATGCCTAGATGATGCCGAGCGGAAAACCTATACTGCCTATAAAAAGGGGGAGCAACTCGCCTGCATCGCACTTTCAGAACAGCAGCCCAGAGGTGCAGACCTCTGCAGCCTTCATCTGCCTCTTCCTCTTCCACAGCATCCAGTCATGTCCACCGTGGATTGTAACAAAGTCCTTTCGGCAGCCACCATCGTTCTGCAGGCTCTGTGAAGTGCGAAGGCTACAGTGCGAAGCCATCTGCAGGCTCTGTGAACACTATTGCGAGAAGAAAAGGAGCCACCCAAAAAGAGTCTGGATCCGAAGATGATTCGCCAGTAGAGCGGAGGACGGACTGTACAACAAGCTGATGGTGGAGCTCAGGAGCGAAGACACTCAGGCATTCCAGAACTTCATGAGGATGCCTCCAGCCATGTTTGACGAAGTTGTGCAGCGCCTGACACCCAGGTTGACCAAGGCAAACACCAGTTT
Source organism: Laticauda colubrina (assembly GCA_015471245.1). Lineage (NCBI taxonomy): Eukaryota > Metazoa > Chordata > Lepidosauria > Squamata > Elapidae > Laticauda > Laticauda colubrina. The sequence continues at coordinate 244,650 of BLBF01000070.1, forward strand.
CCGGCCCAGCCTGGAACCTGGGCTCAAGGTGGCACTCACTCTGCGCCACCTGGCCTCAGGGACCTCCTACAGGAGCATGCAGAATGGCTGGAGGGTGCCATCCAACACCATCAGCATAGTGGTCAGGGAAGTGGTGCAGGCCATCATAAAAGAATACAAGGAGGAGCTCCTCCAGTACCCCTCCACTGAAGAAGGCTGGAAGAAAGTTACAGAGCAGTGGTATCAGAAGTGGAACTTACCACACACCGTTGGAGCCATAGATGGGAAGCACGTGGCCTGCAAATCTCCAGCCAAGTCAGGGTCCACTTATTTCAACTCCAAGGGCTTCTTCAGCATCATCCTCTTTGCCATGGTCGATGCTGACTACAAGTTCATGTACATCGATGCTTCAGGCAACGGCTCATCTTCGGATGCCCAGGTATACAATGCCAGTCACCTCAAGGAGGGGCTGGAACACAACCTCATCGTGGGCTTCCCAGATCCAGAACCCCTGCCCAACGACACACAAGATGTGCCCTACTACATTGTGGGGGATGACGACTTCTCCCTCACAACCTACCTCATGAAGCCCTACACTCCAGACTCCTCACCCGTGAAGAGAGGATCTTCAACTACAGGCTGTCCAGGGCAAGGTGGATGGTGGAGAACGCCTTTGGCATCCTGGCCAACAGGTTCCAGGTACTTCTCACCACCATGCAACATCGCCCAGAGACCGTCAGGAGGATCATGGAAGCTTGCTGCATCCTGCACAATCTCATGTGCACCCGCTACCCAGTCTTGCAGAACAGGCTCGTGGACCTCCAGCAAGCCAATGGGGTCATGGAGCCTGGGGAATGGAGGCAAGGGCGAAACCTGATCGACACTGAGGATGTGCAAGGCCCCAACAGAGCCTCAAATGAAGCAAAGAAGCAGCGCAACCTCCTGAGACAATGGTGCAACTCCCCAGCTGGAGCAGTGGAGTGGCAAGACAGGATGGTAGAAGCTTAATGGATGCTTCCTTCAGCCTGTCTCATCACCTAGATGAGATTGGGCCATGTATGTTTGGTTGGTCTACAATGAACAGGGCGTTTAATAAAGAGTTGTGTTTATGTTGACATGTGTGGATAATTATTACATTATTATTGATAATAAAGGGCCGTAGGTGTGGCACCTGGGAGGGTGGACCATACAGTCCCACTATGCTTGCACTGGAGGTTTATCTATCCCACAGCTATCCTAACCCATCCCACAGCTATTACCCATACCACAGTTATCCTAACCCATCCCAAAGCTATCCTTACCCATCCCACAAGCATGCAAAGGCTTAAACTATTTCTAACAGTTTCCAGCAAGACTTTATTAAAAAAAAGAAATGAAGCAAGTTTGTGAATCATAAATAGACTTTATTAACAACAAGCTATAAGACAAAAATGAGTCTCTGGCACTCCTCTTGGTCGCTCAGTCCCAGGGGTGAAGGGTCCAGGTGCTGTGGAGGTGGCTGTTGCTGGAGTGCTTGTCATCAGCTCCTCCAGAAGCAGAAGCAGCAGAAGCGCCAGCCCCAGAAGAGCGAGCCCGTGCTGCAGAAGCCCCAGCAGAACCAGAGTGAGGGCCAGGGGGAGGGATGGTAGCCCTGTCCCTCTTGCCAGGGCTGGCAGCAGATGGCTGAGGCTTGCTGTGCTTCCGCATGGTTGTGGGGTTGCTGGCTGGCAGGGAGGCTGGCAGGAACCAAGGCTGGCAGAAAGGCTGGCAGGGAGGCAGGCAGGAAGGCTGGCAGGAAGGCTGGCAGGCAGACATGAACCAAGGCTGGCAGGAAGGCAAGCAGCAAGGCTGGCAGGCAGATCGGCTGGCAGGAAGGCTGGCAGCAAGGCTGGCAGCGAGGCTGGTAGCATGACTGGCAGCAAGGCTGGTAGCATGACTGGCAGCAAGGCTGGTAACAAGGCTGGCAGCAAGGCTGGCAGGCAGACATGCAGGCAGGGTAGGCAAGGCAGTCGATGTGTCTGGCAGCAGGTCTTTCCTCTGAATGGTGACCTGCTTCTGAGCTGCTTCCATTATATCCACGGGGCTGACGCAATGCATCCTCCCTGCAAGGGCAATTAACACCAGGCATCCATTAGGCTTCTGCTGTGCATCCGGTGTGTGGTAAGTTCCACTTCTGATACCACTGCTCTGTAACTTTCTTCCAGCCTTCTTCAGTGGAGGGGTACTGGAGGAGCTCCTCCTTGTATTCTTTGTATTCCGCTCTGCATCCGCTTTATCCGTTCGGCGTCCGCTCTGCTTCCGCTCTTTCCGTTCCACGTCTGCTTCGCTGAGGCCGCCCGGAAGCCCTGCAGATGTGCCACCCACTCCCATCCGCTTCCGTCTGCTTCCATCCACTGGGCTTCCGTTCCGCATCCTCTTTTCATCCGCCCTGCGTCCTCCCCGCGTCCGTGTTATCCGCTCCGGTTATGCAAATTTTCGCCCCTTTTGAGAGCGGATAACAACGGATGGAACATTTTGCTCGTCCGCTGTGTCCTTTTTGCATCCGTTGGCCAGTGTGACATGGGCTTAAGGACTGAAGTTACGATGATACTGAAAAAGGTGTCTATTTTTCACACTTACGACCATTGCAGAATCCCCATTGGTCACATCATCATAATTCTGAGGCTTGGTAATAGTATTTATGAGAGTTGCAATGTCTACCAGCCGGGGAAGCCATATTTTATTAGCCATATATTTTTTTAAAAGCTTTGAGGCTGCCACAGTTAGTGCCTGACAACTTGGGAAGGAGGAATTCTTAGTGAGTAATAGATTAGACTCAACAACATTCTTCTCACAAGTTAAGGACATCTCAGCCTGCACCTGGATGGGAGTGAGTGAAGGTTTGGCTTTGGATAGAACGATGTTTGACTGGGCCATATGATGGACTGATGGGTGCAGGAAATGGATCTTTGATTTTCACTTGGGGAAGGGAAAATCTGGAAGTTTCAGATTCAGGTTTTTCCACATGACTTCTTTAATAAATTCTTACTTGGGTAGATTTTGTCTCTGAGTGTTGAAATGAAATTGGAAATTTCTTTGGAACGCTGACAATGTCCTGGGGTCATGTGATCAACTTTTGAGACTTGCTGACAAGCAAAATCAATGAGGAAGCCAGGTTCACTTAACAACTCAACAACTGCAGTGATTCACTTAACAACCGTGGCAAGAAAGGTCGTAAAATGGGACAAAACTTACTTAGCAATTGTCTCACTTAGGAACAGAAAATTTAGACTCATTTGTATTTGTAAGTCAAGGACTACCGTATTAAGAACAAAAGGGAATTCCCCCCCCCCTTACAAAATAAAACCCAAGATAGGAACCCACAGCCAATCAACCAGGAACAAAATCACATTAAAATTATGTATTTTACAACAGTTGGAATTTTAGAATTAGAAATCTCTTTCTGAGAATCATTGCCAGGTCTTGATGTATTGTCCTCCCCAAATGTTTGACACATGGAAGTATGTGTCATACAGACACATAGATATTTTTGTCTTATTACAAATAATTTGTGGATGGGGAGGGGGGGTAAAGAGATGAGTTGATGACTTTCTTGTTTTTTCCATCAAGTTTTTAGGTTACAATGAAAAACCCCTGACATTACAAATGTTCATTGGAACAGCAGATGAGCGGAACCTTCGTCCTCATGCTTTCTACCAGGTGCATCGCATCACTGGAAAAATGGTGGCTACCACGAGTTACGAATCTATCATCAATGGAACCAAAGTTCTTGAGATGTCTCTGCTGCCCGAGAACAACATGGCAGCCAAGTAAGTTTCCTTTGGGTGCAAAAAGGTGGAGAGATGAAGAGAGGACTTGTCCATCTGGATTATGTTAGTGATGATGATGATGATGATGATATAAAGATGAACAAAGATATGGACCTTTCTCAATCTTATGCTTTTGTTTTCCTTTTTTAATTTTTTTTTCTATAAGGAGAAAGAGAAGAGCCTAAAAATGACAACTTCAGTCCATTTCATATATAAAAAACAAGATGATCTGAGTTAGGAAGATTCAAAATGGCAAAATTAAGACATAAAATATAAATGAAAGAGGAAAAGAAAAAAATACATAACCATAGACTAAACACTTAATAAGTGTTTAGGTAAGTGACTAAAGGGCTTGAAAATTCTCTTCTCTGCCTTTGTAAACAGATCAACAGAGTTAGAGGGGACCTCGTTGGTCATCTAATCCAACCCTCTGTTCAAGCAGGAGACCTTAAATCATATCTGACAAATGGCAGTCCAGCCTCTTCTTGAAAGCCTCCAGTGAAAGCTCCCACAACTTCTGAAGACAAGCTATTCCATTGGTTGATCGTTTTCACTGTCAGAAAATTTCTCCTTATTTCCAGGTTGAATCTCTCCTTGTTCAGTTTCCATCCATTATTCCTTGTCTGGCCTTCAGGTGCTTTGGAAAATAACTTGACCCACTTCCCTCTCTGGGAGCCCCTCAAATATTGAACACTGCTATCATGTCTCCCCTGGTCCTTCACTTCACTAGACCAGCCATGCCCAGTTCCTGCAACCATTTTTCATAAGTTTTAATCTCCAGTCCTCTAATCATCCTGGTTGCCCTTCTCTGCACTCTTTCCAGAGTCTCAACATTTTTTTTATAATGTGGTGACCACAACTGGATGCCGTATTCTAGGTATGGTCTTACTAAGGCTTTATAGAGTGGTATTAGTACCTCACTTGACCTTGATTTGACATAAAAAAGCCAGTTAAAAAACTGGCAAAACGTGTGTCAATAACCAATGGCTGGCAATTTGTTGTGGATTTTTCTCTTGGCTATCCCTATCTTGCAAAGTATCCATAAACCCATTGAATCTTGATGAATTGAATATAATAGGGATATAACCTACAAAAGGCAAGGATTCACGATACCACTATCCCCTGGTCACATTATCTCTCTTTGCTACTTTCACAACCCACTTCCAACAGCAGTCAGTGGGGAACCTGACAGGAAGTTGCAAGTCACTGTCATATGACATCATGCTTAATAATATGCAGTGATTTACTGATGACCACTATTGGAACTATTGTTAAATCAGGTATGATCACATAATACTTCACTTTATGATGTCACTTAGTGGTGGAGTTGCCAGTCCCAAAGATGATTGGTGAGAACTATCTGTATAATATAATAAAAGAATAGTCTTGGCTTCAGACATTGATTGATTGCATGAATGATTGAACTGATAGTCTGATTCAGTCAGATGACTCTAAATGATGTACAAGAACAGTAGCCAGAATCAATGCAACAATAAATTGCAATAGTACACTATGAAATTTAATACAACATACAGTTACAGCTGCAACTAATGATCCAGAGTAATAATTCACTTCGGTATCAATCATTATATTATTGTGCAACTTAAAAAGTTATGCTGTGTTATTTCTAAAAGATTAAAGATAATTTGATCGATTTGATGTATTAGTTAAGGTGCTAGGCCAAAAACTAAGAAATTATGATTTCTAGTCCTGTTTTAGGCATGAAAATTGACTGGATGACTTTGGGCCAATCATTCTCTCTCAGTGTGACCCATTTCACAGGCTTGTTGTGGGGAATATAGGAGGAGGAAGAAGTATTGTGTGTATTGCCTTGAGTTATTTATTAAAAAAATAATAAAGGTGAGATAAAAATAAATAATTTACCTCTTTTCCAGGCTCCATTCTGTTTCATCCTCTTTTTCCCCCATGGCTGCTTTAAATTTATTCACTGGGAAGAATGCAATTAAAATATGCCAGTTATCTAAAATGGTCCTTGGTTAATACCATGGGCGATCCAATTTTAAGTTGAAAATACTTCAAATTTCTGTTTTCCATTTTTTTCCCCATAGACTAGTTTAGAAGACCTTGTTATGAGCCCTGGAACCAGAATAAAGAGGTCTTCCACCTCCTGTTCCTATACCATTTCAGACAAATGGTTGTACAATCTCTTCTTACAAACTTCCACCGTTGGAATACCCACAACTTCTGAAGACAAGTTGTTCCACCAATTAATAGTTTTAACTGTCAGGAAATTTCTTCTTAGTTCTAAGTTGCCTCTCACCTTGATTAGTCTCCATCCATTACTTATTGTCCTACCTTTGGAGAATAGATTGACTCCCTCTGCTTTGTGGCAGCCCCTTAAGTAGTGGAACAATGCTATCATATCACTCCTAGTCCTTTTTTTAATTAAACTAGACACGCCCAATTCCTGGCAATAATTCTTCATATGTTTTAGCCATGCATAATACTTCTTCCTTCTCCTATTTTCCCTAGAACAGTAGTCCTGTGAGATGGGTTGCACTGAGACAGAATGATTGTTCCAAAGTCGCCCCGCCAGTTTTCATGCCTAAAACAGGACCAGAACTGACAAGAGTAGCAATGTTTCTTTCTTTCCTTTAAAAATAAATATTGCTTGATTCAGCAGAAGATTGTCATTTGATCATTTGTCTGGTTTTTTTTTTTTTTTTTGTCTGATTCTGGATATTTTCCTCCCTATTCCCCAACCCTCCAGTATCGACTGTGCTGGAATCCTAAAATTGCGTAATTCAGACATCGAGCTGCGCAAAGGCGAGACGGATATTGGGCGCAAAAACACACGGGTACGGCTGGTATTTCGGGTTCATGTCCCACAAGGAAATGGCAAAGTGGTGTCCATCCAGATGGCTTCTGTGCCCATTGAATGTTGTGAGTATTGCTTGCTATCTCAGGGTAAAATTTGATTGTTGGGGTCTGTCTTCAAGATTGTCCCAAAGGTGAAGGAGCTTCTTGGATGAGAAACAAAACACCTTCAAAGAAAAACCAGAAAGTCCAGTTGACTCTGGAAAAAAAGCTCCTTTGGGACAGCCATGACCTGGATTACTGAGAATCTCCATAGACATGTCCATGGGTGGGATTCAACTGGTTTGGACTGGTTTGGGAGAACCAGTAGTTCTGGCAATCAGTTGGCTCTGTCCACTCGCCCCTGCCCGAGTCTGTCCTACATTTGCATGCTTTGCAGCTTAGCTGATTCACATGGCACATGAATCAGCTGTTTTACTCACCGGGGCTGTGTTAGAAGGTAAGTTTTAATGCTGAAAATGGGCAGTTTTTAAACGCTGCATGCTCACCAAAGCAGTTGTTATACTGGTTGAATCCTACCATTGGACATGTCCTCAAGTTTGTTCAAAAGAAAGCTGAGGTTGTTGACTGCACATTGTGGGTGATGGGTACGTGGAACTGGAGAGGGGACCTCTCGGTGCTCACCCACCATCACCAATCTCAGCTTTCCATTCATGGTAGCTGCTCCAGAAACTCCAGTCCAGTTGAAAGTTTGACTAGGGATATCGTTCCATTACTCAGTGCTGAGCTAAAACATCTAGGAAAACTCCAGATTTGAGAATGTGAAGAAAAATGACCATCAATTTGAAGTATTTACTCCAAAATGTGTGCATGTGTTCATAGATAGTCCTCAATTTACGACCACAATTGAGCCCAACATGTTGCTATGCAGGACAGTTGTTAAGTGAGTCTTGCTTCATTTTATGCCTTTTCTTGCTGCAGTGGTTAAATGAATCACTGCTATTATTAATTTAGTAACACGGTTGTTAAGTGAATCTGGCTTCCCCATTGACTTTGCTTGTCAGAAAGTCGCAAAAGTTGATCACATGACCCCAGGGCACTGCAACCATCATAAATATGAACTGGTTGTCAACCGTCCAAATTTTGATCATGTGACCCTGAGGATTTTAGAACGGTCATGTGAAAAATGGTCATGTCACTTTTTCAGTGACATGCTGTTTTAACTTTGAATGGTCACTAAACAAATAGTTGTATGCCAAGGAACACTTGTATACAAATAGATACACCCATGCACACCCTCAAATGCACATATGTCAATTTTACTAACTCTCCCAAAATTGCATGAGGGATTCCAAAGGGAAATTGCTAATATCTCACAAGCCTTAGGAAAGATCTAAGCAGAGTTTGTTATTTAAAAAAAAAAAAAACCTTTGCACTCTCCAGTTTTGTCACAGTGCATAACATCTGTTGTCTGAGAAGAGTGTATATTTTACTTAAAGGATCTTTGAACAATGATTGGTTTTTGAAAGCAGGGAAGAGAAAGTTGGTGTTTCAGGAAGTAATTCTTATTTACAGGGTGTAGTGGATAAATTGGCTTGTAATCACACTCCCCAATTCTGCTGTCAAAGAGCTAAGACTTTTAGCCTCTGTTCCACTTGTCTCTTTGGTTTCTCTTTTGCAGCCCAGCGCTCAGCTCAAGAACTCCCACAAGTAGAGCATTACAGTCTTAGCGCCTGCTCAGTACATGGTGGTGAAGAGATGGTCATTAGTGGAGCCAATTTTCTGCCAGAATCAAAAGTTGTTTTCATTGAAAGAGGCCCTGGTAAGTGAGGTCTGGTTCCTTTCCTTCCCTTTCTTTCCTTTCCTCCCCTTCCCCTTCTCCTTCCTTCTTTCTTTCCTTCTTCCCACTCCCTCCCTCTCTTTTCCGTCCTTGCTTCATTCTTTCCTTCCTCCCACTCCCTCCCTCTATTTTCCTTCCTTCCTTCCTCCAACTTCTTCTCTCTTTTTTTCCTTCCTTCCTTCCTTCCTTCCTTCCTTCCTTCCTTCCTTCCTTC